>JAJJMC010000728.1:2281808-2294205 GCA_023531435.1 Papaver californicum | reverse complement strand
ATAATTGGTTTTATGCATGTTTTGCAGGGGTACATATATCGGTGCACACCAATGTAGTTTGCATAAAAAAGTAGATTTGTGAACATGTTGTTATGAATAATCGGTTTTATGCATCTTTCGCATTGGTGTACATATTAGTGCAGCAGTGTAATTTCCGTGAAAAAGTAGGTTTGTCTGTGGTTATGAATAATCAATTTTATACATGTTTTTGCAGGGGTGTACAAATTGATGCATCAATGTAATTCCCATGAAAAAATAGGTTTGAGTGTGAGTATGAATGATCAATTTCATGCGTATTTTGTAGGTGTGTACAAAGTGGTGCACATGTGAAAAAATGATTGTATAAGCTTATGAAAATTTTGTGCATGTGCACTGTTTTGTACATATCAAATAACGAGGAAGCAAAATTATTATTTTTTAAAATGAAAATTTTATAATCATATGAGTACTCTTTTTGTAGATCTTTGAAAGAGCTTTCCAATATATAAAGTTTGCGAATTATGGACGAGCGGTTCAAAAGATAAATTATTTATAAATTATTTTTATATTATTTAAAATTGTTGACATCATCATGAGTCACTTTGAATCAAACCGCAAATATTTTGACTAAATTGTAAATCAAGAGGGTTATTAGTGTGCTTTCCATATTTTAAATAAATAAGGACTAATTTGTACCTAGTTGAATGGTGAGGACTAACTAGTCTATATTAGTCCCATTTTGGACTAAATCGTTTTTTTTCCCTTTAAAAAAGTGGGTCCATAAATCCCTTGATAAGTTTCTCAGCAAATCTGCGAGGGGAGGAGTCAGACTCCATATGGAGGATTTGCTGGAAAAGTGATTCCCATAGGAAACATGATTCCAAGAGATTTGGACAACCAAACATACTGAGGGAAACATAATTCCACCAAATTCCCTGGACCCATAAATCACACCTTTAAAATTCTGCATCCAAACCCACCATTACTGACTTCAGGTTTTTTATTTAATAGATATTTAAAATTTTGCAACTTATATAAGCGTCTCAAATATTTTTTCTAAAAGTGATATATATGCTAGTAACATATTTGTAAATGTTGCTCAATTTTACCAAAAGTTTCTTTAATTGATTAAATATAAACGTTGCTAAGAATTTAACCAATGCGTTGCTCAGTTTCTATTAAGCGACGGACAAAAATTCCATGTGTTCCAAAGATTCGTCACGCACGGTTTAAGACACTCTTGAAACGTTGCTAAAATTCACTGCAAAAGATATAAATGTTCAAAATTAGGGTTTTTGGTGTAGTGGTTGTCTGAGTACTACATATTTGTCATGTCATTAAAAATTTTGTCTGTCCAAATTTCAGATTTCTGCGCGGCCGCTTCATAATAATAGCCAGGTAAGCTAGAAGTGCCATGGATAGGGTACAAGAGGTGATCACTGCTAGCTCACCTAAAAACCCAGACAGGGCAGACGGTGGCACAAGTGAAAATATACCAGACTTTATCTTGTTAAAGACAAGTTTAAAACATGGAAGTGCATTCTTTCTTAAGTCACCCCAATGCTTTTATACCTAGAAGTGTGCATGTTATCTTTTCTCTTTATGTGCTATTAAAGCTTCTGAAATGGGATCTTTTCGACGAATAACCAAACCTCAATGTTATTTTATCTTATATGTTTTCCAACTCTTTTGCATCATTATAGAGCAATTTGCAGAAACCTTTTGGTTTCGACACAATAAAAGGTTAATTATTTTGTTGTTTGATTTACGATAATTTAGGTGCTTCATGCAATTTTTACCACACCTCTCTTGTCGCATTTTTATACGTTGTGTTGTTCCTGTTGAAATTCCAAGTATCATTTTCCTAAATCAATTTACGATGAAATTGCCACAGAAATGCAAAGTGGAAGCCAAATATTAAGAATGTAAATAAGAGTTCATGTGTCTACATGGCAAATATTAAGAGTTCTATGGTGCAGTGGTTAACAACAACGGTATCCAGACACTCTCAAAGATCACTCTTATTACAAATATAACTAATTACTGACCCAAACTTAAGGGAGTGGTGATACTTGATAGTCTACAAGAACCAAGATGAAAGTCAATTTGAACAATATAACTAATCATTTATTTTTATTTATTTTGTTTTTATCAAAAATAAAACAAAACCAAAATCAAGCGATTAATGTTCATTAAAATGTTTTTTTTGTTTTACAAATAAGATTTAATTAGAACTATAAGGATTCTCAATCCAAGGTGAGCTAGAACTTGCAAGAAAAATCTTATTTAAAACTATTTCTATTTAAGGAACAATCTTGATAAAAAAGACCCAATTTTAATTTTCCTAACAATGATCTTTCGTTAACTCTCTAGAATCTTCACCGTAAGAACTAGTTTCGATTTAGGTCTGACCTGGTATTGTAAATCAGCTCTAGCCATTCTTTCAGCATGAGAAATAAAAAGACAGTTTAGTGCAAAATGGAAACTTCAGGTTATTTCCGTAATCGTCTATTGTCAAACTTTATGTTTGTCAATCAACATTTAAACATTATAGCCTATAAAACACACACTTTTGACATTGTTAGACCAACAATACCATACGGTGTAAGTAGAGTCTAAGTCGGTTGACATTGACGCTGCGATATTGTGTTTGATGTCGATCACATTGTCTCTTTTAGGCCAAGCACTATGGTGTGGGAAATTGCTTGGATTAAGAAAAGTACAATGAGGCATTGTTTGGCTATAATCTAGCCCAAAGCTTTGGTTTGACTATAGGAGGGATCACATCTGATCGTAGATATAGTCAAGTCATAAAGATGGATACCAGGTATCCATCAGAAAAATGCATTTACAGATACTTGGTATCCGTCTCAGAAGTGGGACGGATCCTTGGCTTCCTTCACAATTCTGACGGATCCTTAGAATCTGTCTAACAAATTATATTTGTTTGACCTTTTTTCCTTACACCTCTCTCAGACCCGATCTTGGTCATCCATCACCACTAACGGCTCTATGTCCTCCATCCTCGGATCTCAACGAATATTTTTCAGATTTTTGAAAAAAATTTCCCTATATAAAGCAGCATCTTTCTCTTCTTAAATCACACCAAATCAATTCTTTTAACTTGATTTCATACTCAAATCCCCTCCAATTTATCATTGAGATTTTCTTTAATTTTCTATACAACTCAAAATATCTTCTCTTAATTTAGTTCAATATGGTTTATAAGAACTTTGTTCCAAAAGAAGATATTGATTTTACAAATGCTTATGTTTATGTGAGTCGTGATGAAATCATTGGTGCTCAGCAAGCTATGGTTATATTTTGGGAACGTATTCACAGAGTCTTTGTACCTGATGCAGCGGATAATAAAGAAAAGAAAGAAAAAAGAGGTTTTGTTCAGACTTCAAATATTCCTAGGAATATCGACTATGAACAACGATAATTACTTAGACTTCGGTTTCCCGACTTTAAATAATAATCGATTAAACTTGAACAAGTTTAAGAAATTAATTCTTATTAATCAAATTCAACTGTTTAAAATAATACATGGAGGACTGTTTTATAGACTTGGGGAAAAACCTTAACTTGCTAGTCAAGAAAGGATAAAAAAAAACCTAAACCGACTCAACCCCTAATTTGCTATTTTTGGAAAATTTTGGTCGACCTAAAATAATGAAAGTACTCATAAAATAAAACTATTTTCCGCAAACGGCGACCCAAACGGACTCCTAACGAAGAAGTTATTAACAAAACAAAAACTTTCCTAAAATAGAAAAAATGCTTGTTTGAAGCCCTAAACGATGGAATTTGGCTAAAATATAAAGACCATGAGATGAAGTCGTGTCATGTATTGATCATTGGCCTGTTTCCAATCAAAATGGACCCCTTTTGAGCTAAATTACGACACTCGGGTCTTTAGCCTCCAAATAGGTTATAGCATGTTCATCTGCATCATTCTCCCGGGGTTGAGAGAAATTCGCCCTCGAATTTTCTTGATCATCATCAGAATTATCACCATTATACGGCACCAAGTGTTTGACATTAAAAACATCAGAAGTCCGGATGTGACTTGGAAGTTTTAACTTGTAGGCATTAGGATTAATCTTCGCGACAATTTCCAAGGGACCAATCTTGCGCGTCTTCAGTTTGTTATACTCGCCAACTGGAAAACGATCCTTTGTCAATATTGCCCGTACAAAATCTCCTACTGGGAAATCCACAACTCTGCATTTCTTATCTGCCGCCTCCTTATACCTCTCATTATCTCTAAGCAACTTTTCTTCGGCCAACTTGTGAACCTGTTGCAACTGTTGGATACGTTCTTCGGCACGAACTTCAATTCTCTTCAGATCAGGAACAGGTGCTAAATCTACTAGTGCTCGTGGATTGTAGCCATAAACAACCTCGAACAGGCTCATACCAAGACTACGGTTTACTGAACAATTAAATGCAAATTCATCTTGGCAAAGTTTCTGATCTCAACTCTTCGGATTGTCTCCAACCATACACCGTAGTATATCACCCAGCGAACGATTCACAACTTCTGTTTGGCCTTCACTTTGAGGATGATATGCACTACTGAAGTTAAGCCTTGTATTAGCTAATTTCCACAAGGTTTTCCAGAAATAACTAAGGAGTCTTGTGTCTCGATCACTAACAATTGAACATGGCAATCCATGTAGACGATACACTTCACGGAAGAACAATTCAGCTATCTTCAGTGCATTAGTAGTCTTCTTGCAAGCAATAAAATGAGACATTTTTGAAAAACGGTCAACAACTACAAATAATGAATCATGTCCCCTCTGAGTTCGAGGTAAACCCAATACAAAATCCATGCTCAAATCTGTCCAGGATTGACTTGGAACAATGGCATGTACAACCCTGCATTAGTTGCTTTTCCTTTTGAAACTTGACAGATTCGACATCTATCCATGAATTTAGCAACTTCACGCCTCATTGTTGCCCAGTAATATGACTTCGAAACAAGTTGGAAAGTCTTATCCCTTTCCATGTGCCTCTCGTCATGTAACTCATTAATAATCTTCAATCGGAGACTAGAATCAGGAATACACAATTAGTTACCTTTGAAGAGAAATCCTTCATTCATAAGGTAATCACTTCGTTTGCCTGAACTGATATCATCCACAATCTCCACAAAGTTTGGATCGGTTAGAATATGGTCAGAATATGAATCAAAATTTATTACCTCAGTTTGCATGGTGTTGAGTATCATACTCCTTCGGCTTAAGGCATCAGCAACTTGATTCTGCGACCCAGCTTTATGCTTCAGTACAAAAGTGAACTCTTGCAAATAACCAGCCCACTTACCATGTCTAGAAGAAAGCTTTTCTTGACTGTTGATGTGCTTCAAAGAATCATGATCAAAAAATATAATGAACTCGTTATGAATTAGATAATGACGCCAATGCTTCAAGGCTTTAACTATAGCATAAAACTCCACATCATAAGTACTATAGTTGAGCTTAGCACCATTTAACTTCTCACTGAAATACGCTACAGGTCGTCCTTCCTGACTCAAAATAACTCCAATTCCCACCTTCGATGCATCACAGTGTAGTTCAAACGGCTTGCTGAAATCAGGTAACATCAATAGTAGTGCAATTATCAGCTTTGTCTTGACAGCTTCAAAGGCTTCGTCATCTTCCTCAGACCATGAAAATTTTCCTCCTTTCATGCATTCAGTAATGGGTGTCATAATGGTGCTGAAGTGGGGAATAAAGCGCCGGTAAAAAGAAGCGAAACCATGGAAACTCCTTACCTCGTGTAATGTAGTAGGTGTAGTCCAATTTCTCACAGCTTCAACCTTGGAATCATCTACCTTGATTCCGTCCTTGGTGATGACATAACTGAGAAATAGAACTCGATCTGTCATGAATGAACACTTTTTGATGGCCGCAAATAATTTCTCCCTGCGTAGAACTGAGAGCACTTCTCGAAGATGTTGAACATGCAAGTACATGTTAGCACTTTAAAGAAGAATATTATTGAAATAAACAACCACAAAAGTACCGATAAAGGGTCTGAGCACTTGATTCATGATACGCATGAATATACTTGGCGCATTGGTCCATCCGAATGGCATAAACAGCCACTCATATAATCCTTCTCGAGTTTTGAAAACAGTCTTCCACTCATCACTTTCACGAATTCTGGTCTGATAGTACCTTCTCTTCAAGTCGAGTTTGCTAAACATTTTTTCTCCACACAATTGATCTAACAAGTCATCCAATCTTGGAATTGGAAAACGGTATTTGACTGTGATTTTGTTGATGGCTCGACTATCAACAAACATTCTCCACGTTTCATCTTTCTTTGGAATCAGCAAGGCTGGTACTGCATAAGGACTTAGACTCTGTCGGGCCAATCCTTTCTGTAGCAAATCTTCCACTTGACGACGAAGTTCTTCATGCTCCTTAGGACTCATTCTGTAATGTGCTTTATTTGGCAAGCTTGATCCAGGAATGAGATCAATACGATGTTGTATATCCCATAGGTGGTAGCTCGTCCAGCAACTCGTTCAGAAAACATCCATAAATTCCTTAACTAAAGGTTGAGCTGCAATGGGAATACAACTGTCATCCTATTGTTCTTCTTTGCCAATCAACACATACAATTCACCTGTATCTTCTACCTCATCTTCAAACTGCTTAAACAATAAGAGATTGGTAGCTTCTCCAGTAGATGGTGTAGGTGCAATCTCTTTACTGGGTACAAGTACTATACGTACGTCGTTCTATAAAAAAAATGTAGGTATTCTTATACCCTTCATGACTACTTTTCCTGTCAAACTCCCATGGACGACCCAACAACAAGTGACAACAATCCATACTAGTAACGTCACACCATATTCTATCTTTATATTTGTTACCAATTGAAAAAGAAATCAAGCAACGTTTGTTTACTTTTACCTCATTCCCTTTCTTAAGCCAAGAAAGCTTGTATGGATGTGGATGTGCCTTGGTTTCCAGCTTGAATCGTTTCACGACCTCTTCATCAATAATACTCTCGCAACTTCCAGGATCAATAACTAGACGACAAACTTTTCCTTCGATCGTACATGTCGACTGGAATATATTGTTACGCAACCAGTTGTCGCCCTCATCTTTACGTTGAGTGAGACAACTTCTTCTTACTACAAAGTTCACTCCTTTATCTCTGGAAACTACTTCATCGACAGGTTCAGAATCATCCTCATGATCCTCTTCATAATCAGTTACCCAACCATCTTCTTCACGGTCGTTTTCAGTGAAAAATACCTTGTTCGATCGTTCTTCTTTTTGACAGCCACTGGCTTTGTGCCCGAATTCTCCGCACTTATTACACCTACCTCCAAAAGTAGTAATTGGGGTTTTATTTAGTGTTGACAATGAAGAATTAAGTTTACTAGCAGTACTAGGTGTTGAAGTACTACGTTTACTTGCTGGAGATGTTGCCACATTGATACCCCAATTTAAGCTTTTACGCCCTACTTGTTTCTCTATATGCCTTGCTTTATGATGTGCATCCGAAATAGAGCAGCAATCAAACATGTTGAGTGTATCCTGATATTGTTGAGGGAGACCACCTATATAGCGAACGACTTTTTTCTCATATGACTTTTTTCTCATATGACTTTTTTCTCTATAGAACGTACTCCCTTGCGTAGGTTTTGCAGCTGCCGGTAGATCAATCCAATGTAGTTATGTGGCAAAAACTCTGTTCTCATGTGTTTGTTCAACTTCTCCCATGATACTAACTTCTGTTTTCCTTTATGACTGTGTAGCAGCTTGTGTTGTTGCCACCACGAATTATCCCTCCCACGAAACATAGTTGCTACCAGCGAAACTCGTTTGTTATCTGGTACTTCTTTGAATTCCAATACTTCCTCAACCGTATTCACCTAGGAGAGAAACTATTCCGGTTCCAAACCACCATAAAATTCTGGGATCTCTACTTTTATTCCTGCTATCCAACGATCAGAATCCTCTCGTTGATTTATTCTACCTTCGCGATTCCCTCTAGCAAAAGGGTTAGCGTTATCATCTTCTTCTTTCTTCCAAAGGTTATACCGACCAAGCAAACCTTGGACGTCTTCAATGAATTCTTCTCTAAATCTCCGTGGAATGAAACCTTCTAGACCTCCTCCTCGACCTCGACCTCGACCCTGACCGATCACTACTCTTGGTGGCATCTTATCAACCCTAGAATCGACTTTTCTCTGATACCAACTGATGCAGCGGATAATAAAGAAAAGAAAGAAAATTGAGGTTTTGTTCAGACTTCAAATATTCATAGGAATATCGACTATGAACAACGATAATTACTTAGACTTCGGTTTCCCGACTTTAAATAATAATCGATTAAACTTGAACAAGTTTAAGAAATTAATTCTTATTAATCAAATTCAATTATTTAAAATAATACATGGAGGACTCTTTTATAGACTTGGGGAAAAACCCTAACTTGCTAGTCAAGAAAGGATAAAAAAAAAACCTAAACCGACTCAATCCCTAATTTGCTATATTTGGAAAATTTTGGTCGACCTAAACTAATGAAAGTACTCATAAAATAAAACTATTTGCCGTAAACGGCGACCCAAACGGACTCCTAACGAAGAAGTTATTAACAAAAAAAAAACTTTCCTAAAATAGCAAAAATACCTGTTTGAAGCCCTAAACGATGGAATTTGGCTAAAATATAAAGACCATGAGATGAAGTCGTTTCATGTCTTGATCGTTGGCCCGTTTATGGACCCCTTTTGAGCTAAATTACGACACTCGAGTCTTTAGCCTCCAAATAGGCTATAGCCTGCTCATCTGCATCAGTCACTCTTAATGAAAATGTTGATAACAGGGACCATGAATATAAAGACCATTGAGGAAGAAAAAGACGTGAGAGAATTCGTGTCGATTCTTAATGCTATATATCGGCAATCTAAGAGTGGTGCTTCACATGAATATTTAGTAAGTATATAATTGAATTATGTTATTTCCGATTGGTGATATTTAGTAATTAACTGATTGTTTTAACTCTAATGTTTCAGACTCGAGCTGGTCGGGAGCAATTTCAAACCCAAACAGGGCAACCATTCAAATATGATGCTTGTTATGAAACTATGAAAGATAATCTTCCTGGGTATGATTATCAACTCACCGTCGAGCAAAACACTGCTTTTTTTGCCCAGCATTCAGACTTTACAGAAGCACAAAATGGCACGGAAGTACTACCTAATGGAGAGATTAGTTGGCACTACAAGCATCTGGCGAGGCCCATAGGTACCAAAAAGGCTAAAAAAAAGAAGTAAGGCTGAAGAAGACAGCGAGCAGGGCATTTACATGGGAGAAAGAGATGGTACTTCAAGGGAGATGGACGAATCGATTATCGATCAAAAAGAGGGAGAAGCACTCAAGTAACAATCACATTTAAGGAAGGAAGAAAAAAGAGCACAAATACAAGCCAAGTTTTTTGAAATTTGGTCTTGTAACCAACAGATGCCGTCTCAATCGCAAGAGAAACAAGATAATGCAATTATGGCTATGGATCTTACAAAACTAGCCCCAGCGGAGCGAAAATATTATCGAAAGTAACAAAGTGATATTTTGAAGAAATTGAATATAATCGTCATCGATGATTCGGAGGATGATGAAGTGATCCAACTCAAAATGTTTTCTCCTGGAGAAGTAATTTATTTTAGTATTTAAATTTGCAGTTTAGTTTTGAATTAACAGTGTTATTTTAAATTTTAATGAACTTCTAATGTAGTTGTTGGTTGAATTAATGAAAACTTTAAATTTCGAGTAATTAAATCCGTCGTATGAAAACTTTTACCAACGACTCTATTTTTCGAATTAACATCAAAAAATATTTATGTAAAAAGTGATCACTAATTTAAAACGATCTTTGTTAATTAAAAATTGAAATTACAATTGCTCTAAAAGTAAGACATTTTTTCATTAATAGATAAAAACTTAAAATTACATATTTTCTTAAAATTAGGTGATATTTAGACCTAATATATATAGACCTGGATAACATAGTACTAAGCCCCGGGAAAGAGATAAATTTTCCTTTATTTCCCAGTACGAGATTTTATTATAAGTGCAACTTCGAAATGATAAAACGGCTCTCCTCTTCATTTGGTATATGCATTATGTGCCGTAAACCTGCAGCTACTGTGCCTAGCGAAAAACTCGTTGTACTTGATGCACAACTTCTTAACATGAAAGAACCTATCAGAGGATGAAATTTTTATTTCTACACATCAAAGTGACCAAACAGTATCCGGAAAGACAAATATATATTTCGCTTCAAATGATAATAAAAACCTGTGTCTTAAAATTAAAACTAATTACATTTCAGCATTCACGTCTTAAAATTTAAATTCTAACTACATCCAAATTCAACTACCTAAATTTTGAGTAGATTAACATTGCATTTGTGTTTTGTTGTACCGATACAAGACTTAAATTAGAATCTCCTTGCATAACGTACGAGGCTGATACAGTCAAGCTTGGAAACGATGAAAAAAGTGTTCTTCTCACTGCTCATCTAATTCAAGAGGTATGGTGTTCACTGCCCTTACACAATCTTTGGCTTGCCAGATTTTTTTAGTTACCTCCAACATCTCAATTCTATATTTTCAAAAATTTCTTTTGAAAACCCAAATATTTTCATAAATGGAATTTGATTACAACTTTTGAAATCAAGTTTAAGTAAACTCAATTTAGCTAAAATATCAGTTGAACGGTTATTCAGTGTTGGTACTTGGTAGTTCATGTGTATCAAATTCTAAGTCGGATATCAAACTAAGTACGGTAGACATGCAAAAATGATTATAGGCCCAAAATTGCACTCTTTGTAAACAAGTTAAAACAACCCAATGGTATAAAATAGGTGAATAATCTTGAATTAATCGAGGTTTTATCGTAACTTAACATTTTTGGAATTTGTATATATATCAATATATGCATTCTTTGTTGTTACTTGTCTTTTCCCGTGAGGATTTGTATCCAATGAAGGAAATACTTTGCAATTTCCAGAAGTGATTCAACTAAAAAACGACTCACTTCAAAAAAAAATTATTGATTTCTTCTGACCAATCGATGTCAATAAAAAAAATTAGTCTATTTTCTTATTTTCTTTTTTATCTATAAAGAATTTAATTTCTGACGAGTTTCAAACTCAGATTTAATGATATTATTTAGGAATATTTAGATTTTGAGTCACAATTTTATAACCAGAGTTATATTTTGGTCCTAAAAAATTTAGTATTAGAGTTTGGGTCTCAGAACTAACAATGTTAGGACTTTTAGTTAAATAATTTTATTTTTAATTTGTTTATATTAAGTTAACGCCGTCAGTCATGTTATGGCATCTGATGATACGTGACCAAACGCATCAGAAAAGATATGTTTACCCTTGAACAATTTTATCTACAACAGGTCCAACACCACCATTTGAAAACTTTGTATCATCTTCTTCATCACTTCTATCGCTCCACTGCCACCATCAACAATTCTATCACACCTTTGTTTATATTCAAGTAACTAGATGCTAACATGAGAATAATCTTTGGTAACCCGGTATGCTAATTCAAGCAAAATAATTAACGTAGATTCTATTTTTCAATCAAACCCTATAACACCTTTTTAATCTGGTAATCAAGATGGAAGCTTTAAAATATTTACAGGCAAACGAGTTTATCGCGTTTAGACTTTGGCTAGATGGAAGCTTCAAAATATTTACAGGCAAACGAGTTTATCCCGTTTAGACTTTGGGTCCCGAAACTAAAGGTGTTGATCAAAACCCTATATACAAATCTATAATTACTACCATTAAGGTCAAGTCTTATGCACATTTCATAACACCAAATTTAAAAAAAAAAACATTCACTATACACTTAGTAAACCATCAAATTAACCTCTCAAACGTTTAATTTTAAGAGGATACACAACGCAACATGATCTTGGTCGAACGATAAAGAGTTAATCGCTTGACAAAGAGTAAGTCGCGCGATCTAATGTTTATCTTCAGCGACAATCACTTGGTCGCTCATTAGTTATTTAACTTATTTTAATATTTTATATTTTTTTCTTCTATTTTTGAGTTACGAAAATGCTATTAACCTCTTTTTATTGTTTTATATTCTGCACTCTAAATGATGTGGCAAGCTGAGTTGTACCAGAAGACAAAACACTTATACAACACGTTATATTTTTCCTCTGGTTTTTGTCTCCCAAACTCTTCCTTCTCTCTTTTTCCTTTCCAATTCGTGAAAAAAACTTCTATTCCTCTATAACTATTTCTCATTCTTCGTCTTCTTTACCAGGTTTTTTTTAAAGACCTTCTTCATCTTCTTATCAAATCATTTATTTTTAAAGTAGTGAGAGTGAGAGAAATTATTTCAATCAAA
>JAJJMC010000728.1:2247165-2281798 GCA_023531435.1 Papaver californicum | reverse complement strand
ATAAAGTGATAATAATTATCAATGTTAACAATCCATTCACACCACCATTATTATCATCACCAGCAAAATCAAATCAAAACTCGTCACCATATTTACTCTAGACATATTTCTACCAAACCCATCTTCTTGATTCTAAGACCTGAGACTTGTAATTTAGATGTAACAATTGATTTTAAATTCAAATTGTATGTGTTGTATTCTTCTCAATGGTTACTTTGATTTAATGATTAGGTTTGAACTTTATTTCTAAATTAATTCTCATTGTTTTTTTTGTAAATCAAATAGGAAAAGAGTAATAATTTGATTCTAGAGGTTCTTATTTATTAAACCTAAATTGCTTCTAAACCATTGTATATAGGTAATACTTGTGAGTACCATTATCAAGTCCACAGCACAAGCCCGCATCAGTACCATTATTAAGGCCGCACTCAAAGCCTAAGACCGCGTAACCATTATTTCCCACAACTGAAGCCTATAAATTCTGAAGCCCATTCTTTCCCGTACCAAAAGCCCATTCTCGTCCGCAGCCAAAAACCCATCAGTCCGCAGTCACAACTGAAGTAGCTACCTGCACCAAAAGGTCATGAGGATTCTTACCCACAAGCCAAGACCACATTGCCATCCAATCATTGTCTAAAACCAATCATTGTCTAAAACCACTTTAACCATCATTACCCGCAGAAGCTCAATACAAACAGATTTTTTTCCGCAGCCAAAGACTCATTCTTGTCCGCATCACAAGTGGGAGTTTGTGTCTACAACACTAAGTGATATGTCCGCAACACTAAAAGCACTGATGACCACACCTCAAGCTATGATGTCCGCATCATCCATCTCGTACCCATCCACCATTTGCCCGCACCATCTTTTGCCCGCACCAAAATTAGACTAAGGCCATTCAAGGATAAGATTAACATCGACACGTGGAGAACTTCCATCGACACGTCGCGTACTTCATGTACACGTGGCAAAGGGGCATGTTTGGTAAATCTCATTTCTATCACCCCTTTATATATAATTTTAGTGTATTAGAGAGGGGGACTTTTGGCTGGGTTTCTTCCCCAAAAGAGGAACTCCTCAATTCTTCTGTAACCTAATAATGAATAAGAACATCAACTTTGATTACCCGTGGATGTAAGCAGATCTCTGCCAAACCACGTTAATCTTGTGTTGATTTTAATTTCATTTTTTATACCATTTCAATCTTAATTTTTGGTTGTGGTAATCATAAAAATGGCGACCACAATTTGGCGCTAGAAACAGGGAGGTTTAAAGGATTTATCCTACCTTTTACAGAGATTGAAGAGAGATTTTATAAATTTAGCTCGGATCCAGAAGAGTGAGGGAGTTCTTCATACTCATCTCGGGGATTTTTTAAAATTTCAAATCACAGGATTGTGATTTTAATTAATGTTTAGACAATCAATGATGATTGGGGTTTCTTCATTTCGTCCTCTGTCAAGGTTCTTGGGACGGATTGGGGCAACAAACATGGCAACCATAATTTTGCACTAGAAGGAGGGGTACCAGACACAACTTTACAATGTTGTTCTCAGAGATGAAATAGACTAATATCAGGTTCAATTTCAACAAGAATCGACAGCAGCAACAGATTTCAACTACAACAAACAATCCAACGATAAGTTCAATCTCTATCGGTTTAAACTTGAAATTAAAATTCTCTGAAAACTGATTCTAAAGGTTTTGTAAAACCAAAATCATCGATTTCATCTCGATTTTGTTATCTAATGAATGATCGGAGTATAGATCCGTAATAATTTCATCCATCTCTCTGTTTCGAACTAAAATTTTGAGGATTTTTTCTTCTAGGGTTCTTGACAGATTTTTCTTTTTCTTTTTGATTAATCAATTTATTCTTTATCAGAATCTGAAATTGCTATTTATTAGTTTAGATGTTTCTGGTCTCCACAAAATCAACTTGTTTCTCTGGTCATTAAGTGGATTGTCTTCCAAAATAAGAAAATGTAATTTTTTTAATGAAATTTGCTCACTGCAAAATTACATCTGCTTCCAATGATCATTTTATGTGTACGTTTAAGTGAATCATGATGTAACTTGTTGTATGTCATGAACCATGTTGTGGATGCAGATTCTGCTAAGGCTGGTTTCATCTGTTGTATGACTGCAAATGTACCGTGTTGGGGAAAATTGAAGGGTTGCAAGCACATGGCAAAACTAAGGAGAAAACTTAATTTGGTTGAGGAACCATTGAGAGATTCACTGTCTCATATGTTATATCCATTGTGTTCACTTTGTCAAGAATTCAGAGAACTCCAAAATAAAGGACTTGATCCTTCCCTAGGAGTATGTAGCAACTTTTTCTAAAGAGGAGAGTTAAGAAATCATGTAAATATGATCAAAAGACATTGGTTAAATGAAATGCTTAAAGGCAAATCCTCTACATAAATGAGTACTGAAATCTCAGCAACAAGCTCACTCCAACAGAAGAAGTGCTGAGTACTGCCAAAATTAGCTATCTAAAGCCCAAAACAACTGCACACAAAGCTAAGTGCACATCTATCTCGATCTTGAATTATCTTTCAATGTTTGCTTATAAATGAAAGTGCCATAACTTCAGAGTCACATATAGAGTAATATTTTGCATAGACACTTGGTAGTGTACTTGAATGTTTATAGCATAACATTACTGCAATGATTAGCTATTAACAGTTGCATATCTTGAACTTAACTAAGTTTTAACATGAATTATGCATCTGCAATCCGAAATTGAAGCTGAAAGATATAAGTTGTTATAAATGTGATTAGTATATCATACTTACTTGTTGGTATTGAATCAGTGATGAATGACACTGGGTTAGTGGTTTGGAAGAGAATTAAACAGGTTTGAATTTGAGATGGAGATAACCGATCGAATAAGGGGTTCGCTGCAGCTAGTACTCGGGAGTTAAACTGTAGCTAATTGAATGTTTCACCCTGTGTAGATGAATGGTTTGAATGGAATTACGCGATGGACCATCCCAAGAGAAAGTTTGGACGAACCACGGTAGCAGCAGACTCTTCACCCCATTCCACCTTCATAACACCGAGATGTGCATCGCCTTGTAGCATACAACAACATAACACCACCAGTCCACCTTCACCAGTTCATAGAACCAACAGTTCACAGCGTCAAGAAAAACAACTTAAGTCGGAGAACTTCATCAATAAAAACTAGCAACACTACAACTTCTGCAGCAGCAGCAGCGGTTGTAGCAGCTGGCACATCTGTCTCAAAGGTGACAACAACATGCTCAATTACAGGGGCATCAAATATCACAGCTTCAACAGATGAGCAAGGCGGGAGTTACAGTCACACATGTATAACCACACCTAAGCATGTCAAATCTTCCATAAAGCGTCATCAAGTGCGAACGCCTTAAGGTGTCTCTAACAGCGCTTTAATTAATGATGAAGAGTATGCCGGTTCATAACAACTGCATCAATAGTCACACAATTGTCAATACCAGAATGAACAAGGTGTTATAGCAGTTCATGATCAAGAGGCCATCATTTCGCTTCCAAGAGGATACAAGGCTAAGTTCTCACTTCATTTTGTTTTGTCACTGTCATATTATATCACAAATTTGCATTTGAGCCTGGCAGGAGTTCATTTGAGCTTACTTAATGTTTGCACATGTTCAAAGACCTTCATTATAGGACTAGTCAAGCATTGACAACTCACTACGCCGTAACCTCTGAAAATGAACATATTTCCAAGAGAAATATCTCATAGTATTTATGATTTTAAAGCCATGATTGTCTTTTATAACTTTATGCGGAGCATTTGAGATATTGCAAGCCTTATTTGATGCATATTTGTAGCACTTTGAATTTGTAGCTAAGTTTATAACCGATATCGACACTTTTTACGATGCTTTCAGACGAATTTGAGTTTGAAATGAGAGTAAAAAGAGTTAGCAGTACTGAACAACAGTAGAACATGTGAAGAAAAGCGTCAACAAAATGAGATCATGCGAGTTTACATCGATAATTAGTTTTAAAAAGACAAAACCTCTTCCTATATTTTTGATTTACCCCTTAAGTTCTCAGATCTGGTTATCTCTGCTCATCCAATTCATTCTTTTTGTAATACAGTGGTTTTTTCTAATGTTGATTTAACAAGAGGCACTGAAAGGTGCAAATTGGCAGTGAATTTCAGTCTTGCAGGTCAAGTTCAAGCAATTGTTCCTGAAGACGCTAATCCCAGAGACTCCAATGTGATGACTGTGAAGCTAATTCAAGTGCACTCAATGACCGAGCTCGGACTACATACAAATTTGGTTCTCATGGAGTAGTTGTTCTTCCTACAGTTCCTGATGATTATGACCCTGAGCCGGCGAATTGGCACGGGAAAAGTTCCTTGGGATGGTCTGATCCCAATACAACACAATTCCAGCCTCTGCAAGCACCAATCATGTGGCTCCTCAAGTTTCAATTCTGCTCTGCAAGCATCAGTTTCATAGCTCCATAAACTTCAGTCCCGCAGTACACATAGTCACAACTTCTTAGGAACAAATGCTACAGCAAAAGAGAGATATGAGCTAATGCTTCCATGGATTAATATTTCTAAGAGAAGCAGCAACTCTCGTCAATATATGTGAAAGAATCAAACTCAAGAAAGATAAGCTTTTATTATCTTCTTCAATTTTTCGATTGTTATATCTGTTGCATATCCTAAGTAGCAATTTAAACCTAAAAATGATTCTTAATTGTTATATTTGAAAGATTAAATCATTACTGGCACAAAGATTTGGCTTTACTATTAAAAGCATGTTGAGCGTGAACTAAATGTTTCATTTCAGCCAAGAGCATATTGACTCATATATTTCATTATGTACAAACTTCAACTTGTTTGACTATGTATAACTGTGATATGCAATTAAAAGCATGTGAATCATCTTTGACCTGTACCCATTGATCCATGAATGTTAATCCGCTTAGCCGGATGTATATAAATGAAAATGATGAGTTATCTCTAATCTCTAGATATGAGCTGGATGTCTAAGTTCCCCAAATTACTATCTATTTTAACACCCTGGTAGAAATTTCTTAAGAATCTGATGAACTTTAGTTATTCAGGTTGATAATAATTTATTGTGTCTGACTGCATCTGAATAACATTTAATGTTGTACATCACTAATTTGAGCAATATCTGTAGCTTACTGTAATATTTGAGAAAAGTTAATTCATACCATTTACAGCTCATTAACAGGGTGTAGTCACGCATGATGTTGATATATAATCTCACACACTGTTAGTAACATGAGCAGTAACTTTGATTCATCATTTGATCCATGTTTAAATACTTTATGGATTCACACACTGTATTTCTGCTAGTCTCTCATTAAAAACATTGCTCATGCTAAAATTGCATTTACAGTACTACTAAAATTGCTTCCAGTTATCCTTTCGAATATTAGGAACTGCTTAAAAAAAAAATTATGAAATGCAGTGATACATTTGAAAGGCACTTTAGAGATGCAGCGGTCATGCGATGATGTACTAGGGGCAGTTTACAAAGAAACCAAGTTTTTAGCTGAGAAATGAGTTAAATATTACGCGCCATTAGGTATTTCATTTCGACAATTTACTAACCCTCAATATACTCAGTACTTCCCATTGCTCGTAATTTTTGTTTTATATGCCTTGTACTTCTTATCATAAGTCAGCAATTCATAAATACATCATATAAGCATTCGAAGATTGACACTTCTAATTGCTTATATTTCACACGAAGAATACTCATTGGATATTCTTTTTATTTCGTATACTTCATACTTATTATTCAGGAACCATACTTCTCGTCAGTCAATAATCGATATTTCTTACTACTTATACTTCACATGAATTATGAGAAGAATTCTCATTGGATATTTCTTATACTTTGTGTGGGAATCTAAATGTTACTTCGGGAATTATTATTCGAAAATGGGTACTTCATTCTTCTCAATATTAAGTACTTCTTGAAGACGAGTACTTCTATTTTCTTATATTTCAGATTTCTTACGCAACGACTACTTCGTAAGAAAGTGATATTTCTTATTTCTTTCGGATATTTTTCATTTCTTATTTAAGATACTTCTCATATACTTCTAGAAGATAATTCTCATATACAATCTGCGTATACTTTGGGTTTATTATGCAAAGGATATTATTATTAGAAGATTGATACTTCTTATTCGAGAGGATACAATCATCTACATTTAACTCACATGTGTCCAGACTTATATTATACAAGATATTGCGAGACAAGGTTCATACCTCTTGCGGAATATGGATGGAGAATTTTACGGCATCCATGAAACCCACAATATCACAAAACCACACTACCTCTAAACCTTCAATGCAATCATACAATAATTTGGCTTCATACTAGGTAAAGAAGAACAAATGCAATCTCTCTAGAAAGTCCATGTAAATGTCTATGAGTGTATAACTATTGGATCTTTCGCCACAGGGATGCCTAACATGACATTAATTATCGTATCAGGTACCCTCCATTTCAGGAGGGGCCCTAGGGACCGCATCTTAATTTCCTCCTGGCCAGAGAGAAGTTAGAAATGCGCTGCAACCCTTCAAAGTAACCCAGGGTATAATATTGCCTTGCGGTTAATCAATACACACTCATTGAATTCACTAACAATCAATATATATATTCATAAATTGTTTTGCAGGGAAAAAAATAAAAGATAAAATGAAGGTGCAGGTACAACTTGAAAGAAGGCAGACATCCAATCAATATGGCGAGTACACTTCGTTGGGAAATGGTCTAGCCCGCAACCACTAGCAAATACGTAGATTTGCAGATGTCAGGGGTAGCGGACAAAATAAGCAGGCCACATACCATTGGACATGGAACCCTCACAGACTCTCACAAAAAACCTAAGTACCCCATACTTCCTAGATCTGAAATTTTACAATTACTTTACAATCGAGATGACAAGTCCTCACAGGCGTTGGCACGTATGTACAAATATGCGTCAAATGACACCTGATACGGGATCCATCTCGATTAACACCTTGAATGTGAATCCCTGGTTGACTTATACTTTTATACTAGATTCAATAGTACATCTTTTTTATAAAGATTGAATGATTAACAATTTATTAATCTACTTATCATTTCTGGTTAAAACACGTCGAATGATATTATTACACTAATGGGCGCTTATGTATAAGTTTGGCAGCAAAATTCTATTCTTGAATGGATCAGGTTTATTCTCTAATCATGGCAAGGCCAGGCGAAGAGTAACTGCAAGACAACAGCATACAATCCAAGCACAGACGCTTTATACCAAGCCAAGACTCACCACAGTGCATCGGAAACATCAACATTAAAGTACGGTATGAGTAAAACATGAAGACATTTTCTTAAGAATTGTTCTTCGAACAAACCTTAAAAAAAGGGGCAAATTATGAGTACCATTATCAAGTCCACAGCACAAGCCCGCATCAGTACCATTATTGAGGCCGCACTCAAAGCCTAAGCCCGCGTAACCGTCATTTCCCGCAGCTGAAGCCCATAAATTCTGAAGCCTATTCTTGCCCGCAACTAAAGCCCATTCTCATCCGCATCCAAAGACCCATCAGTCCGCAGTCACAACTGAAGTAGCTACCTGCACCAAAAGGTCATGAGGATTCTTACCCGCAAGCCAGGACCACTTTGCCATCCAATCGTTGTCTAAAATCAATCATTGTCTAAAACCACTTTGACCATCATTACCCGCAGAAGCTCAACACAAACATATTTTTGTCCGCAGCCAAAGACTCATTCTTGTCCGCAGCAAAAGTGAGAGTTTGTGTCTACAACAATAAGTGATATGTCCGCACCACTAAAAGCACTGATAACCGCACTTCAAGCAATGATGCCCGCATAATCCATCCCGCACCCATCCACCATTTGCCCGCACCAAAATTAGACTAAGGCCATTTAAGGATAAGATCAACATCAACACGTGGCGGACTTCATCGACACGTGGCAAAGGGGCATGTTTGGTAAATGCCATTTCTATCACCCATTTATATACAATTTTAGTGTATTAGAGAGGGGGACTTTTGGCTGGGTTTCTTCCCCAAAAGAGGAACTCCTCAATTCTTCTGTAACCTAATAATGAATAAGAACATCAACTTTCATTACCCGTGGATGTAAGCAGATCTCTGTCGAACCACGTTAATCTTGTGTTGATTTTAATTTCATTTTTATACCATTTCAATCTTAAGTAATCATAAAAATGGCAACCATAATACTAATCCATAAAATAAACTATATGACAAGGGTTTAATTTAGAGAAGGATTTTGTGATCTGGGTTTAAACATTAAAGATACTGTGATGGATGTGTCTGGTGGAGGTAGTAACAGAGAAAAGAAATTAGGGGAAGAAGAAGGAGAAGGAGAAAAAATTAGGGGAAGGAGAGAGAAATAAATAAATAAAGGTACAACCACCATTTTGACCGGATAACATTTTTCTCTTCCATGTTTGCATAACAACTGTATTGTCACGTCATCTGAGTGGTGAGAAGAGCTGTGATAAGTGATGGGAATATCATTTCCATTTTAGTTATTCTAATATGCTTTTATTATATAAGGGACCACTAAATATATTATAATATTTAAAATAATCTTCTAAATATATATAAATAGATTTTTTTTATTATTAAGATCTCACAAAATAAAATTAAATATTTACTTTACTCAAATTTGATAGCTTTATCGTATGGAAAAGCAAGCTTGGTATAATCTCAAATTTGGGGATTTTCTCAGATTGAGAAGAAGATGAAACAAAAGGAGGGTTTTGAAGAGGGAGACACAAAAAATGATTCGGTGTTTCATATTACATTAATTTTTAAATCTCAACCGTTCTTTCAGGGAAAATTATGAGTCATACACGTGTCAACAGAAAGTATTGTTGAGTTAGTAAATAAATTAAAAACTTAGTTTTAGTTGTTTATTTATTTATTTAACAAGTTTTTTTAACTGTCAACACGGTCAACTTAAGTTATGGGATCTAAATTCTAATATTAAATTTTTTAGGATCCAAACATAATTATGGTCATAAAGTTGGGATCCAAAATCTAAATATCCCTATCATTTACCACTATAACACAGTGACAATGGCTATTATCTATTTTGTTGGATTCCTCCTACCTTGGATATCGAAGTCAAACAGTAGAATAGTTAGATTGTTTAACACCTTTCTTGTATTAGAAACGTAGTCAGTTACCTTCTTATAACTCAGTTCCTTCCAGCGTCCCATTTGTACAATACTTATAATAATTAAATTCCTCATTTTTAAAATAAGACATACAAAATGATTTCCAAGGTAACTTAGATAAAAATAAAAGGAAGGGAGGATAACCTTAGAAGTTATAAGTTAGAGGAAGTATCCATTTACATGATTAGAATGATATTATTTTGATATCTTAGCGTTATATTTTTTATAAAATCCAAATGGAAATGAATTTGGGGATAATTTTTTGGTGACATGTTCTTCTTATAAGGATCTATATTCCTAAGTAAAGTAAGGGTACTCTGAGACGTATAAGACCACCATCTACCACTTTGAAAATCAGTCGTTGAAAATTAACGGTTGAAATCAAATTTTGTGGATGGTGAGGTTTCGTATCTCTGAATGCACTCATTTTTGGTAGGAATGTAGAGTATTATAAAAAGAATATATCACCAAAAATTTAACTTCAAATTCATTTCTGTTTGAGTTTTATAAGAAAAATAACGCCAAAATGTCAAGATAATATCATTCTAACCATATTCACGGATCCTTGCGTAATTACGGGAAGGATCAAGATAAAATTATGCTTCAAAAAAATCAAGTAAAATTACTTGTACTTAAATGTCCCTATTCAAACAACTTGTAGGTCATGCCTAAAAACAAAAACTATGAATGTAGCCCTCTTGGAAATTAATCAAATAACACTAACATGAATTTATTCTTTTTGATTTATAATTTTGTGTGCTCTTCCCTATTTGTAGTACCGAGATATCGGGAGAACTGAAAATTTGAAATATTTGTTGTTTATTTGAGTGAAACGGAAAAAAATATCACGTTTTCTAAGTTCATAAAACTTAACCACGGGGGCGGAACCAGTTGTAAGCATGGGTGTGTAGTTGTACATCTAGTCCAACTAGCTTTCAAGCCCAAAATTCATAAGATATTGGGCTTCCAACCCCACTTCATCTAAAAAAATGGAGTAGCTTTTAGCAAGAAAATGCATAGACAGAAGCAAGAAACTGTTATAAACTAAATCAAAATATGAACTATTGCACAAAAGAAATATAGAGAGAAGAAGAGAGAATTTCTCATTACTAGATATTAGTATACATTACAAAGGAATGAGCCTCAATTTATAGGCTAATACAAGAGAGGATGATAAAGATAGCATTAACATTAGGAAGTAATGGAATGCATTCTCATAACTAAGGTATTAAACCTAAGTTATTACACTAAATGTGGGGGTTACCAAGAAGTGAAAGATGTGAAGAGGTGGAAGGGGAGATGATAAGGTGGTGGTGTAAGAGTGGTGGAAGCCACCAAAGAATTAATTTACAACACTCCCCCTTGGATGACACCACTCTATTATGATATTGCCTCGTTAAAACCTTGCCAGGAAAACCCAAAAGTGATAAAACCTAGACGAAAGAAAAAGAGTACAAATCATATCATGGTGTTGGACGCGTCAAATATTGCCTCATTAAAACCCTGCTAGGAAAACCCATTGGGACAAAACCAAGCGAAGGAAAAAGAGTACAACACGCATAAATTTCCATCACACAATACTGATGTTCTCCCCCTGATGATGTGCACCCAAAGAAGTATAGAAAGACTGATTACATAATGTTGATCTTCAAGTACAATCACTGACCGTCTTTGTTCAAAACAAGATATAAGTTTGTCTTTAATAATGTCTTCGAATATCTCTTTAAGCAAATTTCTTCAAGTTCGTTGCCTCATCAAAACCTTGTCGGGAAAACCCAGAAGGAAAAAAACTTGACTTAGGAAAAAGAGTATAACTGTAGATAGATTAAGAAAAGGATTTGGACATATATATATATATTGCCTCGTTAAAACCTTGAGAAGGAAAACCCAGTTGGACAAAAACCTTGACTAAGGAAAAAGAGTACAACTCGTAAAGTCCAATATATCCTCCAGCAGAAAGAAGATATCTCAGTTGATTTACCACAAGTAGTTAATCAGCAACCATCTTCATCTCAAAAAAAAAAATTGGTAATGGAGACCTTTATGTTGCCAATATACACAATGCCTCCATATTAGTGCTAATTAAGTTTGGCAAACAAATTCACTACCGAACAATTTCAAGTATAACATATAAAGGTATACATAAAATCAAGCACAAAAACAACTTGTAATTAGTACGTAATACGAACCAGAGAGAGTGTTACATACCCGTTACCGAGATGAAAGTAGATTGCTATTACACAAGTTTTATTAGGAGGTTACGTACTTATCCATGTAAACATGTCAAAACTTTCTAAAGTTGACAAAATCATGGACCATTATAATGCTTAATAAGTTTGATACATGATTCCAAGATCTTTTATCTTGAATTCTTTCAATAAGGAAGTATAACCTGTGATAATATTTTAGAAGTTTACACGAACGTTATCTTCGATAACAAACAATTATGTCAGACTATGACATGTAAAACTGGCAAATAATAGTTTCCTTTAAAATTCATCTATCAACGAGGTACACAATACTTACCAAATTATTGGGTATTTTCAAATCATTTAAGAGTAGATGATTTAATTTCACAGATCTCAAGTGACTGTAGAAACTAGATGCCACGAGTGGCGCTGTGCAATTAGCGTCCTTGTTCCTCTCGTCTCACTTTTATGCAAACTAATTAAGCATCAAACTTGTAACCTTCCGGGTTCACAATTTTTATTTATGTCCAAAAATGTTTATTAGTGAGAGGACAACCAAATATGGATTCCTTTCACCCATATTAGTCAACCATACATATTGTCGATACTTCACGGCTGCGAAAAAGGATTTTGTCTATAATACATGTATGGTTGTCGCTACTCTGAATACATGTTCGACAATAACTACGATTATGTACGCGTATAAAAATCATTCTTTAATATCGACACCACTTGTCCACTTAGGAATGAATTCCTTTTTAGGAGATAAATATGGCTCGGTAATTAAAGATCGTAGTTAAATAGTCTCATTGAGAACATTATCAATAGCCTCCCCAGGAGCACTATTTTGATCCAGCGTGATTGGCTTCCTCTATCAAGGAATATATATTATTTTTTTTTATTTTTTTCATCAACAATTCACATGAGTTGTAGACGACTCAATTATTGTTAACTCATGGCATGCCCTGCAGGGACATAAACTAATGCCAAAATACGTGCAACAACAAATGAGTTTTAATTATTCTTCTTGTAAGAATAAAATGCTTCAAGCATATGATAATGAATGAATAACTTCTCCACCTTATACCGAATTGGTGCAAGAATTATGATGAGACCAATTCATGACGTTCTTATAACGACTGCTTTCCTCCCTCTAACGGCGGGAAGTCTCATCACATCTAGTATTATTCATGCAAAATATATTATGGGTGAGTGACCTTGGATCCAAGTAGGTCATCCGAAAAACTTTTTTTTTTCTTCGGATTGTTCACCATAATATTACAATTAATAATTTTAAATCACCCATGCTCATATATGTAATTAAAATTTGACAGCGTATACTTTATCAGTGTGCACCCTGATTAGCATTTATTATAAACGATAGTCATATGCTCTTGTATTGGTACGTCTACCAAAATTTGAGCGGGAAATTCCGCTTGATTGGTACTAATCAATCAATCAAAATTATGCTCTTGTAGCAAAGAATATGACATATATTTTGAGCTTTGATAATAAAACCATTAACAAAAGTATAGATTGACGAGAGAAAAATAATAAACCATTAACAAAAGTATTTAGTAACTATGGGCTACTTCGGGAACCCAGAATTTTATGGATACCTGAAATCCAAAAAAATTCATAGACCACTTCTGGAGTCTATATTTATGGATTACTGCGGGAACCCACAATAATTTGGATTGCTACAAAAATTTATAATTTGCATGTTAGACTACTTCTGGAGTTAATAACATCCCATGGATTGCTTCTGGAATCCTTTTTTTTTTTTTTTTTTTTCAAAACCAATAATTAAAATAAACAAAAATCAAAATAAATAAATAACATACACAGATACAGTACCAACATAATTTAAACATCAATTTCGTCATCTTCGGGTTTGACGAAATATTCATTGCCAGTGTAAAGGTGGACACATTATTTGTAAAATAAAATTGTCTTAACATCAGGGTCATGTTACTTCAGGAACCGCGGATAGAGACATGATGTCACTTTGTTACGGGTCACTTCAGGGACCGACCGATTAACCGAGTGAACTTCTTTTGTCCATATTGTGTCACACTGAGTTCCAACTTCAGGTTGAACAGTCTGTTTTCTTTTTTTAATCCAGGAGATTATTGTTGAGGAGGAAAAGTTAAAGTTGTGCTATCCTTCAAGAATACAACCTTTCCTCTTTGTAATGATGCGATCCGCAATTATTGGTACCTTAAAGCGATATAAAATAAAATAAAATAAATAAATAATAATCCATCGACAAAATAAAAACTCATATATATATGATATAATTCACAAATGTGCAATTTTAACTAATACATGGTATACATATGTATACGCATGAATCGATTATTTGTCTAAACAAATAGTAGCTGTGAATATATTACTATATTCAACTAAATCTTCATCTTATGAAAACCAAAAGTTTGTCAACTCATGAATATAAAGTAAAAGATTTTGATTTTAGTTTTTCTTAAAAACAAGAAAAAAGATATATAGTATTTTACCTTATTGTGTAAGATTCATCACAATAGAAATTTGATCATCATCGTGGTCAATTGACGACCCTTGAAAAAAAAAATAGGCAATTTCGATCTTATTAGAGTATTTGAAAAAAAAAAATTAGCTCATTAACAGAGTGTGCTGATAACGTGTTATAAACTAAATCAAAAGATGAACTATTGCACAAAACAAATATAGAGAGAAGAAGAGAGAATTTCTCATTACTAGATATTAGTATACATTACAAAGGAATGAGCCTCAATTCATAGGCTAATCAAGAAAGGATGATAAAGATAGCATTAACATTAGGAAGTAATGAAATGCATTCTCATAACTAAGGTATTAAACCTAAGTTGTTACACTAAATGTGGGGGTTACCAAGAAGTGAAAGATGTGAAGAGGTGGAAGGGGAGATGATAAGGTGGTGGTGTAAGAGGGGTGTAAGAGTGGTGGAATCCACCAAAGAATTAATTTACAACAGAAACTATAGTTAATCTACTCCAAATGAAGCCAATAAAACTATCTGAAAAGTATTTAAGAGTCCCTTTATTTCTTAAGAGATCCAAAACTACCAGCTTTATGCCTCTTGTTCATAAAATGCAGGATAAACTTGCAGGATGGAAAGAAAAATTGATACCCCAAGCGGGCAGAGCCATTCAAATCCAAGATGTTCTCAGCTCAATTTGTATGTACCGAATGTATTGTTTTCTTCTTCCTACCACTATCATTAGATAGTTTGAAACTACTCAGAGAAAGTATTGGTGGGGGCATCATCTGCGGGATTATAATTCTGTTGTTCAACTAATTGACCACTATGAGCAGGATTGGGATGATGTTGCGCTTGGTGAATTGTTTACTGCTAATCAGATTCAAGCTATCAAAAAAATCAAAATACCACAATCTATAAAGGATTGTATTAGATGGTCTCTCACTCACTTAGGTAATTTTACCACTAACTCTACTTATAAGGCTCTAATGGCATCAGCTTGTAATGCTTCTCCTCTTGAGAAAAAAACAATGAATAAGGCTTTGGCATATGGAGGTTCTCCTAAACTCGGAATTTTTCTTTGGAAATGTATTCATCGAATCCTTCCTTTGAAGGATTATCTTTTGAAACTTGGTATATTATCTGATGCTTCATGTTCTTTATGTTCCTCGTCAGCTGAATCTTATGAAAAATTTTTATTTTTCTGTCTTTTTGCTCGTGTTATATGGTTTGTTAAATGCCTCAGGTCCTAGGTATTATATCATCGATCCAAAGTCTTAAGAATTGGATTCTAAAATAGTTTTTTTTTAAAACCTGGTATATAACAACAACAAGAGTATTATATTTACGTTGTAGTACTTTGGCAGATTTGGAAATCTCGATGTACAACGACTTTTGAAAAACAAAAACAGTGCCCATCATAACTATACATCTTATCAATACTCAGTTAGCGTCAATTGCTCAAACTCATGCTTTATACAAAAAGATGCAACATTCATCATTGTATATCCAGCCTATTAAACATAAATAATGGCTGATATCTAATGTTTGTGGATGCTTCTATGAGACAAAATCTTCTCTTGCAAGGTGTGGCGTCGTCTTCTACAAACCAGATGGAAGTTTCGCAGCAGCCAAATGTTGAACCACAACAACAAACTCAGTAATTGAAGTTGAAGCTCAAACTCTCCTCAAAGCAGCTGAATGGGCTCTTCAATTACAAGTGGAAATACTATTTTTGGTGTCAGACAATCTTTCTTTGGTTTATCCTATAAATGGATAATCAACCAATGCTTGCTGGTATATTTTTTCTTTTGTAAAAGATTGTAACGACAGTACAAATGAACTTTTTAAATCTTTTTGTAAGTATGTAGATAAAAACCTTAACGGAGCGACTGATAGTTTACTAAAACTAGCTAGGAAAAAGTATGTAAACAATGTGTGGTTAACTTAACCTCCTAGTTGTATAATGGAAAAATGTATCCTTCCTGCAAAGTCTAGATGTTGTGAGTAAAGTCATTTTCCTTTAAAAAAAACACCATTTGACCTTCATTATACACCATATAATTCTTTTTACTTCTCTTTAATTACCTTTCTAATCAGTTATATTTTTAACTGTGATTATTCATAATTTAACACACTCACCTCCATAATCAAAACCAAGATCAGAAAATTGATTGTACAATAAAATGATTGCAAGAGCTGACATTTCTTGATAATACTATAATAATGTAAAATTGAATGGGAGAATCGACTCGTAAACATCCATGTGTTGAAATCAGATTATAATAAACCTATCAACACCTAAAATCACTAAAATTTTAGTTTCCTCAGATATCTCATCGATGTGATACAATATTGAACTTTTGTTTTATCTAAATAATTATATTGTCATGCAATATTACATGCTTTCTAAACTCTCTGGGATTAATAGGGAAAGACATCCAAATATCTTAGAGGTGATCAATTTTGTAGTTTCATTGATGAAAAATCGTTTTTGCATAGCTAGGTTTGGTTTTGTTAAACTCATGACGATCTCGTTATAATCAATAAAAAAACCTCATATAATTTTTGACATCCACAATTTATGTGTTCTTCTCACATAATTATATTGTGAGGTTATCCTAAACGTGGGAGAATGTATTAGACTTTGTAAAATGGAGCAATAATTTGTCACACAAATGATGTTAACGGGGAAGGATCACATGACACGGTTATAATGCCACTATCCTCACAACGTGGCATTATTGTTTTTATAAAATCCAAACAATTATGAATTCAAAGCTAATTTTTTGTTGTTATGTTCGTACCAAAAATAAACACATTTGAAGATATAACACCATCATCTACCACTTTGAAGATTGACCGCTAAAAATTAACCGATGAAAATAAAATTAGTAAATGGTGATGTTTGGTATCTCAGAATGCATTCATTTTAGTAGAAACATTAAGCTTTGTAAGAAAAATATGTCATTAAATTTTAGCTTCAAGTTCACTGTCCTTAGGATTTTATAAAAAAAAGACTCGGCATGACAGTGTCATGACATGTGATCCTTTCACAATAATTGTGTCTAGTTTTGTATCCCTTTATAGCGTTGGTGCTGGGCCTTGGATACTTGTTTTGTTTCGTTGTTTTTTTTTTGTTCAGGTTTTTCCTATTTTTATAGCCAAGAAATTGGGGGAAACATATTCAAAATATCTGTTGTTATTCAGGTGGAATGGTAAATTAATCTTTTGTTTTGTGCTATCCAAAAACTTAACTGACTGGTTGCCTTCTTGATCAGTTATTCGACCAGTTATTGATGATTTTTATTTCATGCAAAAGTTCTAATTTTTCCTTTTCCAATAGAAGTCTTGAAAATACCTCCATACAAATGAGAAAAAGTTAAGGGGATAGTGGATCCCTTGCCTAAGGTTGGGGAAAACGCATCCCCATGGTACATTAAGAAGAAAAGAAATGGAAGAAGTGGAGATACACTGGTAAATCAACTCACACCAATTCTTATTAAATCCAAAATTTTCCATTGTTTTTATTAGAAAGGACCAATTTACCCTATCAATACTTTTGACATATCTATTTTAACCCCTAAACTCCTGAACAATTTTTTTTTTCAGTATATATATTAACTCATGAGCTACAACTATATTATCATAAATTTGTCTAGCAGGCAGAAAGCAAAATGAAAGGGAGAAATTATTTTCTATATGTTTTCTATTAGCTAAGAGTTTAGTTAAAATTTTATAAGGGATATTGCATAAACCAATTGGCATATAATCACTAGGGGATTCAGAACGAGCCCCTTTAGGGATTAGAAACAGAAAGGTTTCATTGATTTTAGGGTTTAAGGTTTTTTTCTTAAAAAAATATTGGATGAAATGAATGACTTTCTACCCTATCAATTCCCAGTTAAACTTATAAAAACTCATTGGAAATTCATCCGGACCCAGAGGTGAGAGGTTTATTTGGTTTCATTGACTTTATCACTTCCCAGATTTCTTCAGCCTCTGGGACCCTTAATAATTCCAAGTTATCTTGCTCAAATAAGATTTTAGTAATAATATTAAAGATATCATTATCTTCTTGTATTGAAGATTCTGAGAACATATCCTGAAAACGGTATGTTAGTGTAACAACTATTTTTTTTTATTCGTTATAGCTTCACCATTTCTGTTTAAAATACAACTTATAATGTTTTCTTTTTGCTTTTGAGAGTTTTTAAATGAAAATATCTGGTATTTTTTTCACCTAGTTTTATGATATTGTCTCTAGAGGTTTGTTTTGTCATTTCTTCTTGAATTTCATGAAGTCTTTCTAAATCTTTTAATTTATTATTTATATGAAATTGGTTATTTTGGTAATATTTTAAATTGTTTAGACCCCCTAAATGTTTAAGTAATTTGTCTATATTTTTTTCATAATTGCCAAAAACTTTTTCTTTTCCAGATGGACAGTTTCCCAGCCAAAAAAGATAAATTTTCCAGCAAAGATTTAGTTCCGTCCCCTTGAATAGATACCCATGATTCTTGGATTGGATCAATGTAGGATTGATCTTTTATCCAAGAGCCAAAAAAATTAAAAGAAAAGAAAGGTTTTTCAAAATTAGTTGATTCTAACTTAAGAAGCAGAGGATTATGTCCTGAACCAATCCTTACTAAAATGGAAAAAAAGCATTTGGAAATTTCAGTTGCCATTAAACATTTACAATTTCCCTATCAAGTCTTTCCAAATTGTTTTTATTCCTACCTCTCTTAGTATCCCAAGTATAATAGGAGCCTTTATAACCTAGATCAAAGATTCCACAACTATTTAAGATATTTTTAAAAGGCTCTGCATCTGATTCGACAAAGGGTAGTCCCCCTTTCTTCTCATGTTGAGAAAAAAATTGGTTAAAATCCCCAGTGACTATCCAAGCCATCTTTGATTGGGTAATTTGTTTAGAAATTTCTTTTAAGTATTCCAGGCATCCATTTAATTATGCTTGTATGACTACCGTAGAAACCTGTTGTTCTCATTAAAATTCATTTTTAGTAAAACATTTATCATATTTAGGTTTGAATGAACAACTTCAAAATTAAAACCATCCACCTATGCCATAGCCAATCCCCCATCTATGCCCAATGGGTTCTCAAGATGGAAATTAGGATACTCTGAAAGGAATTCCCTCAACAGGGAAGGTTAAGATTTTATCTCTGATAGAAAAACCACATATGGTTTTTCAGTCCTTAGAAGATTTTTAAAATAGTTTTTGATTATTTTTTTGCCACACCCTTGAGTGTTCCAGGAAAGAATTTTCATTTTTAAGCAATTATATGACTCTAGAAGACCCAGGGTGTGGAAAAATACTATTTTTAAGAAAGAAACAGGGGAACCAGAACCTAAATTAAAGGTTATATTAGAGAAAATCAGCACCAAGAATAAGCAAAGATTAAGGAGCAATAAAACAAATATGCTAAATCATGTAATAAAGACAGATTTGGCTAACCTTAGTTTAGCCAATCATACTTTTAAGTAGATAACCACACTTCAGAAACATGTGAAAGCTACTAATGAGGATGATATCCCAATAAACATCAAGTTATCAGGCTTATAATATAATATATACCTATAAATAGAGAAGGTCTTATCATGAATTAGAAAAAAAAAACAGATAGAGATGCTTTGAGCAATAAGCTTGATCCAACAGAAAAAAGATCTAGGAAAATTATAAAGGGATCCAGAAAGGCAGAAAACCAGCTTATCTAAGAGAGACATAACGAGCAAGAGAATTCACAACTATATCATGCTTAGTCCAAACATACTTCGTAATAATCATAACTAGCAATACACCCTTGATTTTTAAAATTAGATTTAGACCTAATACTCACATTAACTAACAACCCTTGATTTAGATTTTGTTTAATTTGAAATGGAGTGAAAAAAGGGAAAACAATTTATATTTATATTTTGATTTAAGTATTAGGGATAATCAATGAATAGAGGGTAATTTAGTATTTTTATAATAGCTAATCAGGTATCTCTTATCTTACTTTTTAGTTGGGAATAAAATTAAGTTACCAAAATAATTCTTATGAATCCAGTATAACCAGGTTGTTTTAACTGAATTGAGTCCACCTGAACTTGTGTAAGAGTATAGTGAAGGACATATGGTCTACACCCCTTGAAGTAATTGTGTTGAGAGACATTCTTTTACAAGGGGGTAGTCAATTAGGATTTCTGGAGATTTGTGGAGAGATATGAAATCTCTTGTTAGTGGATCTAGACTCTTTATAAATTTCTAAAAATCTTTGTTATTAGATAGAGAGTTTCTGAAAATCTATCAAATTCTCTATTGTTGGAAGTGAACTTTAAAATCATGGATTTGGATTTTTGAGAGATTTTGAAAGACTTTTTTAGATGAAATAGGCTTGAGATAAGTCTCTCCAAAATAGGTGATATTTTGAGAGATTTCTCTGTTTAATTTTTTTTCATTTTTTGTACAGAATGTGTAAATGAAAAATATACAAATTATTAAAGAAAATGAAAGCACATAAATAAAATGATATATTTTTATATCGTACTAAAATATATAAATGTTATTACTGTTTATTTTTATCAAAAAAATTTACTATCATATTAATTAATAAAAAATTAAATGAATTTTAATTATTTTTTGGTGATTAGAAATATTTTTATTATTTGATTAGTATTTTTTTCTCTCTACAATAGTATGTGAAAACTCTGTACAAATCAATGAGATTAGTCTCTACAAATCTCTTATGAAAGTCACTGAGAGTTTCTCAAAGTTTATGAACTTACAAAGACTCTCTCAAATTCTCTCAAACAATAAGTTTCTCAAAATCTTCAAGAATCCTAATTGACTACCTCCTCGTTAATCGTTTCCCCACCAGTTGGATCCCGACGCCATCAAAATCGTTCTAATTTAAGTTTTGGATTATTATAACAAAGCATTAAAGCAGTGTAAATGGGTAAATTTATTTTGAATATAAATTGTTCATTTCAGATGCAGTTGATTCTAGATTTTGAATATAAATTACTTTTGTGGTGCAAATCAATCATCCAAACCTTTGATAACTTCATCAACTCCAATCTACCTCCGGTGTAAATCTGATCTGGAAACTGTTGTTTACATTCTGATCTACCGTCATGTTGTTGAAGATTCTAGACATACCGATCCAATTGTAATTGTTGACTATTTAGGTATCACATACACCTGTATAATATCGTTTAAGTAGTTTAATAACATTTTATACTTCAAATATAAATATATATATAAATTCAAAACGGACATTTATTATTAATTCCTCTGTTCCTTATAAATTGAGCTAAATTAAATCTGTACAATTTTCAAGGCAAGAAGGAAAGGGCTATATTTATAGGTATTTTTTATAATTATATCGTTATGATGATAAAATAGTAAAATTTAGAAATAATGTATCTCTCAAACTATGTCACGGATATTTATAAACTTTATATCATTGAAAAACATTTTAAAACACCTACATAACGAATATAAACATGACTATCAAATTATATATATATTTTATACTAATAATAATTAATTAAAATGATAATTTTAAAAATATAATCTTGTTTAATAAAATAATTTAATACTTAGAAAACAAAATTTAAAACCGAATAGCTTAATTTATGAGGAACGGAACGGAAAGAGTATGTTTTAAGAGGTGGATTTTGTGTTGGTGGGTAGCAAAAGTTAAAAAGGAATTTAGGTATAGTGTTTCATGCTCTAAATAGACTTAGCCAAAATCGATTGATATTTGGAAAGAGCCAGGAATCACCGCTGCTGCGCTGAACAGTGCCTAAATAAATACAATGTGATCGAGAACTAACAAACAAAAAATAAAAAATCTACAACTATTCTATCAAAACACAACATCACGGCGTCAGTGTCGATCAACTTACACCGTACTCTGGTCTAACAAGGTACAATACATGGTTTAGCGTTCTAGTACTACTGGCAGACAATGGACAATTACGGAAGTTATCTATGTATTAACTTCACACAGTAACAGTGTAGAGGAAAATTATAGATATATATTGGTTGCGAAAACCCAAACTTACTGAGTCACAGATTATTGAGTGTTTTAGACGGTGAGAATTGTATGATTACCCTCATGCATTATCTATGAGTTGGTAAATTGTAGAAGCGCACCACACTAAATTGGAAAATGATTTGGTTTATGCGATTCACTTTGCAATTTGAAAATGTATAAAGAGAGATACAATAAGCTTTTTAAGCTGTTTTGCAATTTCAGGCCTAACTCCCCTAGCTGGTTAATTTGAAAGATTAAATGTTTCTCATATTGAAAGTATGGCTAGATATAGAGCGGATTTGCAATTCTAGGCCTGACCGAACTACTGAAAAGTTTTGAGGAAACTGAAACTAGCTTATCATGAAGATGGTCAATATTCTAAGTGGAAAAATAGCATTTGTATTGGGAAAAATTATAATTATGAGTTACTGCAAAGCATACAAAACCAATATTTTACCTGCAAGTTCTAGCTCGTCTTGGATTCGAAACCGATAGCTTAAATCAGTTGGAAAAAAATAATTAAAAATTGGCTTGTGTTTGGTTTTCAGAAGGCTATCAATTATCGAGTCGACTATCCTGCACTTTGGTTTCAGTAACTGGGTTTTGCCATTGTATTCATCTTAAACTCTAAAGTAAATCATTGATATTTGACTTCCATTTTAGAAATTTTGTAGCAAGTTCATTGTAAATTTGATTGAGGCGCGGTTACAAGCAATTGCCACGAAGCAAACAAATTATCACAATGAAAAATTAGGAAAACTTCTATAAGAATTTAAAAGCGTTGAAAAACATATAAGCTGAAATAACATTGAAGCTTTGATTCTGTCGAAAGGGTCCTGTTTTAGAAGCTGCAGTCTCACATAAGGAGAGAAGATAACAGGCGCACTTCTGCACATATAAGCATTGTGGTAGCTTAAGAAGAAACACTTGTCGTTGTCAAGAGAAAGTTGGTGTATTTTCAGCTGTGTAACTGTCTGCCTTGTCTTGCCTTTTAGTCTTGTAATCAAGTTTCCATCTTATCGTTGTGTTCCGAAATTCAGTGAGGAAACACTCGTTAGTTCCGCAAATCACAGAGTTTGGGAACACAACAACAAGATGGAAACTTGATTACCCCCTGGGTTACCAGTTTTAAACCTTCGAATGACTTCTAGCTCGATTATCACCTCCGTCCCTACTGTATTAAACTTACACAACACGCTTGATTATCCATCTTTTCATCCTGTTGTTCGTTCCGCAATTGTCTGTGTTTCTGCCAAAAATTTTATCGGCCAAAAACAACCAAAAATTATGATAGAAGATAAACGAAAATGAAGATAACACAAAAGATTTAACGTGGTTCGGCCATGATTAGCCTACATCCACGGGTAATGAAGTTGGAGTTTCTATTCATATCTGGGTTACAGTTGAGAATGAAGCAGAGGAAGCCTCCAACGGGCCAAAAATCCCCTTCTTCTTCTCTCTAAAATTGTATTTATAGGGATAAAATAGATGATAATTATTAAAAAGCCCTTCGCCACATTTCATCAAGGTTCTCCACCTGTCGATGGAGATTCTTCTAAGCTCGCCATGTGTCTAGAGGATTCACCACGTTTCGCCATATGTCAACGGGATCCGCCACGTGTTCTTGACTTGATGCATCGGGATTGATGACGTCATTACGGGAAAATGATGACGTCGCTTCGGTCCAAATTGGGGTTCGGTCCAAGTTGGGCATCGGACTTGATGACGTCACTTCGGGATCGGGACTTGATGACGTCACTTCGGGATCGGGACGTGATGATGACGTCGCTTCGGGACGTGATGACGTCACTTCGGGATCGGGCCGTGATGATGTCGCTTCGGGATCGGGACGTGATGATGACGTCGCTTCGGTATCGGGACGTGATGACGTCACTTCGGGATCCGGACGTGATGATGACGTCGCTTCGGGATCGGGACGTGATGATGACGTCGCTTCGGGACGTGATGATGTCACTTCGGGCGAACATCATTTTGTCCCCAACAACTTGCCCCCTTTTCTTGAGAGTTGTTTGAAGAAAAACTCTTAAGAAAATTACTTCAGTTACTTCTTGCCTGGCCTTGTCACGATAAGAGTATGAACCTGATCCATTCAAAAATAGAATTTTGCTGCAAAACTTATACATAAGCGCATATTAGCGTAATAATATCATTCAATGCATTTTAACCAAAAAATGATAAATTGATCAATAAACTATCTTTCATCCAATTATTGAATCTTGCATAAATGTATAAGTCAATCAGGAATTCAAATTCAAAGTAGCAATCGGAACGGGTCACATGTCAGGTTATTCATTGGACGTAATTTTCTTTATATGCGCCAAAGCCTATTTGCGCCAGACATTCCGATAATTGCGGTGGGTGGCATTTTAGCATGTTCACCTTTCAATAAGAGTCCTCTTCATGACTTATACAAACAAGAAAAATTAAAGCAAGAGAAAATAATAGGAAAGTTTAGATCAAAAAAAATATGGGATACTTAGCTCTTTTGCGAGAGTCTTGTCGATCAATATCACAAGTTGTAGTCCCGAGATAAGCCGATTTTGCTAGAGAGAGTTTGGGGAATTATGATCAAGACCGAAATCTACTACCCAAGTCATCATGTCATCTCCGAGATTGACTTGTGCAGCGAAGAGAGGCGCAACAACTGTTCCTGAAAAGGCATGCACTTGAGGTCTTGACAAGAGTTTAGCTCCAAGTCCTGAATTTGATATGGGATCTTAACGCAGGCTTGGTCTTTGAGTGTGGACCCAATAATAGCGATACCCATTTAATACGAATCATTCTCATTTGCAATAATTGTAGCTTTTTTAGTAACATCAACAGTTGTTTCCTTAGCTTCATTTTTAAATCAACACTAAATGTATTTCTTGTTATGTTGACGTATATATGTCTTTTATTGAGCTTAATGCTGCTTTCTAAAACATCTGGTTGTAGTGTCCTAGAAAGACTTCAGTTGGATTTTGGTGCTGATGAGGGTACTTCAAGTCCTGCTTATCGATCAAGCTTGGCTGTCAGTTTCCTCTTTGACTTTCTTCATCCTCTTACGCTGGATGAAACCCATGAGAAATGCTGAAGCCATCCAAAAGTTTGGGAAGCTGCAAATTTTCTCCCCACTTGTGTTGGTTAAAGAAACTAGTGAGCTCAACAATCAAGTCTTTGACAACAAACATATGAGGAATAGGAATAACAAATGTGGGCTCTGTTGTATCAGTATCTTCGGGCTTTAAACAAGCAACAATATTGACGCCATCAATGTTCATGGAGCATGAACTACATACTCCTTCTCTACAGGTAAGAAAGTAAGATTGGAGATATAGTTTTGATGATAGCACATCAAGATTCCATCTATATATCTTGAATTCCTTCTTAAGGTCTACACTCTTCTGTATTGTGTCTTTTAAAGCCTCATCTGCACCTTGAGCATTTTCATGTTCAATTGGATCTTCTCTTCCTAAGAAACGATTCAGTTTGGTAATAATGCTGCCATTCCCACTCCCAAATAACTTCTTCACGAAGTCTTCTTTCCCCACCAAGACTCATGTGTGCAGGAACATTCAGAAGTAGTTGTGCTCCAGAAGATTCAGCTTGTGCATGGTTTGGAACTTCTTGATTTCACACTAGACATGTTTGGCCAGGAACGTTCAAAACTGGAGCGCGAGATTTCTATCCAGAAATGCACTAGCTGAGCTGATTTTTGAATATTTGTACGATAGAAATAAGGTACCAAATCGGTCCCACAGCTCTGAAGATGTCATTTTCTTTGGTGGAAAGAGGGACGACAATGTGAAAACAGGATCCTTGACTTGTGCAGTATCCCCACGAGCAATCGCAGCCTGAACAGCTAGCAGAGCATCCGAACAACTCCCTCTCGAGTAGCACGAGTTCCTCAGGATGTAGATTGCAGCTGGTGCCTTGGATCTTCTTGCTGACAGTGTAAATTGCAGTGTGGATTGCACCTCCTTATATTGTGAAGGATTTTCTTTCGCTGTTTTATGATCACGCTTATATAGCTTCTCTTCGACCTGCAAAACCAATTTAGTAAACAACCCAACTTTCTAAATGAAATAAAAACACTAAAACCAATTCTCTTCGTGGGGGCATGTTGTAGATCAAGCATTGCCGCATTTCCTCATTGTGATGCGCACATAAATGGTGAGATACAACTTGCTTGGTCTTGTCGATCCCATAGAAATGAAACACGCAAAGGTGTTGTTTGATGTGTGTATTGACGGCAATCATTTGCTTCTGGATTGCGGGAAACACAACCAAAGCCCGAAAGCTTTACACTGAAGTCTTTGTCTTCCTGTATGTTTGCAGTTGAGAACTCGGTGTACATTGCAATAGCAAGTCTAAGCTTCCGTGGAAGAGCCTTTCATGAACCAACATCCTTTGGTATGAGCCCTCACGTGCATGGAAACCAAGCAATTTACAGAGCTGGGGATGTTGCGAAGAAGAGATTGTGTTGACCTCGCTAATGAATTCTTTTAGATCCTGCGTGGATGGAAAAGGGCGAGTAACAGTAGCCTCCAGCTTCTTGGAACTGGTTGAATCATCACCAAAGGAAGATTTATACATTACAGATGAAAGACCTTCAGACATGCTCCGATCTGCTGAGAATTGATGGCATCTCATATTTTTATAAGAAATTGAAATGATGAAATCACCGGCAGCATCAAATTCACTCAACAGTTTATATTGAATTGAAAAGTAATTGAATGGGTTGCATTTGATGTAGATGAAAAAGAGGGTGCAACATTAAAATTTAGAATGATGAATTTCTCATTCACACATTTTTGCAAGCACTTTTCGTGTAATTTTTGGAACAATTCCAGCATGAAGTTGGTTGTGATTTCACTCAAGCATGAACTCCTTCCCTGCACTTGTTAATCATTCACACACAAACACAATCATTTAAATCATTCAAATCGTTTTATAACCATAAAACTTGTAGCGATTGATTTATAAGAAAAGCTAAGTGAAATTGATGAGAAAAATTCCCAAATCCAGTTAAAATTTTGATGCTTGAAAATCGAATAAATGGGTTTGCAAATCATAATTTGGTGATGGTTAATCTGAAATCAAAATTGGTATTGAATCGAAGTTTGGGGATTTTCCCCAAAATTTTATTTTGGAACGAATTTTGTAGAACAAGAAGAACAAATAGAATAGAAAAAACATATAGAACAGAGACGAAATTTTTTGCTTCTGGGATTTGCATTTTGGTGATGAATTTTCTTTGCAGATGCAATTTTTGATGATGAATTTCGTCGATTCTTCTCCGTCGATTCACTGCTGCATTATTTTGTTGTCTGGACACTCATGAGAAACTTTTTCTCATGTATTACATCTTTTGAACTCCATGAAATTTCTTCAAATAGGTAGGATAAATCCTTTTAAACACTCCCTGTTTCTAGCGCCAAATTGTTTCTGCCAAAAATCTCATCGGTAAAAAACAACCAAAAATTATGATAGAAGATAAACGAAAATGAAGATAACACAAAAGATTTAACATGGTTCGGCCATGATTAGCCTACATCCACGGGTAATGAAGTTGGAGTTTCTATTCATATCTGGGTTGCAGTTGAGAATGAAGCAGAGAAGCCTCCAACGGGCCAAAAGTCCCCTTCTTCTTCTCTCTAAAATTGTATTTATAGGGATAAAATAGATGAAAATTATTAAAAAGCCCTTCGCCACATTTCATCAAGGTTCGCCACGTGTCGATGGAGATTCTTCTAAGCTCGCCATGTGTCGTAGAGGATTCACCACGTTTCGCCATGTGTCAACGGGATCCGCCACGTGTTCTTGACTTGATGCATCGGGATTGATGACGTCATTACGGTAAAATGATGACGGCGCTTCGGTCCAAATTGGGGTTCGGTCCAAGTTGGGCATCGGACTTGATGACGTCACTTCGGGATCAAGACATGATGACGTCACTTCGGGACGTGAAGACGTCGCTTCGGGATCGGGACGTGATGACGTCACTTCGGGATTGGGACGTGATGATGACTTCGCTTCGGGACGTGATGACGTCACTTCGGGATCGGGACGTGATGATGACGTCGCTTCGGGACATGATGACGTCACTTCGAGATCGGGACGTGATGATGACGTAGCTTCGGGATAGGGACGTGATGATGACGTCGCTTCGTGACGTGATGATGTCACTTCGGGCGAACATCATTTTGTCCTCAACAGTCTGTTTGAATCAGAAATTTTCATGTAATCCATTCACCTTAAAACCATGAACCAACTTTTCTATGCAAGAAAATCAGGCTAATTTCACAACTTACTCCAACTAAAAGTCTGTTCTTGAAGAATCTCTATAAAAGTGGTTCCATGGTTTGCCATAACAGGTTGGAATTGAATTTGTTCATAGTTTTAGAAAAGTTAACTTCTCTGCAAACAAATTAACTACAGGCTGGTGGTTTGGCGAGAGGAGATGTACATAGAAAGGATCAAACACACCATAAAGTAATTCATTTCATCTCTAAATGAACGCAAAAAAATAAAAAACTGATGAGATGTTGGATATACGATTCTTTTAAGAAAGTCTTTCATTCTCGTCTAACTGACCACTAAAACAAGATTAGGGTTTTGAATCACCACTGCATCATCATTAGAAAGTCTAAACACCATACAAAAACTACATCTACTTCAACAAAATTAGGTTTTTGTAAGGTGCTAAACTTTCTGATAATGATGTGATAGTTTCGATGCTATCCATCTTAACTTCTTCATGGTTCTGCATTTTGGAAATTTCTAAGAATAAACTAAAAGATCCCCAAAATAAAGCACACTTCTCCGATCAGTTATTCTATAAGAATAAAAATCTCTAGAAATAGTCCATAAATATCTCATTTATTTATTTTTGCTGATGAGTGCCTTCTCTTTACAAAGGCAGATTTCAACAACTGCAAAAACTTTCTTAACATCTTTGAGCAATTCAGTTCAGTCGCTGGGTAACTAATAAAAAAATTAAAATCGGATCTTTTTTAGTAACAAAATGCATCAAAAACACCAAAAAATGATGTTTAAATTACTAAAAATTAAGAAAAATTGCATTAAAGACTCTTACTTACGAGTTCCAATGTTCATAGACAAATCAAAATTAAAAACATTTGATAACATTGTTATCAAAATGGAGAAGAAAGTTCAAGGTTGGAATGGGAAAGTCTTAGCTCAAGCAAGTAGACTAGTAGTAAATAAATCTGTTTTAACTAGTCTACCTATTTTTTAAATGGGATGTTTTGTTTTACCTAAGAAAATTAGGTCCAAATTTAATGTTATCCAAAGTGACTTTTGGTGGGATAAAAATGCTAATTTTAAGGGGTTTTATTCTAAATCCTATGCTTTTATGTGTAAACATTTAGATAGAGGGGGATTAGGTTTTAAGGATACTGAGAAAATGAATAAAACTATGATCAAAAAATTAGCTTGGAGGCTTATAAATATCTCTGAAGCACTGTGGGCTTTAATTTTAAAAGCAAAGTACTTTAGAAATAGTACAAACTTACATGCTAAAAAAAACTACAACGCTTCGTGGGTTTGGAAATATATTTTACAAGGTATTGAACTAGTTTATAGGTATAGCAGATGGGAAATAGTTGAGGGCATAAATATAAATATTTGGCTTGATAAATGGATAATTGGTGTAGAGGATAGCCTAGTTAATCTAGGCTACAGCATAAACAACAATTTAACACTTGCATCAGAATTATTGGATTCTGAGAAACAACTTAGCTTCACTTATAGTTGAAAAAATCCTTCATAGTAGGATTAAGAAAAAGCATGAACAAATACTAGATTCAGATAAACTAATATGGACCCTTAATACTAATTGAGAGTTCTCAACTAAGTGTTTGTATAATGAACTCCAAAACCATGATATAGAGGACTTATTCTGGAAGAAATTCTGGAATATAGAAGTCTCACAAAGAATCAAAAAATTTCTTTGGAAATGCATACATGATGTTCTCCCTGTGAAACATAATCTGGGTAGGTTTATACAATCTATGAATACATCATGTTTCTTTTGCAATAATCATCCTGAATTTTTAAAACCTTTTTTTAATGCACCTTTGTTATTTCTGTATGGATGCTCTCTCCTGACCCAGGTACTAACCTTATACTCAAAAATGATTTATCTTTTTTGGATTACTATTCCAACTGGATTGCAGGTAACAATTCTCAATATGAAGTCAAAATAATTACAACCAAATGCTGGTTAATTTGGAAAGAGAGATGCTTTTGTGTATTCCAAAATAAATCCAACAATAGTCTTATTATCTCTATAGGGGTTCAAAGAATGCTAGACTTCTGGAAACCTTATTTGCCTCTATCTGATGTTGTTTTCATTGTTTCTAAAATAGCTAAAGTTCATCATAAATGGATAGCCCCTACATACGATAATCTGAAAATAAATATAGATGCAGCATGGATTGATTGTAATACAGTTTCGAGTTATGGTCTAATTCTTCGTGACTCTACCGGAACAGCTCTCCAAGCTTGCTCTGAGATCTTTACAGCAGCCAACGCGAAAAAAGCGGAAGCTCTAGCAATAGGGAAGGAAGCTGAGTGGGCAAATCAACTTCATCTGAAGCAGTTCTGGATTGAAGGGGACTGCAACAGAATCATCTCTTATGCCCAAGGAAACCTCAGCAACATCATATGAGAAACTAAAGAGCTTATCAGGGACACAAAAGAAAGATTAGAAAGTACATAAAACTTTACTTTTTAGGATTCAAGTTTGTAAATAGAAAATGTAATAGAGTGGCAGACATGTTAGCTAAAGAAGAAGGAAAAAGTGATCAAACCTATCATTATTCATCAACTACCTATATGCCTCAGTTTATTTTGAAGTTCTTATTTCTAGATAGGTTGCACTTAGAAAAAAAAAGGATGTTAATCCACTAGATGTTATATGCTTTCCTAGTTTAAATCAAGATGATGGTTCGAACATGAGAGGAACAACTCTGTTGGGGGCTAATCCTCCATTAGCACACTGTGCTATGAGAGGAGCAACCAACATAACCTAGTTCCCTCTTTTTATCTCTTGTATGTTTTATTTCTTTCATTTTCAATATATGGTATTCTACTCTTGCAAAAAAAAAAAAATTAAATCAAAACAAAACAAAAAAAAAACTTTTTATTTTTATCTCACTTTCCAAATTCTAAAAACCCTAACCTAAATTTTCAAAAAACAAAATCCTATCATCCGGAATTAACTACAAGATAAATCTCTATAAACTCTTTCTTATAATAGCGTTTGTGATAATTCATGTATAGAAATCTTCATTTTCGTGAATCAAATTCCTGATTTTTTTTTCCAGAATCATTGGATATGGATAAGCTTAAAAACCTACTATAATAGACCGTAAGTGCACAGTGTCTACATCGTAGCTAACGGCAAATACGGGTCGATCCCCCAGGGAGTTGGAACTATATCACGCTAAATTCCTAAATTCTTACTTCAACTAATTTAAAAGCAAAGGGTTGCCGATACAACAATCATATAGATGATTATACTACTCAAACAAGATTAAAACAAATATAAAGATAACAATGGTTTCGAATCCGCCACCTAAATGCTTAGAATTACCTAACTTGATATACTACTTCTCTTTTCAATCAAGGAGTTATAGAGATTCTAGCCTCAAACTACCTTGAAGATGTGATAAATCACTCAACACAAATGGATGATTTAACCTCAGCAAAACATGCCAATTCCTAACATTTCCTATCTGTTTAAGTCATAGATAATCATAAATTGAACTAAATCAGTTTACATAGTGCTTGAAAACATACAAAGAATTATTCTAACTACCATGGATGCATGACCTACAAGGTGAAAGTAATTTTATGTTATTCAGAGATTAAATCATGCTTTCAATAAAAGTCTCATTAAGAACAAAGTAAATTCAAACCAAAGGATTCTAATTATTTAAAGGTTTCATCTCAACCCAAAAAAGAAATTAAAACATTGAAAGTACTGAAATTAAACCTAGACGTTACTACTACTACTTGTTGTGCCGGCTATTCCGGGCTTGTTTTCAAAATACATACTCCTCTCTATTTATACAAAATTTCCCCAAATTATCAATCTTTGTTTTCAATAAAGTACAATCAGAAAATTAGGGTTTGAACACAAACTACTACTTACAAGAAAAATTGACAACCTATTTCTTTGATTACTTGTAGCAGTTAAATCCTTGATGCATCAACATCTTCTGGGATTGATTTAGACTTTTCTTAGACCGTGAAACTAGTTGTAGCTCCAAAAGAGTAGCTAAGAAAGATATACAAATTGAGAAAATATACAAGGAGTTATACCGTGTACTTGAACGTGAAATGTAGAATAAGAAAGGTTGTTGGTCGGTGGTGATTTGGTAGACAGTAGAGAAAGGTATGGGTTTACAGAGAAAGTGTATGGGAATATAAGAAAATAAAAAAGAAACAATTTTGTTTCTCACGTAGAGAGGCTTAGGTTTAGTGTTGACTTTTTAGAAGTATCTGGAACATCAAGTTGGATGTAAGAATGGAAATATCACCTCATATTAGTCCAATTATACCCACGTATCAACCAAATCAAGTTCTCTTCATTCTTTTTTTATGTATGCTCTTGATATGGGCATAATCCTACAGGGTCCATTTGCAACACCAACTTATCTCATGTAAAATTCTTGTATGCCTGCGCACCACTTCTACTGGCCTTCTAGTACCCATTTCTTCTCTTTGACCTATTAAGATTTATTTTACTACATAAAATCACAAAAATAACTTAGAACAAACAAATTTATTTTAAACAATAAAATACAGAGTTTGGCATAAAATTGGATATTGTAGCACATGAGATGAGATGAATGCTAATATAGAATTATGCAATATTTGACACCTATTAATCCATCATACCCAACGATTCTCGTTGTGTTCTTCATGAGCATGAAGAACATGCAGCAGAATCGTTGGATACGGTAGATCCAAATCCAATAATTTTCGTTTCATATTCCTCGTGCATATTTACCATCATCAAAATCGTTGTATACGAAAGATCATATCCAACGATTCTACATTTTCTTTTCTTTTTTACTTTTTCTATATTGGTATCGTTGGATAAGACACCTGATTATCCACCTATTTTCTCGCTTTCATGTTTTTACTATTACCTAATGAGAATTATTGGTTATTACAGACCATATCTAATGATTTTGGATATGGAAGTTTTTGCGTTTTATCAGTAAGCAAAATTGGTATCTAAAATGCTACCCAACATACGAATGGATTAATGTTTTTCTATAAGCTTTTACAATTAGAATCGTCGGATAAAGATGGTCTTATCCCATGATTCTAGCTTGTTGTTTTTCAGATAGCTTTTACAGTTAGAATCGTTGCGAAGGGGCGATGAGAACCTTTTCGTTGTCTTGTGTTGCACTCGCTTGACTTTCTTGCGTTGGAACGATGGGAACGATCGGATCCTTTTGATCCTTTGACTTGGTTTATTTGCCACTTGTTCCACTTTTTTGCTTCTTCGAGCGACCCCTTTTATTTGGAGTCGGAACGTCTTCATATATAGCCTCGGTATGCTCATGTCGTGAAGGCAATCTTTGGTTACTCATCGCCTGGTACTCTTTCCTTTCTTGCTTCCTATCCACTTTGGTAGGTGGTCTACCCGTCGGCGGTATCTTAGTTGGTTCTTCAACCGGTTGCATATGTGGGTGAACGACGAGTATCAAGTAGTGCATTAATATTTGTCGTTGCAAATTATTTTTGTTTGAGTAGCCCTCGATTATTTTTCTCCCAATATCCGTTTTTATAAATGATTAACTTGCATCTCCATCGGGCTTGGTATGAAAATAAGTTGCTCCCAAAACGGATCGATGAGCTCAAACAGAATCCTTTGGGGGTTACTAGCAATCATGTGACGACACGGGAGACTGATAGTATTTGAGAAAACCGTATTCATAATAATCAGAATCGCACGTGTCTAACTAGTAGACAGGGCAAATACATGTCGAACCCACAGGGAGCGGAAAAATACTGCAATCAATATTCTTAATAAACTAACCAGAAACAATATTTTTGGATTTTTAATAGGAATGAAATAATAAAATGAACTTAATCTAAAATTATATAAGAATGGAGTTGGTAACTAGGTGGTATGATTTTAGAATAGTGGTAAAAAGGGGTTTGTTTCTCGAACTTGTGAAGATTTATTTTTAAATTTAAATTCTAATTCTAAACTAGAAAATATACACAAAAGATTATAAAAAGTACTGAGACTCAAGATTCCGCCAATACCCAATTGAAGTGATTCAGTAATTATAATTATGAAATTCTTTACGTTTAAAGTGATTCTAATATGTTGCAAAAGTAGATTTCCAAAATAACAATTGTAAATCGAAAGCATAGAACATCAAAAACCCTAGGCTAAGCATGCCCTATCAAAAGAAATCACAACTGCTTAATAAAAATCTTTAAATCAATTTTTAATCAAGGCAAAGAATCATAAAAGAAATTCCAAAAATTAATTAAATTAGAAATATACCACTTTTCTTGGGACAATGGCTTCCTCCGTCATCTCAGCAATGGGGCTTAGATACTCATGTTGAAAAAACTCTCAAAATAATTTTTCATTGCTCAAAAA
>JAJJMC010000728.1:2178824-2233062 GCA_023531435.1 Papaver californicum | reverse complement strand
AAAAAAACCCATATATAGTTTATGCATCATTTTCTCTACCGTTCTGAACGTGGTTATGCTGAATAATGTATTTGAAACTTATGTTGGCAGATCATGCGTTTTTGCTAAAGTTTCATGGAGGAGCTACATTGCCATATGGATCCTAATTAGATGATATTTTATGTTTGATGTCAAATTACCTTGATGGGATTCAAAGAATAAATTCATAAACACGTAATGTTAATGTTTGTTTGTCCCTGCACTAGCAGGATCTTCTTGCTGCAGACTTGGATAGATGTTGGTCCATGAGAATTGGGTTTAATATTTTTAAATTTTAAGAGTTTCAGAAACCCTTAATACTTGACGCACCATTGTCAAGGAACACCAGTGCAGTTATGTATGTTGACTACATCAATTGGCATTTTATGTATGTTGCAGAAAACGTAAATATTGATATTGCAGATACTGCAGAGAAATCAAAATTGTACACAAAATGTATCCCATATGTATGGAGGATTGACTGTAGGGACTTTTTTGTTAGGTAAGGTAGGAGTACAATTTATCTGTTTACTGTTTTTTTTCGAATTTCAACGACCAAATGCTGAACCAATTCGTTCAAATGTTCGGAATGAATCTATCAACCACAAAGGTTCAAGTGTCGGTTAGCTTATTTTTTTTTCGTTTTTCTTGAAGGCACTACACATGATTTGATTACAGTTTTGGACCATCCATAATCCATTATTCTATTTTATTTCAGTGTAGATATATAATTTCGGCAGTATGTTCTTAAAAGATCACAGTCGAAGCTTGAAATTCTTAATAGGCTTGGGGAGCATCATTAAAATCTATTCAAAATATGCTATCACGAAGAAAAATTATATCTTTTTAAGAAATTATATTGAGGGGATAAATATATGATTTTTCATTTTTGATATTTGTAATTTTTTTAAATTGATCTTTGCTTACAAGCAGGTTCTAGGTTCTAGGGTATGAAATAACAATTAATTGTGGTGACACTTTAAGAATGATGCTAATAGATAAGGTTCGTACAATATGCTAATATACACGTCTCATGAAGTTCACTGCAGGAGTATTGCTTGGCGAGTTTTAAAGTATTCTATGACTTTGTTTGCAATATTGGAACTTAATTGCAAATTTTGGTGAAACTACAATATGATGACTTTCTCCAGTTGATTCTGGTGATCCTGCTAATCCAAAGGTATGAGCTTAATCTTTCACATTTTACCCTCGATGTTGAGAAGTTTTTTATTATAGTTAGATGGTTGATTTTGGACTATTCGAATGTAATAAAGACTGGTATACACTGTAAATTTCACCCCTAAGTGTTAACTATAGGCTTAAAGGAAAAATTGGAAGGTAGATTGCATCTTCCAGGCCCACCAATGACTTGTGGTCAGATAGAGGAAACTAGGCTATAACTTTCTTTAAATCTCAGTGTTCATATTGTATTTGATTAATTCACCTAAATCCCTTTGAACAACACTATGCCTGGTGATTTAGAAGTCGTATTGTATTTTTTTATTTTGAAGGTTTAATTATGGTTGTTTTTTCATTGGATCAGAAGGAGGAGAACGTAATGGTGTTGAAAAGAAAAAAATATCGGAATCTTAAACGATAAATCAATACCTTTTAAGTTGTAAACGTTATGCTTGGATATAATTAGCTACTCAATATGTCTATATTTTTGTCATTTTCAGAAAAAATGGGTTGTATATGACAAACTTCAACTTTGGAGTGAAGGAGTAGCAACCATAAAACATGAAAGAAGAATGTTATCACGACAGGTTCCCTGTTGAAAAGCTTGAGGTTATTTTCCCCAATGTCAATCTCAATGTCCATACTATGTTTGACTGCAGACCCATTAAGTGCCAGTACTAAAAAAGAAAACATCAGACCCAAAATGTCTAGCTTCATGTCCCCGTGAGTAATCACGACAACAGTCACATGAGATATATATCCTTACTCATTTCAATTATATTTCCTTTTGATACCTCACTTGCACACAATCTCAAGAACAATCTGAACTTTGGAGATCGATTTTATAGAGGTTTGATGTAATATATGGCAGTCTTCGCTTATCCGCATACCCATCTTATCATAATTTCAGATTCATTCAAATATTACAACAATTATACTTAAAATGAAGTAAACTATGTTTTCTGGATAGAGTTTGATATATATATATATATGCTGGAACAGGCCCTAGATGAGACTCGGATATTAGAGGAAACAAGAAGGAAGTGGTTGCAAGGAACAATTGATATCGTGAGACAGTTCACTTGGGTTTTAAAGGGAAGCATACTTAAGGTTTCACATCAAAATGATCAATATGTTAGAGATACATACAATTAGAATACACGTGTTTATACATAGTTGCCTAAAACCATTAAGTGCTATGAGTGGTCATTGCTTTCTCGAAATTGTTTGGGGAATAAATGAACATATTAATGGAATATGAAAATTCTTATTAGTTTTTTCATTGGAATCTATGGTGGGTCACGCTATAAATATCTTACTTTATTCACTTGAAGTCTACTGCAAGGATGCGAAATGACTTTTTGAATTTGCATCATTAGAAGTGATACAACATTCAATCGTATTTTTTAATTATTATTGATGATATAAGGATTTCAGGTGTATTTATAATCTCCTGGAATCTGAATTATATCATGGTTTCTTAACCAGGGATGTTGCTTCCATCTTAGTCAATGTGTCTGTGTGGATATCTCTTTGAAGAAATAATTAGGAATTTTTAATGTAAAGGAGACTGGCAAACATGTGTAAAACGATATATTATATTGCTTTTGGAGCATCATATATCAAGATAGGGTTCATTTAGAGTAGGATATCCATGAACATAGGATTATAATATTTTGGTCATAACTATTTATAGTCTTGGATCAATGAATGACTAGGTTAGCTATTTTAAACTATTAGTTCTAAATTATGACAAGTGGAAAATTTCTTTTTTACATGTTGATACAGTTTTCTAGGTGTGATGGTGGATTTTTGAAGGATAAAATAGTAAATTATCTCTCAAGACTCATGTCTGAGAAATACTAATCTTTTAAAGTTCTACAAAAGAATTCTTGAGTAGGCGCTTATCCCTACCCTCTCCAGGAACTTATCCCTGTCCTCTTTCTATATGTATGGCCAACACATACGATCAAATTGATGAATTTAATCAATATTCATCACTATACAAAATCATCAGAACAACACTGGCGCTCACGACAACATTCCCAAATGTTTTATGATTTTTACATAAAATCTCAAGCTCCTAGATGGATTGTCCACTAGTATAGAGCAATTTGAGTATTATCTTGGTGCTATATTCCACAGTTGAACCACCAAATTTGCCTATGTTAATATTCATATTCAAATTGAACAATATTAACATATTAAATTACATATATAGCTCTCTCTATATATTTATTTAATTAAAATACCACAACTTAAATTAAATGTCAAAATTGTGACAGTCACAATTTCATAGACTCTACTTAGCTAAAATCTCAACCCAACCACGTTACCCTTTACTTAAAGAGACATCTAAACGTGAGTGAGAAGAATTCAAATTAAGGGTCTTTGAAACGCTTGATTTGCAGCACCTATAAACATGTCAAAAAGCATGTCAACGTATTTTCAATCCTAATTTGGGTTTGAAAACAGATTTCGAAATATTTATAACGTTGCAAAAAGCGTGTCAAAAGTATTCAAACCCTAGTTAAGGTTTGAATATAGATTAGCAACTCTTGCAAATGTTGCAAAAATATGACAAAAGGCATCTTTCAATCTTTGCAACACTTATAAATGTCGCAAAAGTGCGTCAAAAGATTTCAAACCCTAATTTCGGAAGCTAACCCTAATTTCACACATGTCTTGCTCTTCTCTTGTGCGTATTTCTTCTTGGAACAAGACTTGTACAAATTTGCTCCTAGCATGGACATCATGCTCCTCTTCAGATACTTGGTATTTTTATTATTTCGCCCTTAACATGTGAGGCTGAGCGCAAAGAGTAAAATATGAGTGTCTTGCCTCTTATCAAAATTTTGACGTCTAGACTCTCATCAAACTTTTAACGTCTTCCTTCTTGTCAAAAGATGGTATTTTACTCTTTTACCCTCAGCATGTGAGGCTGGGTACAAAAAGTAAAACATGAGACTCCTGCTTTAAGACCAGAGTTTAGCACTCCTCCTTTCCTCTCTTCACGTGAGGACCAAGCTTGGCGTTCTTCCTCTCCTCTCTTCATATGATGATCAAGCTTGGCGCTCCTCCTTTCATCTCTTCACGTGAGATCCAAATCTTGGTTTCCTTCTCTTGTGTCACGTGAGGACCAAAGCTTGGTCTCCTCATCTTCTGTCACGTAAAGACCGAATTGGTCTCCTTCTATTCCTTCACGAGAAGACCGAAATTGGTCATTCTTTCTTGTCCTTCACGTGAATACAAAAGTAGATGCTCTTTACTTTCTTTTGTTCACGTGAATATTCTGGTTTAATAAATTAAGGTTTCGATAAATCTCATAAATCCTAAGCTATATTAAATCTCTCACGATGTTTCATGCTCAGCTGCATACACTTATCAATGTAAGATTGACTAAGATGAGCATACTGGTGCTTACACACAAATAAATACATATTTGTTTTTATTAGTTTTTTAGACTCCTCAGCTAGTCAAGCAAGACACATTTATTATATTTGAAATCTGCTAGATTCATCATCAAGTCAAGCAGGACAAGTCTTCAGTCAATAGACCCATTGAGCAGGTCTCAATCGACTTAACTTCAATAATGCTTAATTCTAGAATATTACACTATACATCAAATTTCACAAATGGGGGGATACTAATTAGGGTTTTAGTCTGGCGGTCTACGCATGTGGTGCAGCAGTGCACCCATTAAAGGGAAGTTTTGGAAAGATCAATAGTGGTTGAGTAGAGGAGTGGTAAGTTGAGTAACCAACTATTCAACCTCAATTGAAGTGGAGAGCAGTTGTCAACACCTTCTCCACTTTCACCATTTTACCATTAATCAACCGTCGACAGTTTCTTCCAGAAAAGAGGTCGAGTGGTTACAATAGCTATGAGTAAATATTCAATCTATTGAACAAAGATACAAATTTTTACACCACAACAAGGTTTTCAAGAACAACATAGAAAGTCTGAATTCCCAAGTCAAATACAAAAGAACACGACTACTCAATTGTTCATAGCTATTTACGCCAACTACATCCAACAGAATCTGATACTATGACCTTATTATTCTCTTGCTTACCTCCCTAAGACCAACCCTTCTCCTTCCAATTTTGTGAATGAAACAAGACTGGAACGTCCATTGCTTGGTTTAGTCCAGGATTGTACAAATTGATCTCTCGAATCTAAACAAAGTACTTCAACAATACAAATGTTTAAGGATTGACGAGTTATCACCTGCTCACCCCACTTTTTCCTAAATTATCCTTTAATTCGTTTTTCCCCACAAATACTAGGGTACTTGCGTTTCATTGTTCTTTTGTTTCTTAAGGATGTCTTTTTCTTGTCTAAAATTCTCCTTATTGTACAATACATGCTTCTTAGTTCCAGTGAATATAAGCGACTCAACGGTGACATCCGATTAGGTTATGTTTTCATTCTTCAAGCTAAGGAAGAAAAGCTGACAAGGTAGGCTTCAAATGAGGGTTTTTTAATAAATATTTGGTAATGTGGACTGATGACGATGACTTTAAAACCATACTATAAAATTTAGAGTTGCTATTAGTGTACATGAACCAGGGTGTCAGGTACAATCTCTTCTTGCTATCCCCCTCATGTTACTAAAATCTTTTGGTCAAATTGATATTTGGTACTCATGTTTTGACCAGGTTTAGTATTTGGTCTAACATTTGTCCAATGTTAGGGCTCGGTACCTAGACTGGACGTTGACTTACATTGACTAAGTTAAGTCCTAACTTCTGTTTAATAATTATTAATAAATTTAAACAAAAATTAAATATTAATAAATTTACTATTATACCCTTCATATTACTAACATTTTCATAGCAATTGAGTTGGATCGGTCAATGAGTTGACTCGGATGCACTGAAAATGCGATATAGTTCTATTTGTTTTCTGGCTCTTTTCTGGCCAATTTCAGGTCATTCTAATAGGTCCTTCCCTACAAGATTTAACACATTCATTCACAATCATTCAACTAATCACAAACTATCATCAGTTCTTCCATTTTAATTCATTCACGACATCACATTCAATCTTTAGTCACCATCCTCACTGTCTTTCCGGTCATAGTAAATCACCATTTCTTCAATTGCATCGATGACGAACCTACTGAACTCATCAAAACTTCAATTCAAACCAAACCTAACCTTCTCCATTTTCTTTCACTGCCATCTCGACCAACAAAACTATACAGACCACTCGAAACCCATTTGCAACTTGAATCACCTTCATCAACAACACCAGATCCACTATCCATCGATTTGAACCTATCTTTTCTTATAAGCCATGGAAGCAGCTTCATATTGATTCTCGGTTGTCACTGAACATCACCAGAACCCTAACAACGTCCCATCCATTTTGTTGCTCAATCTTGAGCCCATTTCTTCTTCTTCATACTATATACCTAAAACTTATCCTTAATCACTCAATTTCATCCTCAATAGTTACATGCAGAAACCCTAACTTCTCTAACTCACTATTTCTTATTCTTTTCTTGTTTTACCAACATCAGGAACACTCCGTTAATCATTCACCTCATATCTCGATCTCAATTCTTCAGCAACAAAAACTTAAGAACCCATCTTCCCCACAACTAACAACAACAAAACCCTAATTAAATTCTCAAATCTTATTCTCTTCAATTTGACTTCAAAATATCCATTTAAACTCTTAACTCAATCAAACCCACCCTTCATATTGTACTTATCCATCGTTAATCGATCCTTCAAATCCATCTCAGAAACCCTAACTTCTCAATTTCACTCAATTCTTCTTCTTCACCGTAATTAGCCTTTCTATTAGCATGAAAACCTTCATCTTCTCTAAAATCTATCTTTGAATAATCAATTGTTTTCTTCAATCTTCAACTCAGAAAACCCTAACTATTTCTCTTCTTTAATTTAGTATTTGTACATCTTCTTTTTCCTAATCAACAAAAACACCACCACCATCAACACTTCCATTAACTTTTCCTCTATCACTCGATCTCAAATCATCAGTTTTATCTCTTGATTTACAAACAGAAGAAGAACATAGAGAAGAGGAGGCGAAGAAGAAAAGATGAAGAAAAGAAAAGTGAAAAAGAGAAAATGATTTCTCTATCGATTAATTAGATATAACATGAAGTTGGGGTGGAAACATAATTTTAGATTGTTATGTAAATGTTAGGAAAGTGAAGGGTAAAATGGTAAATATATTAATAATTAAATTTTATTTAAAATTTTTAAGAATTGATTAAACAGAAGTCAGTATTTAACATTGTCAGCTCGGGTCAACCGTCAGTCCAGGTACCAAGCCCTAACGTTGGACAAATGTTAGACCAAATACTAAACCTGAGTACCAAACATCAATTAGCCCAAATCTTTTAGACAAACAGATCAAATTGTAGTTGTTATCTTAGCTCAAATGATAAAGCGTATGTTTTTACCATGAAGTTGTGGGTTCGACTCCCACATATGGCATAGTTATTTGAATAAGCCAAAACCTTCGTTACAAGTGTATAAATATATATAGGAAAAAATGTATCAGATTGGTGAAGACTCTGTGAAGGCTCTCTTTTGTCAAATTCCAGGACCCGAGGTTTCATTCTGCCAGATTTAGCATTTGTTGCTTTCTCTGCACAAGAAAAAAAGGTAAAATTTTGCTATGTACTTTCTTATCAAGTTTGTTTTATCCAAACCAGTGCTTACTCTCTTCTGTTAATAAGTTTATTAAAGTTTGATGGTATGAACTTTATGATGGACTTAACTCCTCCTATCTCGAGCAAGTAGATCAACCCGGAGATCCACAGTTCTCTTACTATGGAGATATTATAATAGAAAAGTATGTTTATATGTTATGGGATGGACAACTTAGGTACCTGAAGAATCATATGGAAGGTTAGTTTAGAAGGGAATCATACGACTCATGCGACGACAAGGTATTTTCTGGCAGCATATAAAGCTCACTATAACTAACGGCAATAACGTGAGAGAATATGAGGGAACGTTTGGTTTTTTGATGAATCTCCCCAGTACAAATTTGACTATTATATCTACTATCAAGGTCAAAAAACCAGTTAGTGGCTGTTGTGAGCAGGAATAACAATAGTCATACACCGATATATAAAGTTTACTATTGGCGTCAAGAACTAACAGTACTACAACAGAAACATAATTTTCTTTAAATTCGTCCCCATATTACATAAAATAGTGCAAAAATTATATATATTTTTCCAGCAAAACAAATGAATTATGTATACTTTTAGACCTCATCTATTTTAACAAAGTTAATTTCCAAAAACCGATAGGAAAAATTGGCCCTTACGTAGGTCCATCCTTTGGTAGTGTTTTCTCAGTTCAAACCAGACAAAATTTAGGGTTTAAGTTCTCATTAAATTATAAGTTTGTTAGTTCGATGATTTGTTAGATCGAATTATATGAGAATTGGATTTTTTTTCTTCTATTTATTTTGATGGGGTTTTACGTTTTTTTTTTCTTTTTGTCTATTTTACTACATTACTCACAGTAGTGTAAAGAGTCTCTTCCAGCGAGGTGAGGTGATTTTAATATAGTGGTAAAAAGGGTTTGACACTCAGACTTGTGAAGATTTGATTTTTAAACTTTTTAATAACTAAAAATAAAACAAATTAAAGTAAAGTTGATTTAAAAGTGATGGGAAGAACCAGGACTAAGGATTCCACTTTTAACCAATAACTCAAGTGATAAAATCGTGCAACTCTTATATTCAGTTTAATCAAATCATTGCCAAAGTTAGGTTTTTGAAAGAATAATTGTAAATCGAAAGCATGAGACATCAAGAGTTTAAAACCAAGCATGACCCATCAAAAGAGAACACAACTAATTGATAAAAACCATTTTTTCTCAATTTAATTCAAAGCAAATAATTATAAAAGGATTGCTAGATAAAATAAGAATTACCACTTTATTATTGGAAAAATAGCTTCCTACGTCGCCCCAGTGATGGTGATTAGCTCATCATGTTGGAAACACCCTTAAAATAGGTTTTCATAGTTCAAAAAGTGTTTACAAAGATGAATTAATAGTAACAAAGGAGAACAGAAACACTTATAAGCGTTACAGAGACTTGTTCTCTGCGTTACAGAAGAAGGAAAAGAGAACCGTAGAAAAAAACGGACTTAAGGTGCTTCAATAATAGGACCAGCGACTGTTTCAACGACAGTTTCTGGGCGCCTTTTGTTCTTCGTGTTCTTCTTTACAGCAGCAGGAGCGTTTTCTTCCTGAAATTTTCCAGTGGTCTCCGCTACGATTTTTCTTCGTTTCTCTTGCTATTTATAGGCTTAGCTAACCCTAATACATCATCCTTAACCGATTAGGACGCAAAGAACAATCCAAATCCAACTCTAATTACGTGTTTAATCCGAAACAGGAACAACTTCCTTTTATGACCGTAACTAGGATTTTCCACCATTTTTTCCTGTGTGAATCACTCAGACTTGACGTGTTTGATCTTCTTTTGGTTTCTTCTTTACTTGGGTAGCTTGAAATCATCCAACAATTCCTTAAAACTCGGTTCATTCCAATCAGCAGAATTTTTCTCACGTAAGTAACTTTCCCGCCATTTTCTTGTATTCGAATTTTAATGAAGGGTGTCTTTAGTAATTTGGTGGGTGCCTTTACACTTTTTGAGTCGTTTTTTTCACAAATATTTTTTTCTCGAAAATACCTACAAAGACATAAAAAACCATAAATAGTACAAAATCGAACACTAACAAATCAGAGAATTGAGTACATTTTAGACATAAAAATGTGTCTATCACGAGGAACTCAAGAAATACCTCACACTGGTTGTCAGAAATTATGTTTAAAATCTGAAAAAAAAGCTATATTATTGCGTTTCCTTGATTACATCTTCTTTGATGGGAAACACTTCATATGCTTTTGCACTATTTAGAGTTGGTAATTTATTTTATATTAATATTTTTTTTAGTGTCTCTAATATCAGGAATTGATATAACTATATGGTGGTTGTTATTTTCATTTAACTACATGGAGTTGGAACCTAGAAGAACAGTTGAGTTGGCCGCTTGATTCTTCTGAAGAAAAATATATCAGTGCATTTCCTTGATTACATCATCTTCGACGGGAAGCACTTCATATGTTTTGCACTATTTAGAGTTTGCAATCTATTGTATGTTAATGTTATTTTTATATTTTTAGTGTCTCTAATATTAGATATTGATAATGAGTGTGATTTCTCATTAAGCTACAAGGAGTTGGAGCCTAGAGGAGCATTTGAGTTGGTCGGTTGATTCTTAATACAAGTATATGATTTCTGAAAAAAAGATATATCAGTGCATTATATTTCCTTGATTACATCGATCATCTTCGACGGAAGCACTTCATATTTTTGCACTATATATAGTTGGCAATCTGTTTTATATTAATATCAATTTTTTAGTGTTTATAATATCAGATATTGATATAACTATAAAGTGAATTGCTTCATTTAACTACAGGGAGTTTGAGCCTGGAGAAGTAATTGAGTAGTCCGCTAGATTCTTAATGCAAGAATATGATATGCACGTATAGCAGGTGAGGAGTGTATAGCGGGTGAAGTATAACATGATTTGGCCGAACTGGAAGCCATCACTGGGGTTTTGAGGTAGAATATAATTTTGACTTGGTTTCTTTACTTTTAAGTTGCAAAATTTGATTAACTAAGAGATGTAACATAATTATTCTAAAATCTAACAAGACTCAGGGTAGTAGTACACGAGTGTTTACTCAAGCATACTAAAATTCATATATAAGACAACAGAGCTCTACTCAGATAATCATTCAACCACAAGACTCAGAATCTATCACAGTTCAATCACATGAAAAGATTTAGAAGATGGACATGGAAAATATGAAGGTTGCACGTGTTGACTAAGGTGAACGGTGTTTCCCATATCTGTCTGAAGGTCAGTGCCAGGATGAATCCTAATAGATTGAGATACATGGTTTTAATCGTAATACTAATATCAATTCAACTGGTATATACGAGGGTCCCAACGATCGATTTATTGAACATAAAATAACTATAAATGTACTGACAACATGATTGGATCAAATTGAATCCAAGCGCATGCTCCTTATCACCATCATACATGATAGTTCCCATGGATCCTGCGTTCCACGCTCTCTTAGGCGACGAAGATAGGGAGAACACACACATATCAAAGTGTCAATATTCTTTTCTTTCTTTTTTTCTTTTTATAAAAATGGGGCTTGATCTCAAACACTTTATTTCATCCTGGCAGTGATAACAATTCGATACTGGTGCCTCACCAAATCACTTAGAGAAACACAAAAATTACAAAAATAAAAACAGAATGTGATATGGTCAAGATGGACTCCGAGATGTGGTGACAACTATCATGTTTTTTCTAACACTTGAACTTTGTCTTTTATGAATAGACCATTTAACTGGGTACACCAATTCCTATAAAAAAAGAACTAAGTTTCCATCTACCTAGAATGGTTAGTGTCACCCTGAAGTGTTCACAAGCTTCTAAATTCTAGAAATTTATTATTTCACTAAAATTTTTCTCCCTTACCCCCAAACTTAAATCAAACAGTGTCCTTAATGTTGCGAAATAAAGAGCAATACCAATAGATAAGTAAAAAGAGGAATAACGAGGTAAGTCAGAAAGATAGTACCTGAGTGAAGCGTAGCAATCTTTCTATGGAGAATAAAATAAAAAGATAAAAACCTAAAATCCTACAAAAATCTATTAATACACAAAAATAACCCTGATGGTCAATCAAAGTAAGCAGGGTCCTCCAGAGGGACCTCCTCAACCTCACCTGCAGGAAAAGGCTCTAAAAATGGTTTCAATCTCTGAACGTTAACCTTAGAAGGATTTCTACCATCTTGAGTCTCAATCTCAATAGCACCATGAGAAAAAATAGTGTGAACAACAAATGGACCAGTCCACCGAGAGTGTAACTTCCCAGGGAATAGATGCAACCGAGTATCATACAGAAGGACTTTTTGACCTGGAGAAAATGACTTTCTTAAAATATTTCTATTATGCACAAGTTTCATTTTGTTCTTATACTCCCTAGCACTATATGCATCTTTCTGAATCTCTTCCAACTCATTGAGCTGGAGCTTCCTGCGAGCTCCTGCTTTTTCAAGTGAAAAATTAAACTACTTTACAGCCCAATATGCTCTATGTTCTAACTCGACAGGCAGGTGACATGCCTTTCCAAAAACTAGACGATAGGGTGACATTCCAATGGGGGTCTTAAACGCGGTACGGTAAGCCCATAAGGCATCAATAAGCCTCAACGACCAGTCTTTCCTATTAGGAGTAACTGTTTTCTCTAGAATACGTTTTATCTCCATGTTGGAAACCTCTACTTGACCACTAGTCTGTGGGTGATATGGGGTAGCTATTTTGTGGGTAATGTCATATTTCTTCATTAAAAGCTTAAACGGTCGATTACAAAAGTGTGACCCTCCATCACTAATTATAGCTCGCGATGTACCAAGCCGTGCAAATATGTTATCATTCAAAAACTGGACTGCAACCTTGTGGTCGTTTTTTTCGACACGAAACTGCCTCTAACCACTTAGACACATAGTCTACAGCGACAAGGATGTAAATATAACCAAAAGAATTAGGAAAATGACCCATAAAATCAATGCTCTACACAACAAAGACCTTAATAACTAAAATAGGGTTCAAAGATATCATATTTCTACGAGAAATGGTTCTAACTTCTGGCATAGCTCAGAAGCAACACAGTAACTTTGAGAGTCTTTAAACAAAGACGGCCAGTAGAATCCACACTGCAATATCTTAGCAGCAGTCTTTTTAGAACTAAAATGATCCCCACAAGCATGATCATGACAAAAGGAAATAATACTGGACTGGTCACTCTCAGGTATATATCTCCTAATAATCCGGTCTGGACAATACTTAAACAAGTAAGGATCGTCCAAAAAGAAATGATTCACCTCAGCTAAAAACCTAGAACGATCTTGTTTACCCCAGTATTGAGGTATTCGACCAGTAAAAAGATAATTCACTATATTCGCAAACCAAGGTGATTGGGAAACAACAAATAGTTGTTCATCAGGAAAGTTATCCCTCACGGGAGGAGAATCATCAGGGGAATCCAAAACAAGTCTAGACAAGTGGTCTACTACTACATTTTCTGCACCCTTTTTGTCTATAATTTCTAGTGAGAATTATTGTAACAAAAGGATCCATCTAATCAATCTAGGTTTAGTATCCTTCTTAGACAGAATGTACTTCAAAGCAGCATGATCGATAAAGACTATAACCTTAGAACCTAAGAGATAGGATCTAAACTTGTCTAAGGAAAAAACAATGGCTAAAAGTTCCTCTTCTGTGGTGGTGTAGTTCATTTGGGCATCATTCAGGGTTTTGCTAGCATAGTAAATCACATGAAGTAATTTGTTCTCTCGCTGACCCAACACAACACCAATAGCATAATCTGAAGCATCATATATTATCTCAAAGGGTAGGTTCTAGTTAGGTGCCTGGACTATGGGGGCGTAGTGAGTAAAGTCTTAAGCTTCTCAAAAGCCTCTAAAAAAGCATCATCAAAGACAAACTTAACATCTTTTGCAAGCAAAATCAAAGAGGTCTAGAAATCAAGCTAAAATCCTTAATGAATCGAGGATAAGAACCTGCATGCTATAAGAATGACCTAACATCTCGTACAGTTTTGGGGACATGTAAAGTCTTAATAAGGTCAACTTTGGATTTGTCTACCTTTATACCCTTAGAAGATACGATATTCCCTAAAACAATTCCTAATCGAACCATGAAATGGCGTTTTTCCCAATTAAGCACTAAATTCTTTTCCTTACACCTAGTCAACACTAATGTCAAATGATTCAAGCACTCATCGAAAGATGACCCAAATACGGAAAAATCATCCATAAAGACCTCTAAAAACCGTTCTACCATGTCAGAAAATATGTTCATCATACAACGCTGAAAAGTAGCGGGTGCATTACACAACGCGAAAGGCATGCGTCTATACGCAAAGGTACCAAAAGGACAGGTAAAAGTAGTTTTCTCTTTGTCTTATGGGGCAATAACAATCAGACTATAACCAGAAAAACCATATAGCAAGCAATAATGGCTATGTCCAGCTAATCTCTCTAGCATTTGGTCGATAAAAGGAAGGGAAATCCTTCCTTGTGATCTTGTTCAATTTTCTATAGTCAATACAAACATGCCACCCCATGGTCACTCGGGTTGGGATTAATTCATTGTTATCATTCTGAACTACAATGATACCTGATTTCTTGGGGATAACCTGAATGGGGCTGACCCACTTACTGTCTGAAATTGGATAAATAATACTCGCATCTAACAACTTAAGCACTTTAGTTCGAACTACTTCTTTTATATTAGGTTTAAGTCGACGTTGCATCTCCCTAGACGATTTTGTGTCATCCTCTAAATGAATCTGATGCATACAAACAGTAGGACTTATCCCCTTAATGTATGCTATGGTCCACCCTAAAGCTTCCTTATTATCTTGAAGCACGGTCACTAGCCTACTTTCCTGGTTACTATCCAAGTCTGATGCTACAATCACAGGCAAAGTCTTAGATAGGCCTAAATACACATATTTCAGAGTATCTGGTAGTTTTTTAAGGTCCAACTTATGAGGCTCTTCTAAATAAGGAACTAGGGTAGACTTAGAAATTGGTAGTTTTTCAAACTTAGATTTCCATCCATTACTAGTGTCTAACAAAGGGGCTGAATATAACAAAGCATTCACCTCATTGATTACACTATCATCATCAAAATCAAACCCAGAGTGGGCTAGGAATTACTCTAATGGATCTTCTAACAAAGTGTTTAGTAATGACTCCTGAACTAGTGTTCCTATCATGTTCACCTCTTCAATGCACGTGTCATCTAGCTCAGGTGGTTGCTTACTAATGTTGAAAATATTCAGCTCAATAGTCATATTACCAAAAGATAAGTTCATAAAACCATTTCGACAGTTAATGATCGCCTTGGATATCGCTAATAACGGGCGACCTAATATCACAGGTATTTGATTCTCCGGGTCAGGGACAGGTTGGGTATCAAGGACAACAAAATCTACTGGATAAATAAACCTATCGACCTCAATAAGAACATCCTCTATGACACCACGAGGAATTTTTACAGACCTAAGTCAAATAACGCTTTCTCAACACGGTATTTACCTATTGTGCAAGAAATGGTCGGGACCCTGGGTCTTTGTACTTAGGGGTTACATTGTTTTGAATAATTGTACTCACATGACTAGCTAAAAAGGAATTCTTGTGTACACTAAGCTTTTGCCTTCGCGTACATATATCCTTAAGGAACTTGGCATAAGTAGGAATATGCCTAATTGTGTCTAATAATGGAAGGTTTATCGTGACTTGCTTAAAAACCTCCATTATGTCATTAAAGTTGGATTCCTTCTTAGTTTGTGCTAAGAGTTATAGGAACGGGGCTCTGGGAATAAAATCCGGCTTATGAGGGGCTACCTCAGGCTCTTTAGAGACTTCATCAGTCTCTTCATCTACTGGATCAGAGGGGTGAACTACAGTATGTTCACTATCACGCACGATTACCTTGTTATCTACCACTTTACCATTACTAAGGGTTCTAATTGCATTCACATGATTTGATGATTTCTCACCGAAAGATATTTCATGAACTCCTCTAGGATTGGGTTGGGGTTAACTTAAAAACCTACCTTTTTCTCTTTCTCTCAAAGACTCAGCGATCTGACCAACCTGGGTTTCTAAATTAGAAATAGCCTGACTATTAGCCTAAACAATCTTTTGATTTTGTTGTAAACTCTAGTTGACAAACTGCTGGAAATCTTTAATATTCTGAGTCAATGAGGCAACAGAATCAGCTAAACTCATTATCGTCTTATCTATCGGACTCTAAAATTGTGTTGGTCCAGAAAGATTCTTAGCATAACCAAAACCTGGGGGAACTTTAGAATTACTAGACTGACCTTGAATCTGGCCCTTGAACCAAGAAAGGTTAGGATGGTTTCTCCAACCAGGGTTACAGGTTTCTGAATAAGGGTCGAACTTCTGATGATTATCAAACCTAGTGTTATTATAAAGAGCATGTGCTTGCTCTTCAACAGTATGTCCTTCCCAAAATGGTTTGGGCTCAATACTACTAGATTGACTTAGTTCTAAAGCTTCTAACCTTTTCGATATAACCGCTATTTTGGCATCTGATTCAAAAGATCCTTCTACCCTTTGAACATTACCTTTACTTAGAAGAATTGTTCTATGGGGCTCCCTACTATTTTCCCACTGTTGGGTTTTTTCGGCGATTTCATTCAAAAATGTCATCGCACCATCGACATTTTTATTTTCAAACCCACCTGTGCATAAAGACTCAACCATGGTTGTTGTCGAATAATCTAAACCCTCGTAGAGGATCTGAACTAGCCTTACTTTTTCTAAACCATGATTAGGACATTGGGATAATAAGTCATTGAACCTTTCTAAATACATATATAAAGATTCTCCCTCTTGTTGAGCAAATATGCAAATCTGCTGCCTAATAGATGATATTTTGTGCCTAGGGAAAAAATTCTGGAAAAAGGCAAATGTAAGTTGTTCATAGGTTTCAGTTGACTCGGAAGTCAAACTATATAGCCAAGATTTGCTTTGTCTTTTAGCGAAAAAGGAAACAGTCTAAGTTTCAATGATTTATCATCTAGGTCCTTGATCCTGATGGTACTACATATTTCCTCAAAATCCCTAACATGGAAATAGGGGTTTTCATTTTCTTTCCCTAAGAAGATTGGGAGCATCTGTATGGTCCCAGGTTTCAACTCATAGTTTGCTTCAGTATCAGCTAACTTGATACATGATGGACGAGAAGTCCTAGCCGGGTTCAACAAAGCTTTTAAAGTTGCCATCGCTGGCACTATCAAAGGAGTAACTTCTTCACACAAAGTCAATTTTTCAAAATAAAAAACAAGACCCTCAAAAGAAGAGTCTTCGAGGTTCTCGTTTCCAGGGGAAGAACTACTAGGCTTGTCACTAATTAAGCGACCTAGAGCGTCTCTTTTCCAAGTCCGCTTAGAGAGCGGTCTTGGTATACACTGAACAAAAATTAAAAATAAATCCTAAACAGAAGGAAGTTCTAAACAATCACAAGCAAGGCTGACTCAACCAAATCAAACCTATTAAATCTAGCAAACAAAAAGCATGATGGCTCCACTTAGATTGTTTCTAGACCAACTTCTATCCTTTCAAAAGGCAACTAGTTACAGTGCCAAAAATTGATATGATTTTAATATACTGGTAAAAAAGGTTTGACACTCAGACTTGTGAAGATTTGATTTTTAAACTTTTTAATAACTAAAAATAAAACAAATTAAAGTAAAGTTGATTTAAAAGTGATGGGAAGAACCGGGACTAAGGATTCCACTTTTAACCAATAACTCAAGTGATAAAATCGTGCAATTCTTATATTTAGTTTAATCAAATCATTGCCAAAGTTAGGTCTTTGAAAGAATAATTGTAAATCGAAAGCATGAGACATCAAGAGTTTAAAACCAAGCATGACCCATCAAAAGAGAACACAACTAATTGATAAAAACCATTTTTTCTCAATTTAATTCAAAGCAAATAATTATAAAGGGATTGCAAAAATTAGATAAAATAAGAATTACCACTTTATTATTGGAAAAATAGCTTCCTTTGTCTCCCCAGTGATGGTGATTAGCTCATCATGTTGGAAACACCCTCAAAATAGGTTTTCATAGCTCAAAAAGTGTTTACAAAGATGAATTAATAGGAACACAGGAGAACAGAAACACTTATAAGCGTTACAGAGACTTGTTCTCTGCGTTACAGAAGAAGGAAAAGAGAACTGTAGAAAAGAACAGACTTAAGGTGCTTCAATAATAGGACAGTAACAACGACAATTTCTGGGCGCCTTTTGTTCTTCGTGTTCTTCTCTACAGCAACAAGAGCGTTTTCTTCTTGAAATTTTCAGGTGGTCTCTGCTCTGATTTTTCTTCGTTTTTCTTGGTATTTATAGGCTTAGATAACCATAATACATCATCCTTAACCGATTAGGATGCAAAGAACAATCCAAATCCAACTCTAATTACGTGTTTAATCCGAAACATGAAAAACTTCCTTTTCCGACCGTAACTAGGATTTTCCACCATTTTTTCCGGCGTGAATCACTCAGACTTGACGTGTTTGATCTTCTTTTGGTTTCTTCTTTACTTGGGTAGCTTGAAATAATCCAATAATTCCTTAAAACTCGGTTCATTCCAATCAACAGAATTTTTCTCACGTAAGTAACTATCCCGCCATTTTCTTGTATTCGAATTTTAATGAAGGGTGTCTTTAGTAATTTGGTGGGTGCCTTTATCACTTTTTGAGTCGGTTTTTCACAAATATTTATTTCTCAAAAATACCTACAAAGACATAAAAAATCGTAAATAGTACAAAATCGAACACTAACAAATCAGAGAATTAAGTACATTTTAGACATAAAAATGTGTCTATCACGAGGAACTCAAGAAATACCTCACACTGGTTGTCAGAAATTATGTTTGAAATCTGGAAAAAAAAGCTATATCATTGCATTTCCTTGATTACATCTTCTTTGATGGGAAACACTTCATATGCTTTTGCACTATTTAGAGTTGGTAATTTATTTTATATTAATATTTTTTTTAGTGTCTCTAATATCAGGAATTTGATATAACTATATGGTGGCTGTTATTTTCATTTAACTACATGGAGTTGGACCCTAGAAGAACAATTGAGTTGGCCGCTTGATTCTTCTGAAGAAAAATATATCAGTGCATTTCCTTGATTACATCATCTTCGACGGGAAGCACTTCATATGTTTTGCACTATTTAGAGTTTGCAATCTATTGTATGTTAATGTTATTTTTATATTTTTAGTGTCTCTAATATTAGATATTGATAATGAGTGTGATTTCTCATTAAGCTACAAGGAGTTGGAGCCTAGAGGAGCATTTGAGTTGGTCGGTTGATTCTTAATACAAGTATATGATTTCTGAAAAAAGATATATCAGTGCATTATATTTCCTTGATTACATCGATCATCTTCGATGGAAGCACTTCATATTTTTGCACTATATATAGTTGGCAATCTATTTTATATTAATATCAATTTTTTAGTGTTTATAATATCAGATATTCATATAACTATAAAGTGAATTGCTTCATTTAACTACAGGGAGTTTGAGCCTGTAGAAGTAATTGAGTAGGCCGCTAGATTCTTAATACAAGAATATGATATGCACGTATAGCAGGTGAGGAGTGTATCGAGGTAGAATATAATTTTGACTTGGTTTCTTTACTTTTAAGTTGCAAAAATTGATTAACTAAGAGATGTAACATAGTTATTCTAAAATCTAACAAGACTCAGGGTAGTTATAATGCTACTTTAAGTAGGATACTTCAAACCTAGACTTATCAATTATCCTTAGAGTACTGATGTTGGCAGTGCCATGAACTCATTACTGATTTCAAATGTTGGTATAATTTTTTTAAAGTATTTTCTTTAAGAGGATTTCTTAATCTCCAACACCTTAAACGGTACATAATTGATGAATTTGGTTCCAATTTTTTAATTTACTAAATGATAATTGGTGTGTTTATTATACACTGTAATTCTTAATTGAGACCCCTTCTAAGACGGGTGCAGGGAGAAGCCCCGCCTCACCGAATGGGGTCAATCACTATCTTACATATGTCTATGATAAAAACAACTAAGAAAATGATTATTTTTTTTACAGATGTTGTAGGAGTTTCTAGAGGTCTTTCAAGAAGCCAAATGAATCGTAAGAAAGATAACTGATGCACTAGCATGTCGCGTTTTGTAGAAAACAACGATGTAGTTTCTATCAGAATAACCATATGGGAGAATTTGACTACCCAGCTAAATGATTCGATGCTAGAAGATAACGGGGTTAATCATGTAATAATAATAACTTTAACGACTACTAGAAGGTACGGTTAGCATTCAAAACTCATTGTATTATATTCAATAATAAATTGGGATTTTGAATTAAATATGGCGAACATGAATGATTGTAGGAGAAATTTTTCTACAACCCATTAAAGTTACAAGAATATACATAGATCTCAACGTACTAGAACTGGAAGATTACCATCAAATGTAAATTGTGAAAATTATATATTTATGTTATTAGTTATTTAAAATATGTAATGGATGGTAGTAATCCTGATCTTAACAACAAATATTGAAAATATAAAATATATATTATTGGAGGAACTCCAATGGCATTATATTTAATTATTAGAAAATTTTAATTATATGATTTTATTATAAGGTTAATATGTTAGATAGTAATTTATTATAATAGTTTATTATAACTCTTATTAAGATGGATGCAGGGCGAAATCCTGCCTTAATAGATATTAACCAATGGTATAAAAAATTTATCAGTTCCGATGCGTAACACAGTTTAAAAACTAGTAACATTGAATTACATTAAACATTCCGTGAAACTCGTATAAAATTGTAAGTTTTGAACTTTGATTTCGTATAAAATTGTAAGTTTTGAACTTTGATTATTAAGAAGCTATAAAAACAAAATAAAATCAACACTATCAGCAAAAGTGGCACGATACAGTAGTAAAAAGTACAGTTTCTAATATGTAAGAGGTTTGGAGTTCAAAACATAGCTCTCCACTCTTTAGCTCTCCACTCTTTTTTTAACATGGATTTCAACTAAAATTATCATATGATCGAGTCTACGATCCAGAAATGGTTAGACTCGTCGACTAAACTAGAATCGATCCAAGTTTTGGTAGATTGAATATAGTCAATATCGGATTTCAGGTTTGTATCGGTCGAGAGCGATATACTGGTACACCAGATTTCGGTTCCAAATATCGGTCCACATATGTTATATCTATAATTATTATATCAAATGTTTTTCTTATATTGCATCTATTAAGATATAAAACTAGTACTTATTTTTCTAAAATACCACAAAAAACATGAGTAACAATTGGAAACCCTATAACTAGGATAAAAAAAATTATTTATTGTTTTTTTTTTGGATTTTTTTGTTTTTTTTTCTTAAATTCCCCACCCTAATTTCGGCCATCTTAGTCATTTCGGTCAACTCATTTCGGACCATCTTGGCCGAAATTATCGACCAAATACCGTATCGACGATATAGCGTGTCTCATATCGAATGAGGGACAAAACCGATATTATCGATAAAATTTTGGCAATCTCGACCGAAATCGACTACATGAGATAGATTTGATCGATTAATAGACGATTAATAAGCCTGAGTCAGCTCGTAACTCGTACGGGTCTAAAGACTATAGACGTCCACTTTGCTTGGTCGAACCGGTTTCGAAGTACAAATTAATTAGGCAGTGTAATTCCTATAACAACATTTAAAGAATTTAAATATTGCTTATTCTTAATTGCATATGAAAAATAAGATTAAATCCAAAAAGTAAACAAACAAGCTTACTGATATCCGAATGTTGAAATCGAACGTACGTGTAGTAACCCATCGAGTCATATAGCTTTCATGAGATATAAATAGAAACGGTCATATGGCTTTCATGAGATATAAATAGAAACGGGACCAATGATATTTTCAGATTCTTTCTTTAACTATCCGTACACTTCAACGAGTCCTGACCACCCAGATCAAGTCTTTAATAGTGATTACATTTAGGATTTTTATACATATGATTAGGAGTTACACCAGGTCCAAACAAAACTTGTGGCTAGAAATGATAATTTGCTCCATCTAAATTCATCTTCGCAGCACCTATTTTTTATTGGAAATCCGCACAAATTGATATGAGATTGGATACAGATAAAACCAGAAAATTATGATGTTGGGATAGGGTGGGGTTGGGATTCAAAATCTCCGCTCCATTACTTGTTATATTTAGGATCTAGATTTTTATTATAAAAAAATAATTATAGTTTTAAAAAGAGTGAAAATATAATGACAATTTTTTGAAAACAGTGAGGAATTAAAAAATAAAAAGAGTCATTATAATCATTTATATATTAATTATTTTCTTTATTTTTCGGTTTAAATCGGATTTTATAAACTTAAAATTTCATAATGCACTGCTTAAATTATTGTCATTTCTTAAACTATTATATTTATACTTTTTATTTTTTTATAAAGTTTTGAATATCTTTATAATATCACGGGTAATCCGTAAAAAACTCATCCCTTAGGGCATCCACTGGGACGATCAAACCAATCGATCAAAGATCAAAAAATTTGATCTTTGATCGGGGGTAAAAACAGCGGGAGATGATCAAGCGAGTTTCTAGCACGACGTTTGGTGGCAAGCGAGGTACTATTATCTCGCTTGAAAAAACGGACGAGACAATAACCCATCGCCTGGTACAAGCGAAATTGTAGCCTTCCGCCCAAAACAAAAAAAAACACAGGCGAGATTCCAGAACTCCGCCCAATACCCAAGCGGAATTCCATTCTTTCGGAGCGGAACCTCAGCACCTCACCCGTGTATCTCGCCCGTGTTTGAATTTTTGGAGCGGTAACTCAGAACCTCGCTCATGAGTAGGGCGAGCATCCAGAGTATCGTGTTGAGGAGCGGACGTTTAATATCTCGTTTGACCTGGCGGAATGCCAACTCTACGTCCGTATTTTTAAACGAGATTGTGCACAATCGCTCGGTAACATGCGAGACCTTAAAATAACGCGCGACTATAATTTATAGTCGTCGATCAGAGACTAGATTTAATCTGGAACAGTAATTTTCCTCGACTAAATATCAAATATAATCGACGATTGTGACTCATTTTCGTCGACTATCGATTAAATATAATCTTTGATCGTCGGTTTACTCGACGATAGCAGATGCTCTTATGAATATTTTCCATATCGCATTCGTCTCAGTGTTTACGGATAATGGATATGGTATGAATATTTTTTTTAAATAGGTGGGGATGGGATTTAAGGTTTCCACCCATATCCGCCTCATTACCATCCCTACTCGTGGCTAAGTGAATTTAATTGCTTAACTACATGTTCTTCGACAATGATCCTCTATGACTGGACATCAACCTTGTCAATGCATAACTACATGTTCGAACTCTTCGACGACCACGACGCAGCTCTTAACGGCAAAATCATCAGAATAAATTGCCACATAAGTCTTGTTACATTAACTCGATTCCATCCTGTTTCAAATCACGACTCCTGGCGGATGGAAATCGGAGGCATACCGGAAACTAATTTGAAAGAGTCCAAGGATACAAAGGTAAAACCAAGTGGTGTAATGACAGGTGGGACAAAATCAATTTATTGTCAGTGGGATAAAGCAGAAAGGGGAACTGACGACATTCTGCACAAAAGTTACCAAGTTGGGAAATCTTGTCTCTTATATTTAATTAAAAAATGTACTAATGTTCTTAGTTTAAGTTTAGTTTTAAGAAAGTTTAATTACTTTAGTTCTTTTGTGTCTGTTTTAATGTTTAAGTCCGTATCTGTTTTAGTGTTTAAGTCCGTAAACATGTGTACTAGTTGTTATGAAAATCTAGTATTAGGTGAAGACATCGAACATGGTCATACAACGATTCGCTTTGCAGGTTTAAGAAAGGTTTTTTTTTTACTTCTATACCTGAATTGAGAGCAGAACTCTCTAGTTCCTACTAAGCTGTTCGTTTTGGGAAAGCTGAAACCTTTCTAAAAATCCATCTCCTTCGCTTTGCAGGTTTAAGATCCTTTCGACTCCGAAGACGATACTATATCAGCTTGCTTCCATATTATTGACAACTTGTACATATTCCATCCTCGGCTCTAGTACCTTGTGAACTTTTTCTTCTTGACGACTTTCTTCGACGGCTACTTAGTTTACCAACTAGGGATGACGACTATGAGGAAATTGGTGTTTGTTATCTCCAGCGGATACTTCGTTTACCAACTAGGGAGGATAAACTTTCGGTACTGTTGCGCTCAGCAAAATTTTGGCTTCTCTTGTGGGAAGTCGTTGAAAAAAGGATTAAAATCTTTTGTTTTCTACTACTCTCGAAGTAGAGTGCTCCACTATATCTCCAACAGGAAGCTGACACCAGAATCAAAAAAAAAGTCGAGTGTGTCACATATACATGCAGTTATATATCACCAACAGGCTAGAAAATCTCCAAATCACGATGTTTAACATGTATTTATGTAATTTATGTAAGCTAAGTATGAAAAAGCCGACAAAGACCTCTAATCACAAAGCATCCTTTTGCAGTCTTTACCTCTTAGATTCCTAGGAGATAAGACTCCCTATGATATCTCAACATATATAAGTTATGTTTAATTAAATAAATTCTAACCTTTAAAAAAGAAGAAAAAAATGGTTCTTTGTAGGGTTGCACAACGGGAGGGCGGGTCCGTTTTGGGGTAAAACCAACTACCAACCCGTCTATAGGCTGGTTTTGAAAATTAAAACCAACTACCAACCAGTCCATAGACGGGTTGGGTCGTGTGGGTTCGGTTTTTTTTTTTGCGGTTTAATCCGCATAACATTGACAGACATAAAAAAAAAACTTGAACAGAGAGAAAATTTGTCTTTAAACTCCTTTACCATTCATGCCCATTTCAGAATAGTACCAAACTATCACTTTGAACTCCTTTATAACTTAATTTTCTAAACCAATAAGAAGCCCTAAATTTATAATCAAACTCAAAAATACAGACGAAGATATCTAGTAACTAAAATCCAGCCAAAGATAGTTTGACTGAAAGTAGATGTTCATTGCTTGCAAGACTCTACAAGGAACAAACAAATATAACCTTAGCAGCTTTATAGCCAAGTAAAGACTAGAGCAAAAGAAAGCAATTAAGTTGCAAGATATCTTGAGATAAAAAAGAAAGGAAAAACAAAATCCAAGACAACAGGCATACAATTTAACCCAAGTACAAAACACTCCAAACCCTTGCTTATATATCTTGAGAAAACCTTTGTGTATACCCTTTGCTTATATATTTGCTTTGTTGGATATATTCTACACTGCACTAATTTAGCTGATGTATGTATTCTCTTTGCTTCCTTTATGCTCTGAGACCGAAAGGTTTCTTTGACAACAATCCAGAAAAGGGTATACACATAAGCTAATGTATTATACACAAAGCAGGCACCAAAACCCCTTTTGTGAAGTTAATGTCTGTTGATCGTGTAATGAACTTGGTATGGAGAAACACATATTATGCAGGCAAAACAAACAAATAAGCAAACCAATTAAACGATACCACAATATTTCCAGTTTGAGACAGAAGTATTCATAAACCCCCAATTTCTGATGAACCCTTATTTTCTCAAAAAAATAATAAACCCCCAATTTTTGATGAAATCAATGAACCCCCACCTTGTTTGTCTGTTGTAAGCTTTAAGTTGTATGTTGAACTTGATTGTTGATGAAATCAGATGAACCCCCAATTTATGATGAAATCAGATGAACAACAAATGAACTTGATTGTCTGATGTAAGTTTTAACTTTTAAATCGATGTTTGTCTGATGAGTGATGGTGATGGCGAAATCAAATCTTAGTTAGATTAGGATAATAGAAAGATTAGGATGGTGATGGTGATGGTGATGAAGAGGTAGCAGCCAGCAGCGGCGTGAACTTGAAGTGAAGAACAACTGCTGAACAGGAGAACCGAGAACGAGAAATGAGGATTAGATTTTTTGTTTAGTTAAGTTTCTCTTTAGATGGATGACTAGGATGAAAAATAGTAATCTCAATCAATGACTAAAAATAATCTGTTTTTACGGACGAGTTCGGGCGGTTCCTGTACTAAACCCATAAACCGTACCGTGATGACTGAATTTTTTTATTTTCAAAACCGTATACCAACCCACGACGAATCGTTCCGATTTAAAAATTTACAATTTTATTAAATTAAGACGGGTACGGTTTTTTAGGACGATTACTGTACTACCCTAGTTCCTTAGGACCCAAAGGGTGATAAAATTGTTCAAAGAATCTCCGTGACCATCACATTATGTAGTCCACAATGTACGGAGTTCGTCATTATTTTTATTCACAATAGGGCTGAATCACCCTCATTTGAATAGTCTGTTTATATACATATATTTTTTTGATCAAACTGTTTATACTTTTTAATATATTTATTTATTTATTAATTATGTGTACTTTTTTAATATATTTATTTATTTATTAATTATGTGTACCATATGATGTGAACTTTTTTTTGCCCCTTTTTATGCTCAGTTATGCTCAGTTATGGCTCTGCAGCTGCAACTGAACTAGAAAAAGTTACCATTGCTGGTAAATAAAATATTAACCCACGTTGGATTCAATCCATATATACCTCAAGCTTTTTACAATTAGTAAAAATATTCTTACAGCTAGTAAATAGTGAAGTGATCCAAATTTAATTCCAACTCTAATTCAAATTCATACCTTAAATTTTTTATAAATAGAGCACACCCATACTTCACCAACTTCATTCATGACTCTGTATCCATCTTCTTCAAATTCATCTTTTTCACTGAAATTCTTTTCTTTAGTCTATTTCTTCATCAGTTCAGACTCTAGAGAAAGAAACAGCAAACATGGTGGAGACATTGATTGGTAATAGTGGTGTTACTACTACTTCAAGAGAAATCTTTTATTTCATTTCACAAAACAGCTTGTGAAAGGAAGATGGTTCATGCTGTTTGCAGCTTTTCTAATCATGTCAGGTGCTGGTGCAACTTATGCATTTGGTATTTACTCAAAGGAGATTAAAAGAACACTTGGGTATGATCAAGAAACTCTAAATTTACTTGGTCTTTTCAAAGATCTTGGTGCTAGTGTTGGTGTTTTTTCTGGATTAATAGCCGAAGTAACACCAGCTTGGTTTGTTCTTCTCGTCGGCGCCGCATTAAATTTCTTCGGATATTTCATGATTTGGCTTGCTGTTGCTGGTCATATTGCAAAACCCAAAGTTTGGCACATGTGTATGTACATTTGTATAGGTGCTAATTCTCAGAATTTTGCTAATACTGGTTCATTAGTACCATGTATTAAGAATTTTCCCGAGAGCCGTGGGATTATGGTGGGGTTATTAAAGGGTTTTACAGTATTAAGTGGAGCTGTAATGAGTCAACTTTATCTAGCAATCTATAGTAATGATCCTAAGGCTCTTATTCTACTTATTGGTTGGCTTCCTGCAGTTGTTTCACTCTTTTTTGTTTACACAATTAGACCCATGGAAGTCGTTAAACAATCGAATGAACGGAAAGTGTTCTACAAATACTTATTCATATCACTTGCATTAGCGTTATTCGTAATGGTTATTACCATAACTCAGAAACAGAAGGCTTTCTCTCATGGTGGAGCTTTGTGTTCACTTGTGCTGGTTATGTGGACAAGAGATTTCTATCTATACTATTGATCGAATGTACAGTATGTAACGTTTCGAGACTGAAACTCCATTAGCTTGTGAATGAAATCCCGCATCCGCATTTTTCCAGCTCCGCCCCGGTAAAGAATCACTTTTTCCAAGACCATAGCGTTCTTCAACAACATCTCCAATAACTTGAGTTCATCAAATAGACATCGGACATTAATTACCGTAACTACTTTGAGCTGATGCAACTTGATGGGCAACAGAAGGCCTGTTTCCCAATCATCTCCTACCTCACAAAATGGGTGTTCCTAGGAAACAAATAGATTCATGCATTTTAAAAGAAGCCAAAGCAAGTGTTTGAAAATCACAAGCGTTAAGTTATTTTTTTTTATCTCATCTACTATTGTGACGTGTAATGACTCGATATTAGGAGATATGCCGAGTACATGTGCTATCCCAAGAAAGCAATGTCTCGTTAGAAACGTAGATATTTCCAAATATTGCAGCTTATGGAACTGAGGGTGAGCTTCAGTGAGCAAATTAGGTGCTTCAGAGAGAACCTGACGTACATATAAAAACTGCATATTCGTAAGTCGAACAGACATCACTATCATATAAAGCTAAAGAGAAAATGCATACCTGTAAAATCCCCTGAGACAGTGCAAGGCTTTTTAGATTTTGAAACGCTCGAACCCAATCCCTACCCAAATTCAATTCCAACCCTTTCAGGGTTTTACATGTAAAGAGTGTAGGACAAATCTGATCAACTAACTCATTACATTCTTCACTTCCTGAGATGAGTATCGATAAATCTTCAACATTATATCTAACAGCATCCTGTATCCAATTATTTAGAAGAACGGCTATATCTGGAAAGTCGTCAGAGACATTGTATTCCTCGAATGAAATTCTAAGTCTTTGTATGTCACAAGAGCTGTTATGAAGTTTAAACACCCTGTTGATAATTTTCACAAACACATTGAAATCCCTAGTTTCCTTAAAATCGAAATTGAGGAACGGAGGAGTCGTCAAAAGATACCTCCATCTTTTCGACAAAAGACTCATGCTCACAGCATATCTGGTGTCAAGGTAGAAAAATATCTCATGAATGAGGCTATCAGGCAACTCGCTGATAGCATCTATCTGTCTCATAATTTCCTCCAACTCGTCAGTCGTTAGTCTTCTGTTAATCACCCACCTATACAGTTCTCTATGACTCTCATCCTCGGCAGCAGATACATCTAAAATCCCATCATCATCAACAGCAAAAGTAACAGTGATGTTTGGTACTCCCATTTCAGCTTCTTGAATTCCATCAAAGAAGAAGTAACCGGTAAGATTGTTGTTCTCTATTATCTCATCTTCACCTTCATGAACCTCAACACAAAGTCTTGTTTGATTATTCCTTGCAGTTGTCAAGCGATGTGTTCTTTCAGTTGGAATCATTGTGTTTCTTGGAATCAAGTTGATCAATGTTAAAGTATGTAAACTTAGCGGCGCAACATCTGCAATCGAAATGCTATTCAGTAGTGGATTACTCAACGCTTCACCACTCAAAATTGCTGCTTGAATTGCCGCTCCTTGAATAACAGCTATATCTGGATTCATAATCTCACAAAACCCTTGTCCATCAACACAATATTCTCTCAACATTTCTCGAATTTTCGGAATTCTAGTACTTTCCACCAACAACAATAACTTCATGAAAGTCATAAATCCCTGATTCTATGACACACTGGTCAGCTGCTTTTTCACATCTATCGAACAAGTCCTCACATTCCTCATCAAACGTATCTTGTGTTACAGGAATACTCACTGGAAGAGCTTTTCTCTTTGATTGCGTATTCGATGTAAGAACATGGTAAGAATCGACATTGACTGTTGTTTCTGTAAGTGTAGGATCAGATAGAAATATTTTAGCATCTTCACATGCAAACCTTAGTCTGCTCTTAGATCTTGCACTTTCACAAACATCATTCTGCATCTCATAGAATTTATTAGAACAGTATAAGGATAAAACAGCAGTGAAATCTTTTCCACCAAGATGAGTATCACCGGCTACAGATTTCACTTCATATCTATTCCATCCATCTTTGATATTGACAACCGCAACACTCAATGTTCCTCCACCAAGATCATATATCAATACATTCTCTTCTTCATCTTCTTGAGTGATTCTTGTTTCAACACAATGCTGCTGCTGCTGCTGTTGGTCTTGTCTTGATTTCTTCTTCTTATGCCATCCATAAGCAAGTGCAGTTGCTGATGTTTCATTAATAAGACGTGAGGCCCCTGTTGATATGCCTTGAATCATTTGTTTGCCGGAATACAACGGGGAGTCCGAGGGGCAGAGCCCCCCGCCTAAACGGTATACGTAATGTATTATGACTGGGATTGTTTTCCGCTTTCTAGTCGAATTAGGGTTTATTCCTTTTGCTCTATATATAGGCATACGTTTGTACCTAGAGAATGTATCTTTGGTATTCTGCTCAGTAATAAAACTCTGGTTTCTCTGCCGTGGAGGTAGCTAACGCAACAGTTAGTGAACCACGTAAATCCCTGTGTTATTTCTTCTATTATTGTTCTCGTTTGATCTCTCGTTATAACAGCCCCAAACCCAGCCATTGTTGCTGCTTTTTTAGTTGCCAATCTCTGAGCATTATTAAATCAAGTTGGAACACTAATCACAGCAATTATGATTACACCTCCATTTTCATCAAAACCCAAACTTTCTTCTGCAATTTGTTTCAGTTTCTTTAAAATCATAGACAAAAGCTCTTCGGCAGAGAATCTCCTTAGGCGACCAGAAGATAGAGCAGTGACACAAGGTTCATCATTCTTGCCAATTGGATTCGCAATTATTTCAAATGTGCAACTAAGAAGGTCTCTTTGAGTAGGATTATCTGAAAATTTTACCCCAATAAGACGCTTGACATCAAGAATCGTGTCTGATGGATCAACTCTATCAACTGCTTCATCGCCAATTTTGGGTACTGCATAATTAGTGAATGTAATGCAAGATGCAATTTTTCTGATTATTAATTCTTCTCCGACCCAAAATCCAACTCTACTGTATGTAGTACCTAAGTCAATTCCAATTGCCAACACGTTCTTGGACACCATTGATGAACTGCTTCCACTGCTTTTCGTTATTCAAGAATCAGAGGAGAATTTGAGAAACAGAGTTCTTGGTGAGTGTAGTTAAAGGGAAAAGAAAGAAAATCTGAGAAACAGAGTTCTTGGTGAGTGTAGTTAAAGGGAAAAGAAATAGAATTCGAGGGATAGATTCTGTTAGAATTAGGGTTTATGTAGTAACGAGACTGAAAGTTCAAATAGAGAGGAGCAGAAGAAAAAGGCGGTTTGGAAATGTCAAAGAAAAGTTTGTTAGATAATTCACCCAAAGATTTTATAGTTTTGTCACACTTGCTTACACCGCTCCTAACCTTTTAGTCCCTGGCAGCACCATGTTTTAAATTGGAAGGGCACTCCCAGGGAATAGCCGCTAAAATGTGTCGTGCACACGTCGGTATTCTTCCGTACTAAAGGATAAAGAATAGTTTGCTGGCTTCTCACGACACGGCTCCATGGTTTCAGGAAATGAAGAGTATCCGGCTCTTATATAGAGTTTAGTGAGGAAGTTTAACTCTGGTATGTTCAATGCGGGACTATTTTCTTCTTGACACAAATGAAATGACTACTCATCACTAAGCTTTCATTGGTTACTTGATCACAGCATGATAAAATTTCAGTCCCTCTTATTAGATCTGAATATGCTGGTGGTTGCACAAGTTTCCTCAGTTCTTGCCTAATGCATATGCAACTAAAATTAACATGGCTTGATTCAAGAGGTATGCAACTAAAATCAACTTTCAAAGATAGCATAGGGTCTTATGGCACCCTTAGTCTCTCAAGTTGATAAATAATCAAGTTTCTAGGATAAAAATAGCTGATTTTGGCTGCGATGGTTACACGAGCCTAGCGTACAGAACGTTGAAGCTAAATTCAGGTTTGTGTGAGTTTATGAAAAATACTGCAAGTCTCCAAGAGCCAACAATATTGATAGGCGTCTTATGCACTAAAATGCGGCAAGCAAACGGTACTGTACCGTAATTTAGGAAGTAATACAAATGTTTTATATAGGAACAGGTGATGGAGTGGAACTCTACTGTGCCCAATGTGCTACTATAAGTCTATAACTCTCTTCTTTAGACAAATGAAATGAACAGCTGAATAGTAAGTGGACTTTTAAGCTGGGCCATTGTGTGAATCTAATATGGCCCAGTTACAACAGAGATATGGAATACGATGAAATCGAAGTAATAATCAGGGAGGAACAAGATTAGGGTTTGTAAATTTAATTTTGAGTTCATATGGAATTGATAAGTACATCGAGATGTTGCTAAATAACAAAAGGGTTGTTGTTGAATTAATGTTGTGAAGTTTTTTTGATGAAGAATCAAAGAGTTAAAGTTTGTGAGAACTTCAGAGAAGATTTAGAGGAAGAATTTAATGGTGATCCTAAGATTGATTGAACTCAAGAAGTCAAGAAAAGGTAAATCAATGATATTTGAGGTAAGTTTTCTTATTTGATTTTAAATGGCGTGATTTGATTTCTGCAACTTAGGGTTTTAAAAATAAATTACTTGAGAGGGCCTTGAAGGTCTGCGATGATAAAGAAGAGAATGAATGTTGAATGTTGTTGATGAATTGCAACTAGAAACAATGAATTTATGGAAAAGTATATGATGTTGTTGTGTATGTTGACGATTGAAGTGTTACAAGTCATGAGAGAGGATTAGAAACTTAGGACTCATGAAGTTAAACCTGACGAAGAGGATGGGTTTTTGTTATAGATACAACTAAGGGTTTGGAAGATTGGGTATGAATTTGAATTAGGAATTGATATGATTTGAAAACATGGTTGAGTTTTACTGCAGATAAATTTTAATTTTTGTGTGTGTGTCTGAATAGAAGTAGAAAAGATGATTTTGGTGAATGGTGGTAGTGATTGATGTGTAAATGAGATCCAAAAGGCTTAGTTATAAATTTGGTGGTGTTAAATGATTTCAGGGAATTCATCGAATTGAACTCAGTTGAAATGAGATGAAGATATAGAAGTTGGAACAGAATCAATGTTTAGATGCTAATGCAGGTTGTGTTAGTACTGAAATATTGACTGCAAGTGGTTATGGTTGAGAATGGAAATTCAGAAAAAGATATGTTAGTATGATGAGTAAACTGAATTGCTAGATGTAATGTAGTAAACTTGTATTACAGTTAGTAATGATGTTACTATGGTGAAGTCATAAGGGTTATGAATGAAAGAAGTTGAAATGAATGGTATTGCAGATATGAAGGTGGTGGTTCTGAAATTATTGTGGCTGAGTTATGGTGATGGAAAAATGAATAAACTGTAGGTGATGGGATTTCAATTATGTTTGATTGTTGCAGGACAAGAAAAAGATCATGTTGTTATTTGATTTCAATTATGTTTGATTGATCACAGGACAAAAGGCAAGTTGTGGATAGTATACTTTGTGTTCAAGCCATTATAAGAATGCAGGCTCTCGTTGGTGCATGATATGCTCGAGCCATAGAGAGGTGTGGACTTGAAATGGTTGTTGCTGTGTTGTTGACTTGGTGGTTGCGGACTCGACTGCAAGTGTTGCGGTCAAGAGTAAACCTTGGCTGCGTACTTGAGTTTGTATAGTGATAACAAAGTGGATTAGTGGCGGGAATGTTTATGAAATGGTTTTCAGTGTGTAGGTAATCATTCAAAATGTTGTTGCGAACAGCACTTGAACTGCTCCAATTCAAATGTTGAATGTGAGCGGGAATGAACGGTATTGGTGCTGTGGTGTTGTAGACGTATCACTTAGTATTGCTTCCTTTGTACTACGGACCATCATTTTGGAGGTTAGGCGATTTTCGTTGTTGCCACGTATTGGAGTAGATTTTTAGTACTCACAACTTGCCCTTTTTTCTTGAGATTTGTTTGAAGAATAATTCTTAAGAAAATGTTTCCATATCCTGCTCATACCATAATTTGGTGGTAATTGCACTTCCGTTTTATCTTGAACTTTTGTCCCTGCAAAACAAATTTTTTTATATAGATATATATACTGATTGTTAGTTCATTGAATGAGTGTGATCAACCGCAAAGAATTTTTGCACCCTGGGTTGTATTATGGGAGTAATACATGTATAACTTCTCTCTGGCCAGGAGGAAATTAGGATGCGGTCCCGAAAGTCCCTTAAAACGGAGAATGATACAACAATTATTTATCATGTTAGGCACCTCTGCTAGCGAAAAATCCAATAGTCATACACTCATAGACATGGACTTTCTTTGAGACGTTATGCTTGTAGCTTTACCTAATATGAAACCAATTTGATGTATGATTATATTACTCATTGTGAGTACTTCCTGAAGTGGAAAGTACCTAGTACAATGATTAATGTCATGCTAGGCACCCATGTGTTGGAAATCCTTTAGTCATAGACATTTATTTGGATCTTCAAGAGAAATTGCATTTGATATGCTTTACCTAGTATGAGCGTGAATCACTGTACTATTGCATTGAGGGTTCAGGGGTAATATGATTTTGTGATATTGTGAGTTTTATGGATGCCGTAAAATTTCTCTATCCATATCCCGCAAATGGTATGAACCTTTTCCCGTGATATCTTGTATCCTCTCGTCACACTGTTCAAGAGAGTATTGAAACTGGTAATTGAGATGGGTCCTGCATCAGGTGTCATTTGACGCAGATTTATACATACGTACCAATGCATGTGTGAGAACCTGTCATCTCGAGATGGGCCTGTATTTAGTATCATTAGACACAGATTTGTTCATATGGCGTGATGCCTGTGAAAGCCTGTCATCTCGAGACGGATCCTGTGTCAGGTGTCATTAGTCGCAGATCTTCTCATACGTGCCAATGCCTGTGAGAACCTGTCATCTCGACTGTATTATAGAATTTCATTTCTTTGAAGTAATTGTGGGGACTGAGCTTGCGGAAGTAAATCTGCAAGACTGAAGCTTTCAAAGTGTGAATTGAGTTGTAGGATCTTGATTTATTGTGGATTGGGTTTCGCATGAATTGAACTTTGCCTTCACTGGACTACCAGCATTCTTGGTATGGAATGTCCAAATCTTTACAAGAGTGCGGACATCTTTCTCTTAATTTTTATAAAATGGTAATTTTATGCCTTAAACTGTATATATATCTTTTCTTGAGCTTAGTAATGCAAATCTTGAGAGTTGATTGTTAAGAGTGGAATACATGGTTTCCAAGTTTGAAAATTTGCTTTCCAGAACTTGTTTCTCAGCTTTCACTTGATCCAAATCATTCATAATGGACTCCCTGTCATCCATCTCTTTATGCAGTTCGTCGTTAAGAGTCAGATTCGTGGCTTCCAATTTATGAACTATCTTCTCCAGGGTTTCTTTCTCAACTTCATGTCCTTGTTGATTATCGATATGATTGGCATTTGTGGCTTCCTGGTCTGAACATCTCTTCTCCAGAGCTTGTTTTTCATCTTTAATGATAGTAGGTTATTTTGATGGCCAGAAGAAATTTTCATGGTCCTTTAATCATCGTCATCATCAACTTATTATCAGCAGCAACTCCAGTAAGCTGGTACTGATTCAGTTTGTCTAAAAATTTGCGGCATCAAAAATCATAGGACAACTTATCTGTTCTCGTGACTCCTTGTTACTGTTATGCTAACTGCACCTTATGTCTCTTAACTTGAGTTCTCTGTGATCCCTCCCTATATTGTTTGTAACCTTCGTCAACCTTTTACTTGCGACGTAGCATTCAATGAATCTTCTCCTTTCATCTCGCTTTTACTAAGCACTTGTGAGCTATCTTGCTTTGCTAGTGACCTAGAATGCTTCAGACCTGTCACTTTGAAACATGCTCTGAAACAGGCTAGTTCTTTAACTGGCGAATCCAAGAGATCAACAAAACTGAGATCCCCCATGATTTTACCCTTGAACTTATGTTGTAGCTTGGCTAATAGAGTGTTGCATAGCACCGTAAGTACCATAACATCATAGTAGCAACCGTTGCAGGTCCTTCAGCACGGATGAGAATCATAAGGGCAACAACGATTTGAAGACCTGTTGTCCATGTTTGACGTAGATAGAAAGGGAACTCGCCTACTCTGTAAGCATCGCATGGTTCACTATTTTCCCTGCTGTCATATCTTCTTTGTCTACGCAATCCGTTTGATTAAAATCGTCCGACAGTCAAACGTCGAAAGAAAAGTTATTTACCAGTATCTCATCATATCTGCTGTGCTATCTCTATTCATAATGGGTATAACCATCACTCCGAAACTCAAAACCTTCTCCCATGCCGAATATGTTGCAACTTCAACTGTTGTGTGCATCTTATTCCTCTAGTTATGTCAATTAAAGAAGAACTAGTATTCTGGAATTTAAGGGAGCAAAACCAATGGCACACCTTCTAACAATCTTTTTAGTGAAATTTCCTTTTGGTGTAGTTCCTGTGCTATTTCCTGAAGTGGTCTGGATTTGCTAATCATTCAAGTGCTGCTTCATGTTATGCTACACGTAAAATGGTTTCGAAATAATTGATACTTAGCTAGCTGGTGCAGTAAGCAACCTCTTGCTCTTAAAGTTTCTCGTTGAAGTTCTTCTTTTCTTAACAAAAGCCAGCAAATTTTCACCTGCATTGCATCCAATTCACTTTCATGGATTTCAACTTCTTTACGTATCCCGGATGAAGACTTCCAATTGTGCTTAACTTCATTAAACTTCTTCCGAAGCCACTTAAGATTGAACCCCAAGTTCTCAACATCTTCGATGTTTCCTTCCCATCTATCCAGGAGCGCATCACTTAAATTAGTGCCCTGCACAGTTTCCAATGTAGAGATAATCTTCAACAAGCTAGCAACAAATGCCACTAATACAGATTATTGAGCATGAGAGTTGAGCATCAGTTGATGAGGATTAAGACCTTTATTAGCATTTATAACTGTTTTCTTCTCAGCAATTGCTAAATCCATTTCATTTATAAATCCCCTACAGACACCTCCGAATCCACCTTCTCCTAGTTTTCTTTCCTCTGAGAAGTTGTTTTTAGCTGATGCTAGTTCTCTAAGCAAGAACCTCTTGGACCTCTTTCAAAGTCAGATGTGAAGATAACCTTCTCCGTCTGTTTTCTAGCTCGTCGTTTTTCCGAACTCATCAGCCACACCACAACTAAAGCAAGACACATCCTACCAAAACAGTTCCGATTGTAGCAGAGAATCCTACTGTGACCCATTCTAGCAGAGAATTCAGGCCAAGCTCCAACCAAGTTGCAAACATCTCTGGACTTGTTCTGAGCTTCTCAATTCTTGTCCTGTGGCTACACTCCAAATGTAAGCAGAATCGAGCTGGAGATAATCTGAATAGTTGAACTTCCACTGACTACTTCGTTCTTCACAATGACCAATCACTAATAGTACTTGTATGCCTTAAACAACAACAAAAGAAACAGTTATCGTCTTCTTTTCATGCTGCATTTCCATTTTTACTCTCATTATCTTGTTCAGAGACCATACTCCATTAGTAAAGCTTGGACTTTGATTGAAACAAATATTTACTCATAAAAGAACAAGTTGGTGGTCCCTTCTTGTCTGTGGTGGTGGTGGTAATAATCCATATAGCATAACAGCTCTTCATTATTGAGTAGTTCTTGTTGTTGTTGTTGCTGCAGTAGTACTTGGGAGAAGTCATTGAGTTTTTGTTGCTGTACTTGCTGCTGAATAGCTGGAAACGAAAATGAATTCTCATGAAAAGGGATTGAACTGGTTTCATTTGATGTAGATGGTAAAGTGAGTGCAACATTAGCAAATTGTAGAAGTAGTTGGTGCAGGTGTGGTTGAGTCTTGAGCTCACAAACTTGCCAAGCCTCTTCTAATCCACTATAATTCATACCATGTCTCTAACTCAGATCTAGCTCATAAAAGAGCAAACCAAAACATAAGAAAAGCAAACTATTTGAATGAAAATCAACAGGTCTTTCGAAACACAAATGTTGAATTCAAAGATTCATTAGATCATTTTGGCAAACATGGCATTAAATCAAGAAAACCATAGTGAAAGAGCTGCCTGTTTTAGAAGTCATTAAATCATTTTTGCAAACAAATATTATGCTAATTTGAAAACAATCATAACAATTGATTAAGACAAATAAAATCAGGATTTAGAAGGATTCTAACCATTCCAAATCTTCATAAATCATTTGTAAACATTCAAAGCTGTACATGATTCATGGCAAAAGACTGAATTACAAAAAGAGTAAAAATTGTGTTTTAGGCAAAATTTCTTGTTGTGCAGGGTAAAATTCCCCAAATCAACCAAAATTTCCACGTTCGAAGTTTTCAAAAATCATTTGATGGGTTTTGTAAATCAAGATTTTGCTGTTGTAAATCTGTAATCAAAAGTTATTTTGAATTAAAAAATTTAGAAGAAATATCAGGTCTTTGTTGAAGAACAAGCCAAATCTCCGGATAAGAATGAAATCCAATAGATAAGAAATCTTTAAAACCTTCTGTTTTAAATGTTTTATATACTTCTTTAAAATCTTTACAAACTTCTGTTTTAAGAAATCTTTAAAAACTTCTTTCAAATGTTTTAAATCTCCAGATTGAAATACTTGAAAATGAAATCAAATAAATAAGAAATGGATTCATCATTTTAAGAATGATTGAAGATGTAGCCAGAACTAGTTTTTGAATCCAAGTTTTGAATGATCAATTACTGCTGATTAAATCAAAAAAATTTGAAGCTTAAATCATCGCATCAGGTAGGATAAATCATTTATTCAACCCCTCCTTCTAGCGCCAAATTGTAGTGACCCATTCTCACGATCTCCACAACCAAAAGTTCCAAATCCAGAAATGATATTTTGATGGTGCAAATGATACAGAGAAAAAAATTAAGATAGAAATAAAATCAAATACGAAATTAAAATCAACACAAAATTTAACGTGGTTCGGCAAAGATTCGCCTACATACACGGGTAATGAAAGTGGATATTCATATTAGTTTTCTTAGGTTACAGAAGAAATGATCAGCCCAAAAGTCCTTCTCTACTACATTAATTTTGTATTTAAAGGGGTAATAGAAATGATATTTACTAAAAATGCCCTTTATCCTCTTCTTCAAACATTAGTAAGCTATATGTTTCATCAACACCTTTTGCCACTTGTTGATGAAGATTCACCTTATTCTGCCATGTGTTGACGAAGTTACCATGTGTCCATGATGATTCATCATATTTTACCATGTGGTTGAGAAATCTGCCACGTGCCGATATTGATCTTATCTTAAAATGGCTTTATCCTAATTTTGATGCGGGCAAATGATGGTGCGGATGCAGGCAAAATTGGATAGTTGCAGGCAAGATGAAGCGGGCTTGAATGGTGTTGCGGGAATAGGCTCCTGTTGCGGGCTTGAGTGGTGCGGCTGTTTCAGACCTCCTGTTGCGGACTTGAGATTGTCGCTGCGGAGTTGTGGTGTCTGCTTTACAAAGTTGGATTTGAATCTTAAGTTGGTGCCAGACTTAGATTTTGTGTTATTGAAACCGAATGGCGCCCACTTAATTTGAATCTTAAGTTGAAATGGCTGCTGGGACGTTGCGGGATGACATGATGTTGGTGGGCTGTGTTAATGTGAGCTGGTGCTGTGGGCTTGGGACTTTGAGCTGTGTGGACTTGAAATGGCTGTTGCTGTGGTGTTGACTTGGTGGTTGCGGACTCGACTGCAAGTGGTCCGATCAAGAGTAAACTTTGGCTGCGTACTTGAGTTTGTATAGTGATAACAAAGTGGATTAGTGGCGGGAATGTTTATGAAATGGTTTTCAGTGTGTAGGTAATCATTCAAATTGTTGTTGCGGACAACACTTGAACTACTCCAATTCAAATGTTGAATGTGAGCGGAAATGAACGGTGTTGGTGCTGTGGTGTTGTAGACATATCACTTAGTATTGCTTCCTTTGTACTACAGACCATCATTTTGGAGGTTGGGCGATTCTCGTTGTTGTTGCCACGTGTTAGAGTAGATTTTTAGTACTCACAATAATAACAATTATTGCCAGGAAAATCAACCAGCTAAGGCCCCTAAATGACCGCTCAGTGAAATACAGCTAATCCTCTAATTCACAACATCAGAAATGCATGCTTAGACAATAACACAAGGTAAGAAAGTCAATATTAAATCCATTGTCCCATTATATATATGTTCAGACACAAACTTAACCCAACTAACAAATTCACATCATAACATGATTACTTGCATCATGGTACCACAAAATCCATTCACAACTTTCACACGTTTTCGACTACCAAACATGATTTGTTTTTTCCAGGAATTTATACGATACCTTAACAACACTGTATCTTGTAACATGTGAAAAACTCAGCTTAAGACGATAACCACATAATGAGATAAAATAGAATGAATGTGACAGTAAAGGATTCCCGTTTTACATAACGCAGTCACATTTCAGTAGCCAACATTACCCGATCGGCTTGATATTTTTACAGTAGCCTAAATACACAGGGTATAATAACTTATTAAAAATTCACATAAAACTAACGTTTAAATAAAGATATATAAACATCTGAAGCTGACTGCTTACACTACCAACCTGCAGAAATCAGACGGGATTTACTCACGATTTGGGGTACCTAAATTGATCTTATATAGTGAGTATATTATATTGTAATAAACAACATATCCAAATTTCAACTACATACGATAACCAGATAATGAGAATTAAGATAATATGTGAAGCTGCATAGGATTTCAGTCCCCAGATTGCAGTTATAGATTATGAGATATTTGAAGCAGTAAACATGACCTGATCCTCATGAAATTTTTATAATACCTATATCACATAATGAAGTACTACATGCAAAAGTTTTATCATGATCCAACCAATGGATCTAATGATATCAATAATACAAAAACAAATTTTCTAGGGTTTTCCAAGTGAACAAAAAAGGAAGTGAGCAAATCTCTTCGATATAACATGGATTGGTTGAAACTACACAAACCCATACAAGAGTTTAGCATGAATTAGATGTTACCAACATATTTGGGAAAAATCCCCAGATTCTAATTTAGCCCTAGTTCTATAATTGATACCCCAACTTATCAATTTACACCATTAATTTATAATCATGAAATTGATACAAATTGCAGAAGTCCCATGCTATAATATCACCCAAATTAATGTTTAATCATCTAATCATATGAATACCCTAATCTCTCTGTTTTTCAACAACATAAATTCAAGGAAGGAAATACAAGAAGTACCTAATCAAACATGCATTTTGCGTGACATACGAACCCGTCAATTGACAAGACTCGGTTTCATCGGTTGAGCAAGTAGAAACAATTGCTTCAAATGACTTCAAATTTAAGAACAAGATGATGAATTTCTCCATCTCACCTATGTAGCCAGCCAACCAAATCAACATATGCAACTCAATGTAAGTTTAGCTTCACAAGGCTCACTCATGCATATTTCAATCAAGTTCCATTCCAATTTCACCTGAGCGAGAGCAGAGGAGAAAGAGAAGCAGCAGAAAAAAATCGAGTCCCTTCCTCTTTCATTCCATTTTAGTTTTAATACTAACAAACTACTCAAATGCCCCTTACTAGCTTCTTAGATGACACATTTTGACATGCTTAAAATATCTAGAGTTTTTTTAATATCTACTAATCATCTCTATTAGTATTACTAAAGGGTATCCTAAGAGTGTTAAAGGCACTTGAATATTAGACTTTCAAGCACTCTAAGAACAGAATTTTGTAAATGGGTTTGGTTAAACCCAAGCAAAAGTTTGGAGTGTCATATCGCAACGGTGGGGGGTTCGATTGAAGATTGGATTTTTTGTAACTATTTTTCAATTTCTTCAAATTCATTGGTCATTCAAAACTATTGCAATCATTTATGAGTAAATAACAGTTAGTTTATAGTGCAATTGAAAGATTTTGGCTACAATTTGGAAAAAAATGAGTTCGATTTGGAGGAATTAGAAAATCAAGAAATCAAAATGGTTATTAAAAGCTTTTTACAACCATTTCAAGACTTTTTTGCAACTATGTCAAACTCTTCTTTTTTGTAATATCTTTTAAACTACACCAAGTTTGAACGAAATTTTGAAGCTAAACAATAAGTTATGTATTTAATTTTATTATTTTTCGCTTTAATTTGAAGAAATGTGGTTTAGATTTGGAGATATCTAATGAAAAGCGAAATTGAAATAGTTGTTATAAAATGACTACATTTTAGCTCCCGTTATGATTATGAACATATAGAAGGACTCCCTTCGGTTGTCCAATAAAATAAAAGACATTACTTTAAAATTCAGGAATTTGTTATGGTCTTCGAACAAGGAACTGTTTTTTAATCTTTCTTGATTAGCTTTCGCATACATTCCCACTAGGTGCAATATGATTGGTTCTGAGTCACTAGAATTCAATATTATGTCCATTTAGCTTCGTTGTCCATTGGAATGTTGCTTTTGCGCCATTTATTTCAAGCAGTTCCTTGGATCTCCAACCTGAAGATTTACCTCTAACTTTTTTGCATTTTCCTGACAATAAAAGCTTAACAAGAAATCGACGAGTATTTTGATCAAGTTTCTTTCATGAGGCGAAGTATTACTTGAGCGTGTTTATCTATTATTTTAAATCAATCTTTAATATTTTCTTTTTTTATTTATTTCGTTTTACAACCTAAGGATCCCTTTTTATACTTTTAACAACTAGAAAACCTCTTCTCTCCGTGGGGACGAACTTATTTCCACTATATTACTAGTTAATTGCATGAAACATAATTAATTAATTTATTGTGTAAACGACGTGTATCAGTTTCTTTGTTTGTTCATGAATGTTTCATTTTCTTCTTATTTTGATTCAATTAATGTCCTTATTTTTGGCTCAACCAAAGCTTACTTTGTTATGTTTTGTCTCAACATTTGTTGTCAGACTTATTATGTTTCAAGTTTAGCCATTTTGTTGTTAGAAATTTTCAAGTGATTAAGTTAAAGGATATGAACTGGATAGTGTTAACCTTTCTGTTCAATTTGACACAAAATGGTTGCTTCCATTGAGAAAAGATTTTCTTATGTATACCAACTTATGTGTGGTTAATTAGCTTCCTGAATTTTGTGAATGTTCATTTACTTCATCAAAGCGCTGAAATTGCTTGTGTTTAGCTTGAAATATATCCAAACTGCATCACATAGTTGAGTTTAGTGACAATGATCCATATGTATGAAAGTATCTAAACTAATAACACGGTTTCAGTATCTATACTGGTACATGTTTCCACTGCATATAGGATCTTATTCAAAAATTCTAAAAATATTTAAAACAATGACTACGAGAAGAAAAGAATTGATTTACTCAATCTTATCAGCACCATTACAAATACACCGAAATATATAGATGTTGTACACATCACATAAAAGGAACCAAATAATATCCTATTTTTTTTAGATAATATATCCTACCTAACAAAATATCCTAGCGTTTTATAGAACTGTTTAAAAAAAAATTGGGACGATTTATTTATCCCCATCCAATAAATGTGGCTATGGGATAATCAAATAGTAGGTAAAGATATCATTATACCATCCCACTAATAAAACTTATACCATTATATCCTCTCACTAATAAAAGAGTAAAACCTAAACTAATTTGTAACTACCGATTATATTGAAATAGTGTCTCTTATTCTTCTCTTCTTTTTCTCTTCGTTTATCTACTGATTGTGCGAAACCAATTCATCATGAAATTTTCAAAATCAATTCATCGTCGTTAATCGCCGATATTTCAATCTAAAAATGGCTCGACAAAAACAAACAAGCCGTCAATCTGATAATAGTAATTGGCCAATTTTTGCTGAGAGAATAAGAAATAGAGAGATTGTTGAAGAACATAGTGAAGAAGATGAAGAACACGAAGAACAAGATAATGATGATCTAGATACGGAGACTAGTTCTGACAATCAGCCTCTCCAAAACTATCTAATGGCTCCAATAAGGTAAGGGTTTACCATTATTTGTGTTTATTTTGCTTCAATTGAATGAAATCATCAATATAATTTCAAGGGTTTTTGGTGAATTGGTAAGAATTGCCAGTTTCGTGTTTGTATTTATCTACAGATTGTGGTCGTGTTCTTCATTCCTCGAGCACATCGACTATAATCGGTAGTTAGATTTTGGTCATTAACTACCGATTGTTTTCCTGTACCAAAATTAAGGCTTAATCTATAGTTATTTTTTTAATCTAACTACTGATTATGTTAGATGGTTTCATGTATATAGTTTTAAATCAATCAGTAGTTTCGTATAGGTTTAAACTCCCGATTATGAAAGTTCGGGATTCCTCAAACACATCAACTATAATCGATAGTTAGAATTAGTCATTATCTACCGATTGTCTTTCTGTACCAAAATTTAGGCTTAATCGGTAGTTCATTCTAACTACCGATTATATTATATGGTTTCAATCGGTAGATATGTAGTAGTTGTTAACTTCCGATTATATTACATGGTTTCAATCGGTAGATAATCTAGAAACTGAGCTACCGATTATGAACAATCGGTTGTTAGTTCGATTATTTGATTATCGATTATATGTGTGTCCATGCGTTAGAGTTTTCTGTTCCAAATTTTATGCATAATCGGAAGATAATCTAGGTCCCGATCTACCGATTATGAACAATCGGTTGTACGTTTATTTATTTAACTACCGATTATGAACAATCGGTAGATTTTTTATGTACTTTTTCTACCGATTATGTAGTTATTAAACGGTGTTTTACGAGCTAATTGTTTTTTATTTTGTTTTTCATGGAAATGCGAGCTAAGCAAGCCCAAGATACAATTGTTTTGGTGCCTCGTCGTGAAGGGGGTAAGAAAGTAACAGCTAGTGCAAGAAGAGAAAAGAGCGCTAGCGGAATCTCTATTACCGAAGGAACTCAACCAAGTGTTCCAAGAGTTGTAAACCAAGAAGAAAGAGAACCGAGTAGTACACAAGAAGAAAGACAAGGTACAAAGAAGGTAATTAAGAAGAAAGGAGGACACCAAGCACCCGCCTCTTTGAAGATGAAGGGTATTGAAGCAGGCCAAATCCCTGGGTTACCAAGAGATAGAGGAGATATGATATTTGGATACAAAGACTCTTGGGCCAAAGAAATTTATTCAACTGAGGTAATAATTATAAAACATCATTCTTAAGCTATTGTCTTTTTATTCGTAGAAGTGTTAACCGCCATTCTAATTATTTTATATTTTGGCGTGTATATTAGGACCATTCTCATGCGGTTCGTCTACTCAAGCCTACATCTCCACCAAGAAAAATGAAAGACTGGCCGTTAGATGGTGAGTATGAAAGGTTCAAGCAAATTATTTATCACTCGGGGTTATCTACTGCTGTCGAGAATTCAATGTTAGAACATGATCGGATGTCGATATTAGCCTTCATAAAGAGAATGTATCCTGAGAGTGATACCTTCCACATGCGGTTTGGAGAGATAACAATCAACCCCATATAATATGGTACAGATTCTTAGTCTCGCTGACCATGGTAGTGCCGTCAAGTTTGATTATGTGAAGCAGTTAAGCTGGGAACAACTTTATCTTTACACTCAGAAGTGCTTTTGTTGGGATCGAGCGACATCCGACATTGAGTTTAACCGGTGCTTTCGTTAGAAAACTAGACAGTTCAACATGGTTCACTTGATGAATATGTTCAAAGGCACCAAGGATAAAGAAGAAATGAATCTAGAGTTTAGCGACGACGAAGTGAATGCTGCAGCCACTTCATATCTTTTATTTTGGGATGTTTTATTTCCCACAATTATAGTGGCAACCGGGTCGACGCTAACCTTCTACAACTTTTGCATCCTCTCCATAAAGTTCGTGACTACTCATGGGGAACCGCATGTCATGCATTAATTATGGAAGAGTTAAGAAAGGCATCGAGGGAATCAACTAGCCAAATTGCCGAGAATGTGAGCCTACTACAGGTATTTTGGTAGCTTTATTGATGCTTGCTCTGATTGTTGTTTATTTTTTCTCTTTTGAATCAATTTTCTCATACTTGGTTTGATATGTAAACTAGATATGGATCTATGACCACTTCCCGTCCCCCGAGTTGGCCAAAGAGAATCCGATATGGGAGAAGGGAATACCCAGAGGAATAAAATACATCTTCGACAACAACCGTTCAAGGTCTAAGGAGCAGGAGTTGATTTCTTTGAGAAGGAATTAGACTTGATGGCGTCCAAAGATGTATGCTTTGATCCATACAGGGAAGACCGAGCTAGTGGACATATAGCGGGAAGGTCTGAGTTGTCCTTTTACTATGGACCATAGTGGCATCCCACTGGATATGTTATGTACAATTCCTCTAGGGTGATGCGTCAACTCGGTTATATCCAAGAAAAACCTTGGAGTCACATGCGTGGCAGGTTCAAATTGGACGTGTAGAATTCTGTATGTGGTAATGACTCTATCACAGTAGTTTACTCTAGTAACCCAACCGTTGAAGATTGGAATAACATGATGCAATATATGATCAACAATGGGAGACTTTTCAACCGAGGTGATGAAGTACATCCAGACTATATGGTATGGTACCAAGAGCATTCTCATATTCATGTGGATCCGTGAAGATAAAGGAAAAACCACTGTGGTTTCCGATTATACTTGTATCATCAAAGAAAAACCTTCGGGTTATGAAAGGATGGTACATATGTTCTTTCCGTTTGATTTTAAAATTTACGACTTAATATTTTGGACAATAATCTTTTGATTGTTATTGCATAAAAATAGAAAAATAGGTTTGTGTTTTTCTCTAAGAAGATTGCTGGTTGTATAAAGGCGGGAGTGCCTTTATCAATTGGGAAGATGAAAGAGCATAAAGACCTAATAGATAATATTGATAATGAAGCTTATGCAAGTAAGTTTTGGGAGAAAGCTTCGAATAAGCCTAAAAGGCCAGCAACAAAGCCTAGTAAAAGATTTCGTGGTTCATCGAGTGTTGAGGGTGAAGCCAATGTCCCTGTTGCTGAAAGATATGTCCCTGGTGACCGTCGTCCTCGTACTAAAACCAAGAAATCTAGAAATTAGATTGTGGTTGTCTTGTTAGAGAACATCATTTTGAATTTATTTGCAAGAAACTTGTTTAATGTTCTAACATTATGTTTACTTTATGGATGATGACTGGTTTACTTCATGGATTACGAATGGATTTTATGTTTTATTTTTAATTATCGATTGATGAATGAATTTTATGTACATTACAATCGGTAGATAAGTGGTTAGGATCACCTACCGATTAAACATGCCGATCCATAATCGGTAGATAACTATCTATCGATTAAAGCTACTGATCTACAATCAGTAGATAACTATCAACCGATTACATCTACTAATCTAAATCGGTTGATAATTATCTACCGATTACAGCTACTGATCTAAAATCGGTTGATAATTATCTACCGATTACACCTGCTTGGTTTCTAGACATATTTTATGTTATAATCGGTAGTAAAAAAAATTCTTAGATTCCGATTATGGAGTATGAAAATGTTGAAAATTTGATAATTTTTTCAAATTCGAATTTGGGGCAACATATATAATCGTTAGTAAATTTTTTTCTTAGACTACCGATTATAGAGTATGAAAATGTTGGAAATTTGATAATTTTTTCAATTTCGAATTTGGGGCAACATATACAATCGGTAATAAATTTTTTTATTAGACTACCGATTATAGTATATGCAAATGTTGGAAAATTGATAATTTTTTCAAATTCGAATTCGGGGAAACATATATAATCGTTAGTAACAAAATTTCTTAGACTACCGATTATGGTATATGCAAATGTTGGAAAATTGATAATTTTTTCAATTTCGAATTTGGGGCAACATACAATCGGTAGTAATTTTTTTATTAGACTACCGATTGTATAAATCGGAAGTTAATAGCGATACCGATACTTCCGATTGTTTATATTCGTACGAACTTAGTGTACAAGGAATAATTACCATGGATACGTAATCGGTAGTTAGAATATAATATTATCTACCTATTATAGTCTTTGTAGTGAATAGCTCGATACATTTATAGTCTTTTCCGCATACAAAACCTAATTATCCTATTTCTCTTCTCATTTCCTTCTTTACCTCTTTATTCTTATTTTTTTCAACTGATTCTACTATTCACTTTCCTTTTTCATTTATTCTCCTCTACCGATTCTTCTATTCCCTTTCCTTCTCCATTTCTTCTCATTCTCCATAAAAAATGACTCTAAATATTTTTGCTACAGAATCAAAGAAGGGAAAGGAAAAGATGGTGATCGAAGAGTCCAAAATCATTCAACTCGATTTGTCAACTGATTCCGACGATAAGACCCTCCATCAATTTCAAAAAGCCCAGAAAACATAAGTTACATCGAACTTTTATGTTTTTAGTGAAACGCTGCAGAATCGGTAGAAATATGGTAGACTTTATCTACCGATTATGCCTCGAGTTTATCATTCCTAAAGAACATCATGAATAATTGGTAGATCGACTTTAGTTTTATCTACCGATTAAGACTTGCAATTTGTTTCTGGATATTTATTTAAAATAATCGGTAGATATAAAATAGACTTAGTTATTGACTATATATTATGTTTTAGATAAACCAGTTTTAGAGCTGCACTCTAATAAATGATTGTTATCTACCGATTATGGTAACATTTAACACATTGTGTTTTGTACAAAATAGAATTTTAATCAATAGTTATTTGTGTACCCATGCTACCGATTGCATATAATCGGACGTATATTGAGTACACGACCTACCGATTCTGTGTAATCGGTTGATATTGCATAATTTTATTAACCGATTACGTTACTGTTTAGTTTGTTAATAATCCATGTTTGGGTATCTTCATTAAGGTATGTTCTTAAAATTTTGATTAAGGGCCTTGTCTCTAAATTATTTCTTTGATTAATGGTTATGAGAAAAGAAATGGATGAAGATGGATGAAGATGAAGTTTTTTTTCAGGATGAAAATGCTGAAATTCTTTCTCGTCCTCTTTTCAATTTATCGAAAGGAGTTATTGATGTACAAATATATCAAATGATGCTGGATGATCCGGATTTTTCACAAATGATAAACGATCCTGATTGTGAATGGAACAGTCCTGACGATCCCCTTAACTACGTTGAAGTTCAATCTTCGAATGAAAGATCAGAGGCAGAAATGACTCGAAGGATGGAGGTCGATCCTATCTTTGATCCTCGACTCTTTTTCAGGGAGAAATACTTTTCAGGCGTAAACCCATATTACGACGAAGCTGATGAGTACATAGGTCCAGTTGATGAGCCTAAGAAGAAGGAGAAGAAGAAGAAGTGAGTAAAAGTTGCTGATATTAGGACCAAGTCGAGACTAACAAGGAGTGGAAGAATTTCATGAGACCAATGAGATTGATCAGTTTGAATATCTATGTTGTGTTTTCTTTCGTTTTTTCGGAGGTTTTAAGTTATTTTGAACAAGTTTTCTGAACAATATATAGTAAGTGATGAACATGGTATGTTATTTTGTTGTTGGGTTATATTTTATGTTGAAAAAGTATTATGAAGTTAGATGTTAAGTGATTTTTCGGTTAGAAAATCCATTTAAGGACTTAACTGAACATGGTATGTTATTTTATTGTTGGGTTATATCATAAGCCTAACTTTGTAACATACATTCTTAGAACAAGACAAGAGTGGGTAGGTAGCATACCAAATCATTTGCATAGTGTAGGGAAGTATCAGAACCCTCAAACGAAACATGATTAACCGGTTCAACAATCAACATAAAATAGCAGTGTGTTAGACAACAAAAATCGGTAGATAATTATGTTCTGGTACTACCGATTAACGACAATCAGTAGTTAATTATTTCCCCGAACTACTGATTAACAACAATCGATAGTTAATCAAGACAAGTTCTGTACACAAAAACAAGTATAATCGGAGGTTTAATTTGTTAAAAGACAACCGATAACAATAATATCGATAGTAAAAAATTCTCTTAGACTACCGATTGTGGAGTATGAAAATGTTAGAATTTTGATAATTTTTTCAATTTCGAATTTGGGGCAACATATACAATCGGTAATAATAAAATTTTCTTAGACTGTAGATTGTGGAGTATGAGCCTGTTGGAAATTTGATAATTTTTTCAATTTCGAACATGGGGCAACACATACAATCAGTAGTAAAAAAAATTCTTAGACTACCGATTATATAGTATGAAAATATTGGAAATTTGATAATTTTTCAATTTGGAATTTGGGGTAACATATACAATCGGTAGTAAATTTTTTTCTTAGACTACCTATTTGATAGTATAAAAATGTTGGAAATATGATAATTATTTCAATTTGGAATTTGGGGCAACATATACAATCGGTAGTAAAAAGATTTCTTAGACTACCGATTTGATATTATGAAAATGTTGAAAATTTAATAATTTTTTCAATTTGGAATTTGGGGCAACATATACAGTCGGTAGTAAAAAAAATTCTTAGACTACCGATTTGATAGTATGAAAATGTTGAAAATGTGATAATTTTTTCAATTTGGAATTTGGGGCAACATATACAATCGGTAGTAAAAATATTTCTTAGACTACCGATTATAGAATATGAAAATTTTGGAAATTTGATAATTTTTTCAATTTGGAATTTGGGGCAACTTATACAATCGGTAGTAAAAAAAATTCTTAGACTACCAATTGTATTAATCGAAAGGTAATGGTGATCCTGATACTTCCGATTGTTTATATTCGTACGAACTTAGTGTACATATTTTATGTACACTCTTGTTACACCAGGCCTCAACGACTCTTTTTTGGAAAAAAAAAAGCCGTTGGGACTCTAATCTATTTAAGGAGGGTGACATCTTCGCATTTATGCACCTCCAATACATTTTAACCTTCCAATATCTAAGTAATCATCTTCAAGATTAATGGCTCAACCGTTTACATAAGAAGAAGATTTATCGTTATGCAGGCGTTATGTGCAATTCTATCAGAGGCGAGGAAAAAAACGTAGGCAAAATGGTGTAATGAGTATAAGTTATTTGGAGAGTATTCACAAACATTTTTGCCTTGACACCGGTAACCCCAATAACCGTAATAGAGATGATTTTTTTTGTCGATTTAATTTCATAAGCAGAGAAGTTGATCCATTTGTCAATTTAACTTATCTTGTCAATCGATATCGTTTGAGGGGTGAAACTAATGATGAAGTTATAGCGATATCCCTCGAGGAATGGCGACTATAGAAACGATCAAATTACCGTTATGAAGCTCATTTCAATATCATCAAGGTGATGGACAGATTCAACCTTTAAGGTTCGTCCATGCCGCTTAAGGTGAAGGGCATTCTCCAAGAGAGAATATGAATCATAGAATAATCCCCATGGATACATAATCGGTAGTTAGAATATACTATTATCTACTGATTATAGTCTTTGTAGTAACTTTTTGAAAATATTATGACGATACAAATTGAAAACCGGTAGTAATCTTTCTTCACGAGACTACCGAATATACTCTAATTTTGGCGCATTTGTGTGTAATCGTTAGATATGGTACTCCATTATGTACAGATTATAGGACGTCCATTGCACTAAATGCATGCAAAAATGATTTTTTTTTTGTTAACGACCACAACACATTGCATTAATATTTGTCTATACCCAATGTTCAAAATATATGTTCAAAATTACGTGATCAACTAAACTACTCACCATCCTCGGTCAAATCAATTGGGTCCTTGACAAAGTTTGTTAAACGATCCCAACGCTCCATGTTGGACTCATATTGCTTCAACCACTCATTGCAATGGTTAGTTGGGTTAGTTGGGAAGTAATCCGACCACCTACTCAATGGAGGTAATGGATAATCTTCCGTTAACCTTAAACCGATAAAATGATTATTATTAACCCATGTCATAATGATTCGTCTATCCTTGACCGACTCGTCATAAACCTTCATTATGGGTGTAAACGTAACACTCACTCCTATGGAAGGATGACATAAATAATGTACCACGCAGTTCAAAACATCCACTAAAAGATACCTACATTTCGGCATTACCATCCAATACTTGGATCCGATTTTCTTCAATCTCTTTCGGCATTTTACACGAGTATATAACTCTTTGAACTCTTGTTCTCTAACATGTATATGTCCTTCTTTCATCATTTCAATATAGAATTCCTTATCCTCCAATAGTTGGGCGGCCATCTTACTTCTTAAATATTCCATTGGGTGATGTTCTCGGTAACTACCTCACTAAAGTCTCATATTTATTTCGAAGCAACGTGAAAACCACAGTTGCCATCCCCATAGACATCGTCGGCGGACAAAAAAATGCTATAATGAGTAGAGGGAGTTGTTCAAAATACTCATCGTATATTGTATACGTACCTCGATTTGGTCTTCTGTGTATAGGTTGGGTTTGATTAACTTGAGAAGGAATCGTAGAGACCTTAGATTTGACTTGCCGTGAGCTTGGTCCATCTTGATCCTTCATTTAGAGCTGACACATCTTGATACTCAGCTTCAGTATGCTCATGCCTAGAAAGCTCTCGTCGACTAAATAATCATCCCTTCAACTCTTTTCTTTCAATTGACCTTGGCTTTTCGGTATTCGGCCTATCCACCGCCTTTCCTTTCATTGCTTATTCAACAACCTTTAGACAGGGGTGAAGGGATTCCTCTAAATGGTGCATGGATATTTTCTTTTTTCCCATTTGACGAAGAGCAAAACACTCGAGTACTCGTGCAATCAACCACCGAGGTATTTGGAGTGAAAGATAATTGCTTCCAAAAGGGATGGATATCATTAATGTCAATCACTTTAACGTGCCTATCAAGCATGTGACGACACGGGAGTCCAATACCTATCATCGTCTTGCAATTGCAAACCGTAGTCTCATCATCGTGATCTCCATACAATTCCAATTGTTGTATCATGGAATTTATTGCCCACCAAGAAACTTTGTAAACTATACCCCTTAGAAGATTTTTATATTTTAAATCTGCCAACGGCAATCTATGCCAACTTTTTTCCATTGAATCGTAAATCTTAGTGAGGTCACGATTGATGAACTCATGGATTGCTTCTTGGACCAACACAACCCCATTTTAACTACTGACTAGTATTTTCTTTAATCGTCCATGAGACCCTCTGCAATGCTTGTTGCCTCGTTCTTGAAGTTTTGATATTCATATGTCCATGCAAATACAAACTTATCCTTATGCGGTCCCAACCATTGTGTTTTGCAATACTTAATTGGTTTGGGATAGTTCTTTCCCCATTCATCCTCAAAGTTCTTCAAGTTGTATTCATAAACTTCCTCCGTCATCGACCAAACTAGATTATCCCATGATTTTAGAAATAAAGACCACTTTATTCCATCCTCGGCCCACTTTTTATCATCTGATTTTCTCTTCTTCTCGTTCTTCCACGGTTGGTTGACTAATACGTTCATCCTCTTCCTTCGACCTTTTGGTACCTTTGTTTCGTTTTTTTATCTTGGATGTGATGTCTGCAATTGGATTTGAGGTTGCATTAAATGTGCCACGTAAAAAGCAAATTCTAGGCTTCCGGAAACATTATCTTGATTGCATTCATCAAGGCTTGATCTTTATCCGTTGCAATAATCATTAGAAAATGATCACCATTATAAATCGACCTTAATGTTTGTAACATCCAAATGAAATTCACATCGTTCTCAGCATCCATTAAACCCCACGCCACCGTAAATATGCATTTGTCCGAAGTGTGGCAAGCAATGTTCAACAACGGCATGTTGTACCTGTTTGTCTTGTAAGTAACATCTATCAGCAAAATTTGATGAAAGTATTTAGCCAATTGGATCATCTTCGGATGTGCCAAGAAACGAATCACTTTACCATCCCTTTCTTCTTTTCTTAACGTGTAATTGTGTTTCTCGGATAACCACTCTGATTGTTGCATAACCATTCGGCCATCACATTCCGTCCTTTAGATCATTGTTAGCGCCGACTTAATTGCACTTGTTTTCATTACATTCCTCATAGACTTCACCGTCTCCATTTCCTTTGGTTTTAACTTGGAAACCATGACGTGCTCAATAAGACTTTTCAGATATTTGTGGTTGTGACGACTATTAAGAACTCTAAACATTTTCCATACTTTATTTTCCTTACTGTCGGGCTTATTGAAGATAATCTTAAATTGGCATCCAATCTTCTTTGAATTACCTCGGTATATCCTCTCCGTCTTCTTTACGTATTTACGATCTTTTCACATGTGACTTTTTCGCTCACCACCTCTCTCACAAATCATTTGAAATCGATCAACCCTCATGCAATTGTTCTGAACTACAACGCACATCTTTTCTTTTGCCTTGTTGATAAGCCATTCCTTTGCCTTACTTCCAAATGCCGTAATACGCATATGACAAAACAAATATCATAAGCCTAACTCTTGTAACATGATAGACACATTTTAGTGTCTAATTTGCACCTTAATTTCTAGTGAG
>JAJJMC010000728.1:2111992-2168824 GCA_023531435.1 Papaver californicum | reverse complement strand
AGAAACTCAAGAACGCTCAAGAACACTCAAGAAGAAAGATGAATGTTTAATGGAAGTTGTATGCTTGTATTGCTCTCCCAAACTTGGATTGTTAGATGATTACAAATGAGAATGGCATCCCTATTTATACTAGTTGGGAGCCAAGAATGTTCTAGAGAATTATCTAAGATCTATACAAGTGTATGGCTAAGATCTACTTCTAGATTATTCTACCCTTATCCACAAATATCTACACCATTCTAGAATATTCTAAGAAAAGGACAAATGAGAGAAGATTCTAGAATGGGAGGCTAGCCATTTAGCCAAAGGGGCTAGCCATGGTGGTGCACAAGGGTGAGTTAGCCATGTGTTGAGCCATTTGGTGCACCCTTGTGACAATCTGCTACCAGCTTTACAATTTGGTCAGCAATAGTAGCTCTAGACAATTTATGGGTTTGTTTATTGTAAAACTGTTCCTGTTTAAACAAAAACCAAATCCACTAAATTTAGTTTACTAACATAGAATAAACAAGAAAACCAGTTGATACACAGTATACTAATTTTTTAGGAGACCGATATAAATACTAGTTCTGGTGAAAGACGCTTACATTGGTATGGAATCACGGCCAGTTAGGAGATCGATTCTCCATGAAACAGCTCACTAAGGAACCGTACGACATATGGGCGGCTTGGTAATTGACCATCTGGTAGGGTTTCACTATTTATAGTTATGTTTGGGACGGCTATGCACAATGCGCATTTTCTTCTTTACTAAATTTACAGAAGAACGGCGGCAATCAAAGAAGAAGACGGTTAATCCCTTCCCCCACTCAAAACGTATACACCCCATACGGTTTCCAGGAAGAACGTATATGGGTAGGAGTTCTTCTATCACACCGTATGTTTTGGACGGCATTCTATAGAAGCGCGGAAGTGTGAAGCGTCGAGCCAGAACACCGTGTAGTGAAGCGCTACTGTAATGTTTCGTATCTTCAATGGGCGTTATTGCAGCTAACCGTATTATGAGGCGTATAATTAGCTGAGCGTAATACCAGACGCTTCTCTAGGGATACTTCTGATATAAATACGCTTCTCTAGCTGAACGTATTCGGCATACGCTATCTCACATGGCCGTGCGAGTATACTTAGAATTCGGAGAGAATTCACTCCTATACTGTAGCAAATCTAGAGTAAAACACAAATATGCTCTCCCGTTGCGGCTGCAGACTGGCGAGTAAAGAGAAAATTTTCTCTTCTCTCTTTACTCTACTCGACCGTTGCAGTTGCTCTAAAAACCTTATACTGATCAGGAAACTCGGTAAAATTCATTGAGTTTTACTATGCCTTGATCAGAAACTGGACCTCAAGAAACCCCGATTACAATTCCAGGGAAGATAGTCAAGTGTACAAGACATTAAAAGAAAGATTTCAATCACTAGACAAGATGAAAGACGAGGGATACTCATGCCTGATAAGACAAGGCCATGCGAAAGTGTTCTATTTTTTGTTTGAGAATTTTACCTGGTTATACAACTATACTAAATAGTAGAGTCTAAAGATTCTTGGGTAAGATTTGGTGTGATTTTCACATTATTGGTGCCAGGGCTATTGCTTATGTTGTAAGCCTAAAAAGGCAGTAATCCTAATCAAAATTTAAAGCAAGTCTTAAACATAAAATATCGGAAGATAATCAAAATTCTCAAAACTTATAAGCAAGCAAATTATAATTTTGTTTTTAATCGGTTATTATTAGTCATGTTGTACTAATCCAGTTAAATACCAAAGGTATTGGATTGCCCTGCATCAACTACTTTTTACGTAGTGGTTTAAGAAACAAAATTTACAGGAAGATTTGTGGATAATATTGAAGTGAACTAATTAACAGGGAATTAAGTCGAAGCACCACATATCGCATAAGAAAAATGTAAAATGTGGTTGCCGAGCAGAATCAGAATGCTTACTTATGTTTTTCCGTACTAGTATTAACAAGTTGGTTAACCATCAATGGAAAATATATTTTAATCATCTGCAGTTAGCAGCTATGACATTATTATTTGGCAATATCCGCTAAGATGGATACTATTTAGTAGCTATTCCCATAATATTGTTTTTCCGTGCGTATTCGAAACTCGAAAGGCATCAACAACATCCCAAGATGGATCAATCTCTTCACTGCCATTGGTTTAGCTGGTATCTTCGTTTAAATAGAGTCCGAAGTTCCACGAGAACCATTCTTGAGATGGCCGATGATCACTGTTACGGAAAATAAGCGCAATTATCGTAATATTCAGCTAAAAACACGTGTGAGGGCGACAACTCATTTGAAAGAAACTGTGCAGCATTCAATGAAGTACTTGCGACCAAATCCAAAATCAAAAGAAGACATGCGTGTAAATCTAGGTTAAAACAACTTAGGAAGCCATGGGTTTCCAGGCGACAATCGAGTTCTGCTATTGACACCCGTGATGGCTTACCAACTTCACGTGGGTCTGATGGAATTGCAGATGCATTTTGCGTTGAAAAAGTCAGCACCATTCAAGATATCAATATCAGATGAAGATATATCGTGTTTTTTGGACTCTCCTCGGGACACTACAAGCCCAGACAAGGATACATCTTTCCTGCCTCTCGCTCCGATTTTCAATTCATTCAGCCCTATGTGCCACTTTGCTGGATCAACAAATTACCACTACCCTTGTAATCCTTTTAAAGGCCCGGATCCATTATCATCATCCTTCCAACTTGCTAGCCACAACCTCATTACACCTCATCTTAACACATCCCATTCATCCGTCGATCATAATATATCTGATTATGAGATGGCAGAGGCACCACTCTCTCATGATTTATCTCTTCCCACTTCAGAGTCATTTTCTACCTCCTCAAATAATTCCGACAACCATCATTACCATCCTGATCCACTACCTCTCATACTAATATATTCAACATCTCACTCAATATCAGCATCTCATCCAAACACCTAGCATTGGTTACTTCAAATTCATCATCTGAGATAGCAACCATCAATTTTGGTCATGGTATTCTTGGCCCCTGCCCAGCTCCCCAGTGGCTAGTTTCTCTCGCCACTGAATCACCCATTCCATATCTCTCCATTTCGAATTGGTTAAGTGAGGAGATGCACACCCTCATCAATATTGGCAATCGTGCAAGCATGAACTTTGACCTCCAAATTAATATGGTCGTCAGTGTTGTATGCTCCACTTTCTCGAGATGGTCCGATAATACGCTCCAACTCGCCCTTTATTTTTCCTCAAACATTGACCTATTGAGGAACATTTGCCATCATGTGTCGCGACCCGATGGATACAAGCATTGAAATTCTTGATCAATTCCCTTTAGCCACTCTTAATCCCACTCTACCTCAACCTAGTCTGGATGATATCCTACCAGACTTACATCTTCTTTACCAACCCCTTTCCAATATCTCAACACACGTTTTAATTTCCCCTCTTAATATTCTTTCAATCCCTCTTCTCACTGCTCCCAAATTACATGTGAAATTTCCTCTCTTCCTATTTCTCCCACCTCAGCCAACTTATTTCCCGCACCGTGCTCACAAGTTGTTGGTGATAATGTCTCACCCATCCAAGATAATCCCACTAATCTCACTTTTTATATTGAAAATCCTTTGCATCAGGCAAATCCCTCTTCTCAATCTTCCCTCCCTCCCCCCTATCCCCGATTCTTTATCTCCCATTCAACCTATTATCATAGCTAAATTGTTATAGGAATTAAAAAGACTAAACTTCTCATTACAAGGTAATCAACCTCTCGTCTTCTCAAATTCAAGACCAAGTAGGTCCAAGGGCGCCATTAGCCGTCAATAAGTACAACAATCATGTCATGAAATGTTCAGGGTCTATGCTCTCCCTCCAAGTGAGGAGCTGTCCTTCAAGTCATTCGAATCCACAAGCCATCCATCATAGTTTTACAAGAGTCCAAAATGTCGAAGTGTTCTAATACATACATAACAGAAATATGTGGTTCAAGGTCTATAGGATGGACCTTTGAGCCATCTCAAGGTGTATCAAGAGGTATTATTATTATTTGGAATCCTAGTATAGTTGAGATTTTATCTTCCTAAGAGGGTCAATACTCTCTATCTGTGGAATGTCGATTTCTTTCAGATAATTTTCATTGGTTGTTAACTGGGGCCTATGGCCCTAATCGAGCTGCAGAAACGAAATTTTTTTGGGAAGAGTTGCACTATATTAGGGCAACTGTAACGGTGCGACTACCCTATCGACTAAAAGCCAAATTGTGTTTGGTCTTTGGCTTAAAAACCACAGCGGCAGGGGAGCAAATTTTACTCGCACGCTCTTCTTGGTAGCCGTATGATACAAAACGTTCTCTTAGTGGGCCGAATATAACACGGACGGTTAGCTATCCTAACGTATGTTGTATTGTCGTTCACTTAGAAGAGCGCGAAACTATACGCTCATCCGAATGAGCGCCAAATATAATGCGCTCAGTTAACAATACGTATGATTGAGCGTCTAGTTGGGTGGCCGTATTACGAGAGACGGCTTCATAGAAGGTCGTAATAATTATTGCGTCTAGTTGGATGGCCGTATCACGAGATACGATGTCGTTGAAAGACGCTTATCTATGAAACGACCACCCAGTTGACCGTTTTAATGTTTTGGCAGTTGCTCTAAGTAAGCGTATACAACTTGGCAGTGCACCTAAGTGACCGTATGGAATCACGGCTAGTTAGGAGACCGATTCTCCATGGAGCGGCTCACTAAGGAACCGTGCGACACAGGGGCGGCTTGGTAATTGACCGTCTGATAGGGTTTCACTATTTATAGTTATATTTGGGACGGCTATGCACAATGCGTATTTTCTTCTTTACTAAATTTACAGAAGAACGACGACAATCAAAGAAGAAGACCGTTAATCCCTTCCCCCACTCAATCAAAGGTAAAAGCTGTCCTACAGTAGAATCGACCAACACCTCCACAACAACAAATAATAGCTTAGTAGAGAAACAACAACATTCAACAATAAACTGAACAACACCACCAACTGATGAATCCAAGGTCAACTAAAAGAACGAGTAAACCGTGGAATCTTTATGTATCAAGAGTATTTCAAATTGGACGGCACCATAAATAGCCTATCATACATTGTCGTTTCATAAAACAGGTTTAAATTTTGACTACAAGTGAATCAAGAACAGTACTAAAGACAAAGAATGACAAATTTAAACGGTAAATAAAGAAGAGAAAAACCTGGGATAAAACATGAAGAGCATAATTCCCTTCAATATGTGGAAAATTCCTAATTCGATTTCCTTGAACAATCTCCATATAATCTGAAAATCAATAAACAATATTACAGATAAATTAATACATAAACCATCTGTTAGGTCCTGAAAAAACAATGTGTATGAGTTATTAGTTGGGGGTTTACCTAGAGGGTTTGGAGAGTTGAGTACAGATAGTGGAGGAGGTGGAAGATGCACTGGTTCTGATTTTGATTCTTCAGAATTTAAATTATGACGAGAACTAGGGCTTGCTGGAGGTGAAATATCTGGGCCCGAGGAAGAAGAAGAATCATCGCCATAATTTGCTATCAGAGCTTCCATCATTCTTCTCACCGTAAATTTCGGCTCTCTCTGTTTTTTTTTTCTTTCTGCTTCTCTCTGGTTTTATTCTTCTAGTTAGGTACTAAGGGACCGTCTGAACCACAACGTAATAAATATGAACTCAGGCGGCCAGTTAGGAGACCGTATGGATACAAGGCGGCTTCCTAAGAGACCGTATGGTTGTATTGCGGTTTTTAGTAAGGCCGTACGAATAAGTGGCTCCCTAAATAAACGTATACATCGCATACGGTTTCCAGGAAGAACGTATATGGGTAAGAGTTCTTCTATCACACCGTATGTTTTGGAACGACATTCTATAGAAACGCGGAAGTGTGAAGCGTCGAATCAGATCACCGTGTAGTGAAGCGCTACTGTAATGTTTCGTATCTTCAAGGGGCGTTGTTGCAGCTAACCGTATTATGAGGCGTATACTTAGCTGACGTAATACCAGAAGCTTCTCTAGGGATACTTCTGATATAAATACGCTTCTCTAGATGAACGTATTCGGCATACGCTATCTCACATGGCCGTGCGAGTATACTTAGAATTCGGAGAGAATTCACTCCTATACTGTAGCAAATCTAGAGTAAAACACAAATATGCTCTCCCGTTGCGGCTGCAGACTGGCGAGTAAAGAGAAAATTTTCTCTTCTCTCTTTACTCTACTCGACCGTTGCAGTTGCTCTTAGGGGCCTATAGGATAACATCCCTTGGGTCGTTGGTGTGATTCGCTTTCGCGAAGAGAAAAATCGAATTGGCAGAAGAACTCACAGTATGAAATTTTTTGGTTCTTTCATCTCTACCCATTCTCTCGTCGACCTACCACTAAGTTCCCCTTCGCATCTCTGGTTGCCAAGATAAGGCCAACATTAGATCACATCCCTATTGTCCTCGACCTTGCTGATCCATCGTGGGGTCCTTTTCTATTTAGATTGGAGATAATATGGTTCGAACATCCCAACTTTATGGAGCTCGTTGCTGAGTGGTAGGCATCATTTCAATTCTCAGGATCCTCTAGTTCTATTCTCTGGAACAAATTGCAAGTTTTGAAAATTAAACTCAAAGAGTGGAACAAGAATGTCTTTGGTAGAATTGATCCAAAAATCCAAGATTATGTGCATACTATTGCCGAGATGGACCATACGGAGGATGATAATGGATTTATCCCACCACCTCAGTTCATTCAAAGGGCTAATGCTAAGGTAAGTTATGAGCACCTCATCAAAAAACAAACAATATCTTGGAAACAAAAATCACGCAATAATTGGCTTAAATATGGGGATAGAAATACCCTTTTTTGCATAAATTAGCCTATTTACGTCGTAGGTCGAATAAAATCAAGAAACTCTACATCAATGGATCGCTATCGACTGACAAAGTGGAAATCATAACTCATATTGTAGACTTCTACACCTCACTGTTTACCAAAGAATTCCACCAGCGCCCTACTCCTATTAACCTTAATTTGCAATCGGTATCCTTCGAAGATAGCGAACTCTTGGAAGCTGACATTTATGAAGAAGAAATTATCGCTGCAATCAAGTACCTTGGTGATTATAGATCCCCCGGACCTGATGGGTACCCCATTGCTTTCTTCCAAAAATGCTGGAGTTTCATAGGCGGTGACTTCATGGAGGCTGTGAAGGAATTCTCATACACCAGTTTTATGGACATTCGACATAACTCAACTTACATAGTCTTAATTTCTAAGAAGAACCATGTGAAATCAGTTAAAGACTATAAGCCCATAAGCTTGTTGACTAGCACATACAAGGTTATAGATAAAGTTTTAGCTACTAGGCTTCAACCAATGATGACGAAACTCGTTGATCCTTGTCAAACTGGTTTTATATCACAGAGGCAAATCATTGATGGCGTGCTGGTTGCAAATGAGATTGCAGACTCTCATCTCAAGTCAAAAATGCCTGGCCTAATATGAAAAGTTGATCTCGAAAAGGCTTTCGATAGGGTGAGTTGGTCTTTTTTGGAAGTTATTGTTCGTAAGATGGGATTTTAACCAAGGTGGATGAGTTGGCTAAGATTTTGTTATGTATCTACCACTTTTTTAGTACTTCTCAACAACTCACCTTTCGAAAACTTCTCTTCTTCTCGGGGACTGCGACAAGGGGATCCACGATCCCCTCTTTTATTTCTTTTAGTAATGGAGAGTTTATCCAAGACAATTAGTACTGCTGAACAGTATGGATTATTCAACGAATTCTCGAATCAGCATGGAGATTCAACCATCTCGCATTTACACTATGTCGATGACTTGGTATTTTTCCTCAACCCATCGTGGGAAGAGCTTTACAACCTCATGATACCACTAAAATGTAAAGAGGCAGTTTCTGTGTTATGAGTAAATCAGTCTAAGACAAAGCTTATCAAAGTTGAGGATGTTCCTAAGATCAATCAATGGGCCGTAAATCTAGGGTGTCTCACTGAAGCTCTTCCTTTCTCTTATTTAGGAATGCCTCTTTAAGAAAAAGATAGACCAACATCTCTATTAGATCCCGTTGTAGAGAAGTTTGAACAAAATTGAGTGCTTGGAAAAAAAGTTTACTCAACAGGGTTGGTCGAATAGTGCTAGTTAAAGCAGTCCTCTCTGGTCTAGTAGTTTACTATTTCTTCATTTATCAAGCCCCAGCTTCATTTATTAAGGTGCTTAAAAGGATGATGCATAACTTCATTTGGGATGCTGGTGGAAAGAAACCTCACCTAGTCAAATGGGAGCAGATGTACTTACCCATTAAAGAAGGTGGTTTGTGCATAAGAAATCTCAGGCTTATGAATCAAGCTTTACTCGCGAAGTGAGGATGGAGATTTAGGACAAAATCTGATTCGTTATGGCATTCGATCATCACTTCTAAATATGGAACATACCAGTCACTTTGGCCGTCGAAAATTCCTTCCACTACTAATGGATGCTCTGTTTGGAAGCACATAGCTATGCAATCCCACCTGGTAATATCTCATTCTATCCTTCACATCGACCATAGAGAAACTATCTATTTTTGGTTAGATGCATGGATAGGGGAGTCGAGCTTCCAAGCATATATGGAACCCCCACCAACCACCCAAAGTAAGTTTCTTTTATTTGTGTGTTGTTCTTGACATAATCTTCACTCAAGATTCTTTGCAGCATCGCAACTTCAAGCTAGATAGAAAATGCCCTTTGTGCGTAAACAATTGTGAATCAACCATACACTTGCTCCTCAGCTGCCCATTTGTGACCCACATATGGAACTGTCTTACACCATCCTACTATGATTGGGTCCCCTCAAAATCCATCTTGCAGTTGGTTAAAAGCTGGTCTTCACGAAACATCCATGGTCCTGCAAAGAATATATGGGATTTATTACCAGAAGTTGTACTTTGGAGTATATGGGATGAGCGTAATTGAAGAATTTTCCAAGGTCTTAATATATCTCCAGCACAGGTTGTCATTGAAGTAAAGGCTAGCATCTTAGCTTGGAGTTCTGCCTTTCGAAGGGACTTCAATTTTACTCTAGGCTGGTGTATCCGCTCATGGAAAAATACTTTTCGTTAAGTAGTTCCCTTTGAAAGAATTTTGGCACATTCTGGATTTCTTTGCAACTATAATGTAGCATGTATCCTTTTTGATTCGTTTTGCACATTTGTATACTTCCTCTTCTCTTTGCAATAGAATCTTTTTTTCTCGATAAAAAAAATCCGCTAAAACAAAGGCATGGAAGGATAAGTTGAATATGATCTTCGATAATTTGCCTGTAATGAGGTATGCCAAGCAAAATGGGATCAACATTCAATGGACATGGTACCCTGTTGGTTATGCTCCACTTTAAAGGAGTGAAGACTATATCATACGTCATTTGAAATTTAAGGTTTTGGTTCATTAGTACGAATAAACAGGTGTGCAGGTACTTGGTACTGGAGATGAAACCATGGTTGTGGCTTTAGAATATGAAAAAAAAGTTAAATGGGTATGAGATAGTTGGTTTCAAAATTATTTCAAAATTATGACATTCAAAAATATTTCTCTCGAGGAAAATATAACAGATTTCCTAAAGAAGAATCTCATCGACAAAATTAAAATTGCATAATTTATACTTGCATCAACTGTGTATACTTTTTTATCATCAAATTTACTCATGGCCTTTTACTTCCACCCTTGGTTCTTAGTTAAATATCATTATAATCTTTATTTTTATTATTGGGTCTTCGTGAGTAATATAAATCAAGTTTCACATCAAATTTTTATTTTTTATATGTTTGTTTAAGGAATAGATGAAAGAAAAAAAAAGTAAAATTTGTATAAAGAAAGATCTAAAAATCGTTTTATTTCTTATATTTTAAAGGTTATTCTAATTTATTTATTTTTTAAAATGTAAGATAAATAAATAAAAACCGAAAACCAGTTGAAATATTTGGCCCAGTAAGAGTATTTGGGCCATCTAGTGTCTGGATCGAATGTGTTTATTAGGTTGGTCAGTCAGTCGGTGGTCTTTAGGATTTCTTATTCGGTTATTCCCTATATATATTGCACCTGATGAGTGATGCCGATACAAAAGAAGAACACAACAGCCGAGAGGAGAAGAAGAATAATAGGGCGTGAGAGAAATTTTATTACGTGTAGACCACATTTCTCTTGGAATTCAGAGCTAAACTTAAAACATCTTGTAAGTACGTTGAACACCCAGATTACCATCTAAATTGACAATACAATAAATTTTACCTAGGGTTTTCATCTCTCCATTTGCCTTCAATTCCTTTTTTGAATATCCTTTCATTCGACAGTCTTTAGTCGCACAGCAAAAATGTCTTCAACAACAACAAAATCATTATGTGTACAACTAAAAGATGAAATCGAAATCACAGATACAGAAGAACAAGTATTTGATAGGTTATCACAGGTTGTTCATCACTATAATCTTCAAACTCAATTACGTGTTGCCGGTGGTTGGGTTCGGGATAAGCTACTAGGGCAACAAAGTGTTGATATTGATATTGCGTTACATAACATGACGGGAGAAGACTTCTGTCAGAAACTTAATGAATACTCATTGTTTGTGGGGGAAAAGAAGCAAAAAATTACTATTGTTGGATCAAATCCTGATAAGTCAAAACACTTGAAAACAGCAGTTATGGAAGTGTTTGGCATTAAGGTTGATTTTGTAAATTTGAGGTCTGAAACATATAATCAGAACAGTCGCATTCCTAGAGTGGAGTTTGGTTCTCCAGGAGAAGATGCGTTTCGAAGGGATCTAACTATTAACAGTTTGTTCTACAATATTAAGGAGAAGATAGTTGAGGACTATACTGGACGAGGTCTATTGGATTTAAGATCTGGGAAGATTGTAACTCCGTTACCTCCAATGGTGACATTCTTGGACGATCCTTTACGAGTATTTCGTGCTATTCGGTTTGCTGCAAGGTTCAGTTTTATACTTGATGACGGGTTAAGGGAAGCTGCTGCAAGTGAAGAAGTCAGAAATGCTATTGCGGGTAAGATTAGCAGGGAGCGCATTGGTCACGAAATTAGTCTCATGCTTTCTGGCAATCAACCGGTTCAAGCAATGATGGATATTTGTAACATGCGGCTATTTTGGGTTGTCTTCGCTACTCCTGATACTTCCGAGCCAGAAGGGTGTGATAGGCTTTGTGTTGCTTCCGTGGATGCTGCATGGAATCTTTTAAAACTAGTTGGATGCTCGATTTTTGACGATGACCAGAGACTGCTTTACTTGTATTCAACTCTTTTTCTTCCGGTTAGAGATATTGTTTATAGATGTGGTAAAGGAAAAAAAAATCCTGTTACGAGTTACATTATTCGGGAATCTCTAGGTTTGACAGTTAGTGATGTGGAAATGGTTAAAAGATTACACAGTGGTTCGAAGGAATTCATTTCATTGATTCCTTCCTTGAATGAAGATTTGACTAGTACTGCTGAAGCTGATAATCCGAGAGTATTGGCAGGACTGCTTTTACGGGATATCGAAGATCCTTTCAAGAAAAAAAGAAAAAGAAAAGAAAAAGAAAGCGACCCTTCCAAGGAAAAAAAAGATAGCAAGAGTTTGAGTTTGTGGCGTGTTGCCTTGTTGATCTCCACATTATCGTACCCCAAAGATTCTGCAGAGCGCAGAACATTGTTTACAAGAGTTGAAAATGCCATCATGAAACTAGGTTTAGAAAAAGTGTGGAAAGTACCATTGGTGAATGGGAACGAAATCATGAAAATTTTGCAGCTTAAAGGAGGATCAGTTGTTGGTGAATGGCAACAAAAATTGCTCAAGTGGCAGCTTGCAGGTCCTTCACGTACCTCCGAGCAATCCCTTGAATATATGCGAGAAAGTCTTTCAAAATGTTCAGAGTTGGACTGATTGTTAAACTAGTTTTTTGAAGATTAATGTGGATGCTGTTATTCTCCTTGGTGAGTCTGCTGGTGCTGCTGCTGTTAGAGATCGCAATAGCCAGCTTGTCGTGGTTGCCACTTCAATTCAGAAACATTCCAGACCTCAAGTGGCAGAGGCTAGTGCATTTCACCTTGCTGCTCTTCTTGCAAACCAAATGTAGTTCATCATCAAAGGTGAATGTCAGGTTGCGGTCAAGGCTATAATAAATGGTGAACTTCTTCAGTCCCTTGGAGAATCTTCAGATTGATAGATGAAATCAAGAGTGTCCACACTCTTTCAACTCACTCAGCTTCAATTTCATGCAGAGAGGATCTAATTCTAGAGCTCACAATCTCGCCTCCTACGCCGTGGAGCATAATGCCCATGGCAGTTGGACTTCTCCCCAAATCCCTCACTCTTATCTTTTCTAGTTTTTCTGAGTCCTTGCGTTCTAGTTACAATTCTTGGTCTGTAGTTTGTTTCTTTATTTATTTATTTATTTTCCGTCTTTCATTCTACCAAAAAAAGGAAGTTATCTGTATCAACAAAAAATTTGTACACAATTTTCTGACATTTGGAGGTGCTGAGGCATAGTGTCGTATCTTATGGTATCAAATCAACCTTCAAATTTTAGGTAAGATGTTCTGTACAAAAGTTACCCTGGCTTGATTCAAGAGGTGCGCAAGTAAAATCAACCTTCAAAGGGAATGGTATCTTTATCCCTAGTCTCTCAAGTTGATAATAATGGCGTCAAAGCTAGTTTTGGATGATGGTCACACGAGCCAAGTACAGAACATCCAAGGTATAATCAAGTCTTGTGTGAGTTTATAATAAGTACTGCAAGTGTCTATGAGCTAATAACATGCACACAACGAATTCGGGTAAGTCTCCAGTATATGATTTCATCCATTGTGAACTGTTATACAATCCCATGGTAGATAAGGAACGAACCTTTCCAAGCTAAGTTATATCCTTGGATAAGCCAATGGGATCGTATAATACAGCTGGAGAAAACCCCATCAACCATCCATCAACTTGAGTAGAGTAGCACAATAGAAGATTGAAGTTAAGTATTGTTGGGTCACTCAATTCTGGCACACGATATTCTTTAGTAAAAGGCGAAAGAATTGTTCGCTTTGTGCTTACAGCACGGCTCCGCTACCTTTCCAGGTGCAATTATACAGAAACCAAGTAAAGGAGGGGAACACTGGAATTGTATTTGTCCAATGTGGGACTATCGTTTTCGACTTTAGACAAATGAAATTGAACAGCTGAATACATTAGAAGACTTTACGCTAGGCCCATCATGTGATTCTAATATATGGCCCATTGTTTCGGTGAGTCGGTGACCAGTAACCGGGAATAAAATTCCGATCCTGTTAAGCACGTAAAATGATGGATCAGAGTCAAAGGGTGATGCACCAATGAGTAAAATATCTGCGACCAAAATTATAGAGTAGGGTTTCGAACTATTGCTGCTGTTCATTGCTTAGGAAATCATTGATCCCTTTCTTGTTAATTGCATTAGATAAATGATTTAGCAATAGAAGCTGATCTGTATATACAAGGTGAAACACATGGTCTGCTTCTCTTCATAGTGAATAAACTCCTGTTTCATCCTTATGTGCGACATTGAAGAAACCTTGTGGGTCATTTAGAATTGAAAGCTCAGAGTCAGCATCAGTAACTTAGAAAACAATTCTATACAAACACCAAAAAAAAAAAAGCCTTCCCAAAACTGATTTTAAAAAGCTCTCTCACATTTGAATGGGACCGGCTGTCCAGAAGACTGTTAAGGAACCACTTTTAGGTGGGATAGATCTTACTCAATGTAGTCAACCTCGGTATCTTGGTCTGTTTTAGTTGGGACCGAGGCACTAGTAGTATCGGGGAGGAGATTATTGGTAAAATCTCGGTTCCAAATTTTTATACCATCATATATATCACACATTCTTTCACCATTTTTATTACATTATACATTTATACCCTTATTTAGCCTATCTAATATTGACATTGCATAGCCCAACATGTCCGCTTGCTCGACCCACATTTCATGTGAAACAAGTGTCACCAAGTTTGAAAAAGATAAGGGTGACGTGTTCATGAACTCTTGTTGAAATGTAAACTAATAATATTAATCCTCTCCGCTTCTTCTTCCTTTTTCATTCTCCCACTCCATGTACCAAAATCATAAAAGTATCAACAACTATAGCCTATTTATTCATTTGCATGATTCAACTTTCAACTAATAACTCCATAATCCTTCCAAAAAAACAAAAAGACAGTCTTAATTCCAGCACCTAAGAACTTTCTTGTCTAAAAAAGGTAATCTATTCTTTAAGTTTTTATGTTTGTTTTCTGATTTTTTATATGAATTTAATTTGTATATGATTTCAGTGAAAAATCAAGTATATTCTGCGTAAATCAGTTGATTTTATGGTTTTTTCTTTTCTGTTTATGGTCGACTTGATGGTTAATTGATAGGTTGGGTAAAGTAGAAGGCATAGATGATAGAACTTCAAACAAAATTTTATTTTTTGTTGGATTTACGGTAGGGGTCAGATCAAGATTTAACCACATCCAAGAATCTGTAAATTTTATGTTCAATTTTTTGTTACTGTAAATTTCAATTTAAATTTTTCTACTGTATACTAATGAAATTTTAAAGATCTTCTATATGATTTATGGCAAGGATCTTTTCATTAGTAGTTGGTTGTTCTATGAATTCTTTGTTGTTTTTGTTTTAGTCTTTTTAGAACTTTCCATTTCTACAATCTTTACCAAAACAAGATTTTGTCAGTTATTAGCCGAGTTTTGACAATTCCAACGAGATTTTCGGCGAAAATACTGATTTCGGCTCGCTCTACAGTCAATTCGGAAAACTCGCCGAGATATAGGTCGAGATCGACTAATTATCTCACTCATATAAGTGAAATTCTAAAATTGGTTTTGAAGGAGTTTTTTTTTTCTTGTGAATCCATCGATAACATTGGCAAATTGATAGACACATTTTTCTGTCTTATTTATCTCAATTCTTTATATTTATAGTTCTCAATTTATTTACTAATATTATCATTTTATTGCGTTTGTATGTATTTTCGGAAGAATAAATAATCGCGGAGAAATCGGCTAAAAAAGTGCTAAAAACACCCTCATCCAAAGTGTTAAAGGCACCGACTCTCATTTGAATTTAAAAGAAAGAAATTTGGCAGAAGAAATTTGTTTACGCCTGTGAAGATTTATGGTTGAGTATTTTGCTTGATTTGAAGAGTTAAGGCAGAGGATATATTCTTGCCATATAAGAAAGAGTTGTACACAATAGAAACACTTTAAAACAAGTAGAGAATCTCGCTAAAAACTACTTGCTGACGTGAAAAGGGAGAAGCATATTTTTCTCGGATTTTGATTATGTGAGGGATATTTCTCGGATTTTGATTCTGTGAGGGATAGTATTTGAGATATTTTTCTGAGGTAGTAACATCAACAAGATATTCTCAAAGCTCAGAAAGGAATACATAAAGCAGAATCGGGAAGAAATCAGGAAAAATAATCCCGAGAATAATTTGTGACCTGTGATTGAAAAAGAATTGATTTCGAAGAGATTTGGGAGATTATGGTTGTTGTACTATAAATAAGAAGCCGATTGTAGAGTTTTGGGGGGGTCTGGAGAGTCCAGAATCGCAAATCAAGAATTCCAGAAAATTTGCTCGTGATCATGATGAAGAAGATGAAGAAAACGTTGCCATAGGGTTGAAGATTCCGTGGCAAAAAGTTTGAAGATTCTGTTGCTAAAGCTTTTAACTTTGCAACCAATATCTTCATTTGCAACGTTTAGCTTCAAGAAACAGTCATCCCTCTGTAACAGTGAGTCTGTAACTTTTATAAACGTAGCAAATTCACTGTTTTTATTATTTTCACTCTTTTTTATTATTTTCAAACACTTTGAGCTATGTACCAAACTTTTGAGGGTGTTTTGAGCAATATGAGCTAAACCCCATATGCTGAGGTGACGGAGGAAGCCATTGTTTCAATAAAAGTGGTATATTTCTATTTTAATTAACTTTTGCAATTTCTTTTATGATTATTTTCCTTGGTTGAAATTTGATTTAATGATTTTTTGTTAAGCAGTTGTGATTTCGTTAGATGGTACATGCTTTGGCCTAGGTTTTAGATGTTCCATGCTTTTATAATACAATTGTTATTTTGAAAATCTACTTGTTGCAACATTTTAGAATCAAATTAAACGTTAGAATTGCATGAATATAATTATTGAATTGAATCACTTTAATTGGTTAATGGTGAAATCCATAACCTCAGTATTTGTTAATACTCCCTCCGTTTCTAGAAAAGTGTTACGATTACTTTTTCAATTTAGCCTATTTTTAGACTAAAATGAAAAGTGATAGTAACACTTTTGTAGAAACAGAGGGAGTATTATTTTCATATTTTATGTATAATTTTAGTTTAAAATTAATTTATTAAATCTAAATTCAATCTTCACAAGTCCGAGCGAACGATACTTTATTTACCACTATTTACAAAACCATCACAAATCACATTAAATGAATGTCTTATCAAATGCAATTAATTATCATCCGATAATTAAAGACGATTTGAAAGTTTTCGACGCATTTCCTATGTCAGGTAATAGTAGTAGGTGCATGAATATTGAAACATTTATCCCTCCACAAACACCAAGAAGTAGTCAAGATTAAACAAGACATATGTTTATTGGAGGAAAGACACTTACTAATCCAATCATAGATAGTAATAGCAGAGCCAGAATCTTGGAGAACTAAGTTACCAAATTAAGAGGACAGAAGCCCAAACAAATTTTGAAAAAAGACAAGGTAAGATCAAATGCCTAGATGTTTCAAGTAAATTAATATCACACATACTGCATGCGGTATCCTTATTAGGCTTCAAAGTAGATAACTTACCACTTAGCTGGCAGAATGCCTTCTATGCACTTCCACAGGAATAACTAGATTTTAGGTAAGCGATGAACGTTCCAAAGGCTTTTATAAATAGGGTTAGCATGATGGGTAGCATTGGAAATGGGGAGATCACCAGCTAATAACTAATAATAAGCATATTTAACTGTGAAATTTTCATTCTTTTAAGGACAAATCAGTTTATCATTGGCTATCATGGAATCCTAATATTCATGGAATAAGCCCCACACTAATTCAGAGTCCCAGGTTCTCGTGTCTTGATCAATGAAGCTATCCACACACAAATTAGGGTTAAGGTAAGGAGTGCACCAAGGAACAAACATATAGGAATCCGATTATCCAAAAGACATGAATGTTGACACCATTTCTAACCTTCAAATGAAGCTGTGCAGAATAATATTGAGACCATCACAAAAACTTTTCCATACCCAAGAAGAGTTATTGACTTCCTTGTGATATAATGGATGACAATTCTTGAAATATATACATTTCAAAATTATAACCCACAACTCATCTGGGGAGTGAGAAAGATTCCAGTCTAGAGTTGCAGATTCTTAAATCCTGGGTTTCATTTCATTTTATGGGAAATTTTTTTCTCCCATTTCTTAAGATAAAGACCCCTAGTTAAAAAATTTTCCCCTCCAAAAAACTAGTGTTAGCCACCATGTTGGATATGGATACATTTCGTATCACCTTCACCCTTCACTGTGAATAAAACTCGTGTTTTATGTGTGATACACTAAAAGGGAAATTGGAGAACATTGTTGGATATTTTTTCAAAAGAGTTGTACTTTGTTTTCCACTACGACTAAGGTTCAAAAGTTGTACATCTTTTCTTTAAAACCTAATTCAGTTTTAGTTTTAAATTGAAAGGATGCAGCCTTTCTTATTAGCTACTATTGATACCTATTGGAGGTATTTGTTAGTGATGAACATGCATCTTGAACATATGAAAATACCCTATAAATAACGATGAATTGATCCACAATAAAACATCAAAAAACTTACATTTTCTATTCTTCACTAAGCATTATATGAAATTTCTTACTATGTGTTCTTGGTTGAATCAAATGATACAAACCTTACATTGTTAAAGGGATTCATTGTATCCTGACGACACTATGGTATTCATACCTTCGTGGTGATTAAAACTCGTGTATCTTATGGGTCATTGAAAGCTCAGCGGACATAACTTAAATTTGAGCATTTCTTCTAATCAAAGTCAGGTTTGAAATCAATTATTGCTATGCGGGGGTTATTATTAAACAATTGTTATCGTAGAAACCAAGTAAAATGGTGAAAGGGTAAATCGTAATGATTATGAGAGATGAAAATCGTACAAAACTAGCCTAAACCAAGAAAATGGACGTTCAAGTCTTGCTTCGGTCACAGAGGAGGAGAAGAGTTGATATTAGGGAGACAAGCAGAGAAGGATGAAATCAGAGCTTGGTGGGTTCTAGACGAAGAACTGAAGTCTCTATAGCATATTTCAAGTAGTGGAGATGAAGTTGTTTTTTTCACTTGTATTTTTTATTTTGGAAATAGAAAAAATGATACTTATAGTGATGAAATCTTGATCTTGTAAGAATTGGAAGAGACGGAGAGGTAATAAAGTGGAGAGTGTGGTTTAAAACATGCCCATTATTTTTGGGAAAATTCTCGAAACCGTAATACCCATTATTGCTATGAGAATTCTCGAAACCATAATACTCATTAATCCCTCATCTAGTTACGTTCCACTTAATTCATTCTCATCATGGGTGTTCAGCTATACCTCACAGGCTATATACCGCGACCAATACCCTAATGAGTACCCCCCTGTGACATATTTGATATCTTGTAGATTTGATAGTTGGGACTCATGTGAATGACTCTTTTGATTAGTTAATTGAGTAAACTAACTACTGGTGTAAAGTGTAGTAAGGTTAGTAAGTTTAAGCTTGGAAGTGCATAAGATTGAAAGGGGCACGATTTGGAAATAACACAAGCTTGGAAATTGCAAGTCTGGAAGTGTACAATCTCATGAATGGCACAAGCTTGGAAGTGTTTGAAGTCAATATTATGCAAAGATCTCAAAGACAGTAGAAGGAGTTCTCAAGAAACACCCAAGGACCGGCCATACAAGAGACGCTCGAGGATATTGTTATGTTGGTGCCATGCCCTTGAGGACCAAGCGGTTGGATTGGCACCATGGTTCTCAAGGACTAAGCAAGGGTTAACAACATGTTTCTCGAGGACCAGGGATTGACGACATGCTCTCGAGGACAAGGGATTGGCGCCACGCTCTCGAGAACCAAGCAAGGATTGGCGCCAAAAACCCTGGAATATTTTTCCCTTGGTAGTACATATATTGAGGGCTATGTATTGTTCAACTAAAATTGCATACCCCCGGTCAAAATTTGGTGCTACATCCAAATATTCAAACGCTTCAAGCCAACCAACTTTAGTAGAAAACCTAGCATACACCCATAAAAGAAACACTGTTTTCATTTCTTCATAACGGTCTAGCTTCGTCCAGCCTCTTTCCGTTGTAAAAAACTCTTCAAACATGTGATAGTTATTCTACTACATTTCAATTCTAGATAATTTTGGAGAGTTTTTGTATCACAAGTATACAACTGAAAATGCTCGGTCCATCTATTTCCTAACGTCCAAGTTATTAAATTGCGACTCCCGATATGGCTCATTTTTATTTTTAAAGTATTGAATTGTGAATCTGAGATTCATGACCGATTTTTTAAAATCTATACTTAAAGCTATCAAATTAATAACCTAGATACTCAATACCATCCCTCACTTCAGAACGAAAGTAGCACTGGTGGAGCTTACCTTCTCCTTATTGGCTAGTTAGCATAACCGCACAGTCTCATTGGTTTAGAGTGAAGCTATTCGTATCTGTCGGATGGAATTTGGTGTTGTATTGTGGTTGATGGGGGAATATGTGGTAAGGATTGGGTGGGTAGTTGATACACACTCGACGAACAACCCTCATTGTTTGTTATGTCTTACCGTTGGATGGTCGAGTTGTGGTTTTGGACGGTTAAAAATTCATATATTATTTTTACACCCGGTTTACATGTGTTTTTTTTAAATCTTTGTCGTCGAATTTTTTGGATACATTCGAGGCGTTGATCTTAATTTGGATGATAGCAAATCGGGTCACGTTTATTTTATAATAACTATTACAGGGTAAAAAAATCTTATAATTTATCGGTATATTTCTTAATTATTGTTGGTAAAAAGTATTTGAATTAATAATATTGATAAGGTAGAAAATCTTTTAAAAATTCAAAAATTAATTAATATTATATCGTGGTAAAAAATTCCTTCTTTTTCTCTTCCCGTGGTAAAGTTCCATTCAAGTATGCATTGTTTTTCAAGTGAAAATTAAAAATGAGTTTATTTTCCATTGAACATGAAAATTGACTTTTATTTTTATTCTTTTTACAGTCCGTAGTGATACATACACACCAGGTGAAGGCTACACATGGAGGTTTGTAGTTTTATTTTTATTTTTATTGTTTGGAATCTTATATTTGATTTCTATTGAACATAGTGATGATACCGATCGGGAAAAAAAACTAACATAGAAATATATATTTTAAATGGTTTATTTGCACTGGCTATCAATTTAAATATAGAGAATGATATTTTGAGTCAGTTGTCCTTTACACAGAGGTGGTACCGTTAAGTTGATAGGTTGGATAGAACAATTTATTATTTAACTAAAACATTCATTATTGTTATGATCTGAACTTTTGTTGATTATGGGATTTAACTAATTATATGGTACACAGATTTAGATGCAATGGTGGAGAAAGACAACAACACGAGTATTATTAGGTCCTCTATAGACAATTGCCAGACTTAGCAAGTTTAGAGCACAAGTATAGTTAGCACACGCAGGACTATAATCATTATCGCCTTACATCCTGCTTCTACTTCCTTTTTTTACTATATATAAAGTGAAAAGTGAATGGTGAGCTATACTATACAACATCAAGTAGTTATGCTTTAAAAAATAAAAAAAAACATCAAGTAGTTTATTATTCTGTTCAGTTGTTGTCAAATGACTCATACATTACACTCTAGATGTCGATAAATTACCCTGTTTTCACACTCTATCTGTGGACACCAAACTTTAATCAATTTAACCGTAATCTCTTCTTCCATGGTTATTAATTCTTTCCAATTGCAGTTCGTATTTTTTTACTTGAAAGTGGGTTTGGACTAACCTACACAGTAAGTTTATTCTTGGTTAATTATATGAATTAATATTTTTATGCTTATTTTTGACTGGTTTTAGAGGTGATTAAATCTTAGACTATTAAACCAAAAATGGGTCAAGTTCAAGACGTGCTTACTTAGGTTTGGTTAGTGGGTTGGTAGTGGATTAGTATAAATTTACACGTTCAAATATGGGTGTAGCTAAATTATAATTCCTGTTTCTTATGTTTCTAGGGTTAAAGGCTGGAAATCAAACATAATCTCTGGTGCTCTATATACTGAGACATTCTTATGCTCCAGGTACGTACATGGACTAATTTATTTGTTTCTGAAATCGCTTGAATCCTTCACGTATAACATGATAAATTCTTTTTTTTTTCAATACTCATTCAAAATGGCACTATTGTGTGTGAACATCGGAATTTTTAACTAAGTCAGTCTATCAGTGATTCTATACAGACATATAAGTGAATGCTCAACAAAAAAACTAACTGCATAATGGACAGTAATTTATTAATGGTTAACGGAACAAAAGTACTGCACAACTCATCATCCCAATGTTGAAACTTTATGTGGGAAGAGTAAAGAAAATTGCATTCATCCCCTTTCCCATGCATTGATGAAAATATAAAGTCTGAGAAATCGGCCGGCAATCAAGTTTGGGTTTTAGCTGGCTGATAAATCATTAACAATCCTAACTGTTCATCTGCAACTTATTGGACCCATTAAAATCTAATAGATTCCCAACTCTACTGCTCAGATGAACATTTGGAATAGTCAGCTCTACCCTGATTAATAGACTCATGATTTGAACCCATTGTGAATGACCCATCATGTGGCAACATCTCAGTCTTCAATACATTCTTTTTCATCCTTCAATACATTCTCTCTCACATGCAAGATGTTATCATATCACTGGGTCACTCACAATGGGTTCAAATCATGAGTCAATTAATCAATTTTCGATCCATTTTACAAACTTTAAATAATATGAGCGTGTTTAGTGTTCAATAAGACCGCCCATATCTACCTCTGCTGAACGAATAATTCTGGAGGCGATGAAACATGATCATATAATGCTCCTGCATCCATTCAATATGCAAACTTAGTGGCAGCCGGAATCTTATCAAGATCACATTGGACCAAAAATTTGCAGCTGTGAAGCCTAGTAAAATTAATAGTAGAAGAGTGAATCTCTACAACTTTTCCCCAAGGCTCGCAGATTGACTCAAAAGGTCCCAAAAATGAAATGGAAGACCCCAAATGCCATTCCAATGTTGATCGCCAGAATTGGTGACCCTGTTGATATAAGAATCCTCAGGTTTCCAATGGCGTAGAGAGACCATTAATATCCAATCTTAAAAGAAAACTCATTCTTAAATAAATTTTAAACCTCCTCAGACTTAGCTAGAAGGACAACCAATTTGCCATTGAGATTACAAAATCTCAAATGTCCTTTCCAATTAACATTTCTTTAAAATCCCATTAGTAATTATATTCCAGACCTTGTGAGAGTTCAGTACCTCCACTGCAATGCCCAATGAATAAGAATCGAACATGTCCACAGAATCTTGCTTAGCTTTTGTAGCTGGATAAGGAAAATCATTAGCTACTGGCACTTTCAAAGACTTGGATGGATAAGCTTGAACCACTGATGTTGATCCCTTTAAACCACTAGGAACACAGATGAATCTCTGCCATGAATTTTTAGAAGTATCATAAGAAGATATCCGTAGATAAACACCATGAGAGTTATATAACATTTCCCATCAACACCACCACTTGATTACATACATCTAAAAGACAATTTCTGAAGTTCAGAACCAAAAGAAGAAACATCATCCAGAGTAAACTGATAGATCCAACTCATAGCATCTTCAGGTAGAAAAATCCAATTGCTAACCCCTTGAATCTTTCTAGGACTTCCAAATTTCTGGATTTGCCTTAAAAAACCCAGGAAAGTTCAAAGGATTTAGATGCCAGTAAAATAGTTGAAGAAAATTTCATGATAAGAGGAAAAAAATAAGCAAAAAGGCGCGACAAAACTCCAGTAATCAATAAACACATCCCAGAGAGAAGGATCAAAGATCCATCTTTGGACATCTGAGAAATTCAATTAGAACATTCCTAAAATGAATCAATCAGAAGATAGATGTGATTAAGAGACTGAGTTTAAAGAAGAAGAGATATGAAAAAAGTCGGCATAACAAGAAGTACCACAAAAGTCTAAAAAAATAAATGACGATGAGCGAATAATTAGTTGTTGGTTGTGAAATGAAATGAGCGTTTAGCCTTATACGCTTATATCATGTGAAAGAAAGCCAAGTTAATGTTAAGCTCTGATATCATGTAAAATTGGTTTGATGCCCTCATTGTATTGAAGAAGCTAGTCATTCGTTTCTTTGGGGTAGCCGTCATTGTTTTAAAGTACTCGTACCATAAAATTACAATTTCAACAGCAAGCGGGGATAGCTCATACTGTGAGAGCGTCAGGGTGACAATGGATACATTTGTATATGGATATCATATTATCTGTATCCTAAATTCTTTTAAGCTATCCGTATCTGATCGTATCCAAAAAATATCAACATTTTCATTCCGAATCCGTATCCAAATTATCTTTTGGATATTGGATAATATCTGATCCGAAAATATAACAATATAATTGATTTAATTGTTTTGTTCTTGTTATATAAAAATCAATTATTCAGCAAATATATAGGATAAAAGTAAATAAAAATGTAATCTCTTTTATAATCTTAATTACTTTTTGAAAAATATTAGAAAAATAAAAAATTAAATATAGAAGATAAATTATCACATAAATAATAAATTTATATTTGTATAAAACTTTTATATTTGTGGATGCGGATACCTTTATATCCTTGTTCAATACCTTATATTTCCCGATTATAAATTCAAATACCTGTATCCGAATGCTAATTTCTAATAATTTATGATATTTTAGATATGGATGTAGTTGGATTTCGGATATTTTAAATATCCATTGCCACCTCAGACCGGAGACCTGAAGGTTAGGTGTTCGATCCACCTTCACCGCATTTTTTTTCCTCCTATTATGACACCCGGGTATTGAAAAATCCGAAAAAGCTCATAGACTTGTTGATAGGGTTGGCAATCCCAATCTGAAATCCGATAGCCGTTTTCGAAAATCCGGGATCCTATAGGATACTATCCGATATATCGGATGTCGGGAACGGATATTATATCGGATATTTTTGTGTTATCATAACGGAACCGGATGAGCCAGTATCCGTTCCGAAATATCCGATACAGATACCGATAAGAGTCGTAAGAGTAAGACTAAACCTACCCGGCTACCCCCGTACAGTCACTTCTCTTCCTTCCTAATTCTCTTCTAGTCTTCTGCTATAACCCCCCTCTTCTTCACTGAACAGATTCACCAGCATCATCTCTCTCGGCTTTCTCTATTTCACAGAATCACAGTGAACAGATTCACCACCATCTCTCTCAACGCCACCACTCCATCACCACCACCTTCTTCTTCTCTAAAAACAGTAAAAGAAACCACTGAATAGGTATGTTGTATGATATTCTCTCTTTATTCTTCTTTGATTATGATGTTATGTTAGAATGATACAAAGTTGAAACTAGCTTTTATGAAATCAAAAATATTTGGGTTTTTTTTTGTGGAAATTATGGTTAATCATGTTGATTCACTTTTGAATCAACTGATATACTGAATCAGTGAATTGCATGATTGGATGTTAATTTCAATAATTATGTTTTTAATTGCATGTTTGATACCTCAGCTGAGCTTCTGAGTGGCAGCTCACTCAGTATCAGGATCTTTATGTATCTGTGGTCAAAACCCTAGGTTTAGAATCTAAGAATTTCTAACTCCTGTTTGAAGTATTTCATTCTCGAGGCTCCACATTTTGAATTTGTTGTGAGTTTCATATACAAGGGGTTTGCATTTGTCTGAATATAGTTTAGAAAGAAAGGCTTTTTTTTATGCATTACAAGACTTGGTTTCAAATAAAGAGGATTTCGGCATAAGTTTAGATTTAAGAATGACCCCTTTTAGTGACTAATGCTGCTCCAATACTATACGACTCAAAAACAGCTTAGGCAAGAAGCTTCAAATGGTTGGAATAACTATAGATTAAATGGAACTAGAAGGTTAAAAATCTTTGTGTTTTACAAAGCTTGCAATATTTTTGAAGTTGAGAGATAATTGTTGAATTAAGTGAATAAGATCACAAATACTATATACTTGCAACTAAGTTCCGTCAACTGCAGAACATATACATTAGGGTAAGGACTGAAGAAGAATATCTTGAGGTTCTTATACCCTACAAAATGACCATATTCTCTAGAGAATTTTTTTTGGTAAATTTGATATTAATATAGTGAGTTCATGGTTAGCCTGTTTATTGTGTAAGTCTTTTCATATATTGTTCATTACATCCATAAAACTCAAGTCTTACTGATCATCTATGAGTATCAGCTTCTGGAAAATTCAGTTTTTGCCTTTTTGGTGTTATGAGTGTAGTAGATGTCTCGCCTGTTTAGGACTTATAATATAAGGGAAGCTCATTTTTATAATGTAGGAGTAAGATCATCAATGCAGATGTACTTTGAAAGCTGCCAACTAACAAATTTTAGTTTCTTTGAAATGCAGATGTACTTTGAAAGCTGCATTGCAGGCTGTATCTCAATGAGTCAATGACAATGCTAGTATAAATTTCAGTTTTTTGTGTTTTCTTTTGCTGCAAGAACAATAGAACATGTAATTTATAAACTGTGATCATTTGTGTGTGTTTTCTATGTGTTTGAACTATATTATGAACTGGAAATGTCTTCTATCAATGCTCTTCACCTACTTCCCTCGTTTTCAACACCACTTTCTTTTTTTTTCAAAAAAAAAAAAAAGAGAAAATGAAATTGGGGATATAACTTCTCAAACCTAAATAATAAAAAAAAAACTAGGCAGTTGCAGCAGCAGCAGCAATGTTAAGCATTCAAGAGAAGGTCTACCTTGAAATCCTCTTAAGGGTACCAGTGAAATCCATATTATATGTAAATGTGTTTGCAAGACTTGGCTTTCAATTATTTCAGACCCCAATTTTGTTAAACTGCACCTTAATCTTACTATCCAAAAAAACAAGTTTAACCTCATGTTTAGATGTAATGATGAGTTTACTCTAGATCCTGTTATAAGATCCATTAGTTATGATTCATTACATTCTTCAGTAACAACAATGAGTGAGTTTGATCTTGATATTGTTGAAATGGATTTGCCATACTTATTTTCAGCTTCTCCGGATCAGTTCTTACGTGCTTGCAATGGCTTAGTTTGCATGATGTTTCGCTCTGTTAATAGAGTTGTGCCGTTCCTTTGTGTTTGGAACCCGGCAACTAAAGAAAGCAGGAAGATACCAAATAAGGAAACAAAGTGAAGAAAGGATATGTGTGTAATTATGCATTTGGTTATGATGATAAGATTGACGATTATAAGTTGGTGAAAGTGGTGCATGAGGTGGGAAGTAAGGATGGTTCTTTAGTTGAAGTGTATAGGTTACGGACAAATTCGTGGGGAAACATACAGACGATTCCATATGTGTTTCATTTTATATGGGACAGTGTTAATCAACCTGGGGTGCTTGTTAATGGAATTCGTCATTGGTTAGGCAGAAGCAATGTCCAAGGGCAGGATTTTTCTGAAATTATAATGTCTTTGGATATTAGGGATGAGAGGTTCGAAGAAATGCAACTACCAAAAGAACTTTTGGAGAAGGATTTTCTTATGACTGTGGGAGTGCTGGAAGGGTGCCTTTGTGTAGTTGTTGCTATTGTTTTTATGCATGTTGAAGTATGGGTGACGAGTAATTATGGAGATCAAGAATCTTGGAATCAACGTTTTAAGGGTTAGTTACGAAAGATCCATATCTGAGGCTGATTTGGTCTTTCAAGGTTGGTAAGGTTCTGTTAAAGACTTCAACAGGCTTAGTTTTATATGATCCAAAACAGGAAAGTTGTACAGAACCAAGAATAGGTTGTCTAATGGAGTTGTTTGAAGTTGAAAATTACGTCGAAAGCTTAGTTTCGCTCGACTATGGTATTCTTGCGCGGAGAAAGAAAAATGGCTAAGAAGACAGAAACATGGAGAAAAGGCCTAAAAAGAACAAGAAGAGCATATGTTATTAGTCCTTGTTAAGTATGTTTTGACATGGCTGAACTGATGTTGGTTTGCAAGAAAACTAAGAAAGCTAGAAACTTTAATTGAGGTAAAGATTTACTATCTTGCATTTGTCGGTTCTACCATGTGTCTTTTATGGTTTCTCTCAAGTACTGAGTGTGAAAACTCCTTTCTGTATCCATTCTAGAGTCAATACACTTTGGTGAATCATGAAAAAAAAAAGAACCTAAGAAAAAAACAATGTTATTAGTCCTTGTCATGTATCCTATAATTCTTAATGAGAAGTGTATATGAAATTTAGAAGTATGAATGAAGTGAAAGTCACTATCTTGTGTTGGTGGGTGCTGCTGCTTCATATGATCAACGATGAAATTTTAAGCCTTCGTAGGAGGTAAGACTGCAAATTTGCTTACGAATTTTCAATTTTGTTATACATTTTCAGATATCGTTCCAAGTGCATTTTGAAACTGAAATAATTAGCATGATAAATCCTATATGGTATGGACCTCAACTGTGTTATCGATGCTTGTACGAAAATGGGCATAAAACATGCTTAGGAATCAGTCATAACTCATACCTATATTAGATCCTTGGAGTAACTGCAATTGAACTTCTCAATCATGCTTACATTAGATTACCATTTGAAAGGAGAATGGCAAAAAACTGCTCTGTCATTGCATCGGTTGGGTCTATAGCAAAAACAGGACGTCTCTCTAGCTGACGTATGATGAAATTGGAGAGCAACCATTGTTGAATTTCTTAACAGCAATACTTCATCATTTCATGTAAATACAGTACCATTTTTATTTATGCAAGAGTTAGATAGACATATCGACTAGATACAGATTAGTATGAGATTCCTAGCCCAATTGAAAACTGGTGAATCTAGGAGGTAAAAATCAGTTCTTTTTGTTGAAATTTCTAACCCCATTATGACAGGGCAGGCCCATATTTTTACCAAACCCTTCGTGTATATACTAAACTAAGATACTGAGACATTTAGCTTTATCTCGATCAGAGGTCTTAGGTTGACAGTAGAAAATGTTACCTTTTTAATATGGATAATTATCTGGGATATATTTCCAAATTATAAATTTGATATTTTGTGAGGATTATCTTATATAGTGATAAGCTCAATGATCATCCTCTTAAAGCTAGGTACTACATATGTTTCTCATGTTCTCTCTCCAAGTAGAACTGGTAAAGCATGACCCTAACTGACTTGTTGGCCCAGATTATAAAATAAGTAAGGCGGAACTATTCAGGGTTATGTTTTAGCTTTCCTGACTTATGACCTGTGAATCTGTGACCTATCTAGCCCGACTTATGTTTTGCCCCGACTCTGTTTGAAATTCTAATATTAGTTGGAATTCTGGTAATCTTTTAATAATATACACAATTTTATATTATGGTGCCAGATTTTATTTGATCGGATGGAGTTATGCAACTAAAAAATCGTATATTTCTAAGTTTTCAAGCTTTTTCCAGAAATGTGAATAGTCTGATTCCTTTTGTTGTTCTATATCTATAGATAAGAATGGCAGTTGCTAATGACAAATCATGAAATACAACAATTTGGTACATGTATTCCCTTGTTTGACACTCCCAGGCATGAGTTACTGAGTTATGTTCATCTCATGTTTTGTTGTTACAAGTGTTAGGATGTAATGTAAGCGAGTTTAGTATTTCTTCATACATGAGATTATCAATGACACCAATCAAATAAGACCAGTCCAAACAGCCTTATCTGGTACAAGTTCAACTAATTGGAATTTAATCTGGTTTCATGTATCGTGGGGGCACTTTCAATGTGAAAAAGAATGAAACTGGAGACAAGTTCTCAAACCCAAAACAAGAAAACTTGCAAGCTGCTGCAACAACAACAATGTCAAACATCCCAGAAGAGATCTACCTTGAAATCCTCTCAATAGTACCAGTGAAATCCATGTTTACAAGTACTCCCAGAATGTATGTCTTTAACTGTGCACTTGAATATGATTCTGATAGCAACGAGAGGTTCAATGATATGCAACTACCGAAGGAACTTTTGGAGAATGATTTTGACTACAACAAAATCTTAATCCTTCATCAAACAATACCAACAACAACAACCATATTTAACTACTTTCTAGTTTCTACTCAACTTTTCAAGTGTTCCTTATGTGCAATAAAAGAATCTACGGGACACAACGGATTTGGTCCATAAATCTTGGACCTTCCGGAAAAAAAAAATGAAGTCATTCTTGACTTAACTTGACCATGACCAGGCCGCCAGGTTCTTTGAACACGTGTTTAATTATAATTAGTAATTATTCAAATATGAAAAAGATCAAATTACCCTTAAAACATCCTCTTTTTCCACATATCTAAACCCTTTTCTATCTTTCTGTCCATTTTTGAACAGTACGATACTATCCATTATTGTCAAATTTACTATCCTAACCTATTATTTTGGCAATATATATATATATAACTTAAGGCCTAACTCATCAACATTTCCAAACCAAACTTAGACGACGACTACTACTGCTCCTAAGAAAGACTAAGCAAATTCTGCAAACCAACAAAGAAGACCCTAAAATGGATTCATCATTTCATCAACCACAATTCCTCGAATTCCCTTCCGAATCATCATCGATGACAACGGGTTCCTCATCAGAACAACCTTTTTCTTCGGTTGATGGATTTATCTTCGATGATCAAAAAGCGTTGCCTTTCAATGAAAACGATTCCGAAGAAATGTTATTGTTTAATGTTTTAGCCGAAGTCGATCATATTAAGCAAGAAATAGTGGAAGAAGATAGTATAGTTTCAAGTAATAAAGATGAAGAGATTAAAACAAAGGAAAAGGCTTATAGAGGTGTTAGAAGAAGACCGTGGGGAAAATTCGCAGCGGAAATAAGAGATTCTACTAGAAATGGAGTTAGAGTTTGGCTAGGAACATTCGATAGTTCCGAAGCAGCTGCTTTAGCTTATGATCAAGCTGCATTTTGTATGAGAGGATCTATGGCTGTTCTTAATTTTTCTGCGGAGCGTGTACGTAATTCTTTGAAAGATATCAAACATGGTTTCGAAGACGGGTCTTCACCGGTTTTAGCTCTTAAAAAGTGTCACTCTTTGAAGAAAAAAAAGAGCACTAATAATAAGAAAAACAAAACAAGAGAAGTAATTAGATCAAGATCATTGCCGTCGTCTTCATCGTCATCCTCATCATCGTCCATAGATCACAACTTGGTTGAGTTTGAGGATTTGGGAACTGAATTTCTGGAAGAACTCTTAAGTTGTTATCAAAGTTGCACTAAAAGTAGTTCTAGTAATTCAACTTCTTGAATACCCTTTCTAAAAGGGTTTTCTGTATTTTATTTTATAATTTTATTTTAGCAAAATACAAATTACAGTACTGTTGTTATTATAAACTTATGAGTGAGGGTTCAGATGCATCTGATTGCTGTGCAGGAATGTTATTCAGGTTCCGTTCTTCCCCTGTAATAAAAGTCTTGTCTTCTTGATGCTTCAAAAAGAAAAAAAAAAGAAGAAAGTCTTATGTTGTAGCACTATTCAGAGAAGTGCCGGTAATAAAGAAGAGGGACCATGGTACACGTGATTATGATACCCTCAATACAGCGACAGCTATTTTTACAACCTAGCGGCGGCGCCAGATGTCTGCTAGGATTGTCCAAACAGGGGGCTACTGTAGATGAAAGGGGAAGCCAAGGGACCGGATACAGCGAACCCTAGAAGCTAGAGCCTAGAGAGAGACAAGTCCTGATCAGTTTGCCTTCATTTCCCTCATGGACGTCCCTTATTAGATTTCGTGAGTAGTCCTAGTTTTGGGTCCATTGCATGCTTTCGTTGTCAATGTAAAGTTAAGACACTCAACCTCTTAATAGTTTTTTCTTTCATTTGATAAACCAAAAAAAGATAAAACAGAGGAAGAAAGTGTTGATTTTTTTAAATACGGCTAAGGAGATGTTGCTTAGAAATAACGCTACAGGGGAACCAAGTAAGATTGAAACTTTGAAGTAAGTGATGCGTAACTTTTTCTAGACAAATGTAACTACTTACATGTATTGATCATATCGTTGTAGCAACTGAAATCTTTTTTATATTATATATACATAAAAGAAAAACTAATGGTCCATTTGGCACGCTTTAAGTTGAAGGTAATCGGAGAGTGTAGTATAGTGCAATAATAAGCAGTAGTAAAGGGCTCTATTTAAATATTAAGTGTTTGGCACAGAACGTAGTAATTACATGTAGTACTATATAGTAATTGCATGTAGTAACTGCATAGTAACTACACAGACCCAACTACACTACATAGTAATTACATGTAGTACTTCCAAAGAGCTATAATAAATACTCACCTTTTAAAATATGCATTGAATACAGTCGTATATTACATCCTTCAATTACACCGTTGATAAATATTGATCACTTAATTTTATTTTAAAATTCAGATATATTTCTATTTATTATCTTTATAAATCGTTTTTTTATTATTAGATATTTAATTTAATTTATATTTTTTGGTTTTTTTATTACAACCTTTTGTAAATTGTTATTTTATTATTTTTGACTTATTATTGTTATTATATAATTTTCCATCTTTTTAGTTTTTATTATTACGTAATTAGATATATATTTTATTATTTTTATTTTTATTCTTAAATATTTATATATTTTATATTTTATATTTTATATTTTATATTTTTCATTTTTTTCTAAAAAATTCTTTTTATTATCTTAACTTATTATTATCATTATTTTTATATAAATTTTGATCATTTTAGTTTTTATTATTACACGTTCAGATATATTTTATTTTTTGAAATATCATTTTTCTTAAGCATAAACTTCATATTCTTATTATTACATGTTCAAATTTATTTTCTAATCATTTTTATTTTCAGATTTCTTTTACTATTATTATTACTATTTAAATCTAAAATTTTAATTTATTATTATTTTAATTTATATTCTTAAAATTTGTATTTTTTTTATTTTATTATTCTTTTCAGAAATAAATTTATATAATTTTTTTCTTTATATAAAAAAGTACAAATTTTTGAATATTTTTTTATTGCTTAAATTTTTTATAATATTTTTATATATATTCTTTTATTTTATTTATTTATAATTTTACTTTTCTTGTAATTATATTTTAAGTTAGATTCCCATCTTTATATTACCCCGATATTATTTTCATGCCAAACACCAAAGATTTAGCTACCTGTACTTCTTACGCCAATATTAGCAAATGTTGAAATTTGGTCAAAAACAACCACTATGGAGGTAGCAAATGATCAAAATGACCTCTCAAATGCTCTGATTTGAGGAGATGCAATGCGCGGCATAGTCTTAGTCGAGCGACAAAGACTTGGTCGCCCGACATAGAGTAAGCCGCTGGCGATATAGTCTTTGTCGCTCGACTAAGACTACATCGCCAACGACTAACTCTTTCCCGTCTATAAATTCACAATTTTCAAATCAACTTTTTATACCAAAATTTATACACCTCTACTTTCTATTCTAAATTTTTTTCTGCAATTTTTTTTCCAAATGACAGAAATTGTAAATCTTGATTTGGCAACACAATTAGATTTTTCAGGAGTCATTCTTGAAGCTGTTGTTAGTAAGATATGTGATGGTTATAAGAAAATAGAGAATGAAAAAAGAGGTCTTCAGGTTTTAGATATTAACCAAGTCGCACCGAAAAGAAAAAGAAAAGTTCAAGCCAAGAAAAATGAGGGTAAAGAAAATTTGAAAGTTAATAGTACTTTTCACAAAAATAAGGGAAAATATTCTCAGGAGCGCATCGAATGGAAGATACGTCAAATGAAGATAAACATGAAGCCCGAGATTGTCAGAGATTTTTACTGAAGTGTTTAAGTTTTTACTGCCCTAGTTTATATCTTGTATAAGAGCGTAGTATAGTAGTAAATTAATGGAATATAGATTAGTTTTTAGTTAATTGAAACAAATTATTAATTAAACTTGCAATCAAATTAACTCAAATTATTTCCAACTTTTGACTAAATATAATTTCTTTTAACATTCACATATTTAAGTTCATTAACATAATTAAGTTAAAACATACTAGTTTTTGGTTCAATTAAAACATAAAATTAAAATTGGATATTATTTCCTGGTTGATATCCTTCTGGCTGAGGAAAGATCCAACTTTCATCTGGGGGTAGTTCCCTTGTGCTAACATGGATGCTAGAATAGTAGGTTGAGTAGCTGTAACGCCCCACCTCATAATTTTAAGTCGGCCGCCCTAAAATAGAAGTGTGGAATACTCATGGAACACTTTACACACTCAAAACCTTCAAGCCAACAAATGGAGATCCGGCTATCGTGTGGCTCTTGAAAGTAATAGGTTTAAAAATCTTATTTAAAAATGACGAAAAATTATAAAAGAAAATCTGGTAAAAAAAAAAGTCTTTAAAACAATAATTTATCTTCGACACGCAGGTCGGTTATTTAATTTAGATGATAAGAATCTTACTTAAAATAAAGAATTCTGGATTTAAAGACAAACTATAAAACATTTGATTGTTTGAGCACCTTGAAGACAAAGATGATGTAGCTTTCCAGAACAAAAAGTCGTTCTACTAGTTAGTTTGCTCCCGGCCACCGTTCCCTGAAAAATAATAGTAAGTTGGGTCAGACCCCAACTTAAAAAAGGTTCTCGCACCCTTATGCCCTTTACGAATAAACTAGAAGACCAAGGTTCGTGAAATGACTTCGTAAGAAAAAAATAATTTATAAAAGTATCTCTTTGAAAGTAACAAGTCCGACGACCTACACAGAAATACAAAACTTTATAGAATCCAGGAAAACACAAAGGCACACAAAACAATTATATATAAAAGAAACGAAAACAGGTTTCCCACCCACGAAAACTAATCGACTTCCCCTCTCTATGATTTCATTCTATAAATGTACGACGACACATATCGACCCTTGTGTAGTCCACTTAATTCCCTACAGTGCGTAGGAAAATAAATGTTGTCGATCCCATTCAAGATAATAGATCCATATCTTCTAGGCGACCCCTCGGTCATCGCCCAACAACCTCTGGGAATCGAACCAACTACGAGTCTTATTCATCTTCGCATAACATTTTTTTTTATGTCGACTGCACTCGTACAGCTAAACATAAAAACACCCAGAAATATGGCAAAAACAAACGCTACAATACAATCATCTTACTGGTATGGTGATTGAATTACAAATGGCTAACACCATTATTCTATCAGAACTTTAAATAGTCTAGACAAACCTTTTAAATATGAAACTCACCAATTGAGCGTAACACTCAGAAACATTCTAGTATTCAGAGTAATGTTTAAGATTCAAATTATCACACACTCCCTATGCTACAGGCTTAATCCCGCTCAAAAATGAACATATTAACACTGGCATTTCTATAATGTCGTGAGCTCCATCCAAGACTACATCACAAGAGAATTAATGAGTAGTAGTACATATATGCAGATCCTACATACAGTAACCATAGTTGACTAACAGACCTTATACTGTCATCATGAAGACCATGATTTGGTCAATTCCAGAATTGGGTAAGGCTGATAACTACAACACATCTATGTATACAGAGTAAATTCACGATACCAAACATTTGTATAAATACGGAGCAAATTCATGACACGAGACATCTGTGTATACGAAGCTAATTCATGAGAAACGTTTGATGTGAGCGAATCTATAGCTGCCATATTTTATGATACAAAAACATCTATGTATATCAACAACGATGATGATTAATCAATTAATACATAGCAAAAACACAAAAAATGCTACACTAAAGATTTATTATCCCTTCTTCTACTTCCCTGTATGTTACTACAAAGCTACTGTAATCAAATCCTTAATTTTAAATTCTTCTTCTTCTTTCCTTTTAAAAGAGATGGGTTCATAAAAACTCTTTTAGAAATATTAGACCATACTGTAAAGAATATAAAAGTTAGAGAACCTACCTGGTATGTGAAGCAAGGAAACAAATCCAATCCCTTTTCTTCTCTAATGGATGAAATTCTTTTCTTCTCTCTTTTGTGTGCGTCTCTTCTATTTTAGGTTCTTCCAAAAATACACACCAACAAAACCCTAACTATATGTAAATACCTTAACTAGTTACCCTAAAAATATTCGGACTTTATCTCCCCCACGTAGTGTTAACTATCTCATGAATAACTAACTAAACCTAATACTAGAGAGCATGCAGTTCTAGGATAAGGGGTTTTACAATCTTCCCTCCTAAAAAGAAAAGTTTTCGTCCTCGAAATGAAATCGTACTTACCAGATTGTTGAAGAATTCAGGGTAACGAGTTACCATGTCCTCCTTACGTTCCCAGGTGACTTCTTTGTCATTGTTATGGTGCCACTGAACTTTAACCATAGGAATGTTCTTCCTTCGAAGGACATGCTCTCGGCGATCAATGATTTTATACGTCTTTTCTTCATAAGATACATCCTTCTGTAATTCCAGATCCTGATAGTCTATTACTGAGTGCTGATCTGCGTCCCGCACATTCTTTCAAAGCATAGATACATGAAAAACATTATGAACCCCAGCTAGCACTTCTGGTAGAGCGAGATGATAAGCCACCTTCCCAATCCTTTCCACGATAGGAAATGGTCAAATAAAACGAGGAGCAAGTTTTCCCTTTTTACCAAAACGTAACACACCCTTCATGGGTGAACCTTTGATAAGCACTAGGTCTCCAACTTCATATTCCCGGTCCTGATGTCTCTTGTCCGCATAACTTTTTTTGTCTACTATGTGATGTGCGTAATCTTTCTCTAATTAGTGCAATCTTTTCGGACGTCTCACGAATAATTTCTGGTCCCGTGAGTTTGGATTCTCCAACTTCTGTCCAACATAAAGGTGAACCACAAGGTCTTTCATACAACGCCTCAAACGGATCCATGCCAATGCTAGAATGGTAACTATTGTTGTATGCAAACTCCACTAAAGGTAAGTGATTCATCCAACTACCTCCAAGATCAATAATAATGCACCTCAACATATCCTCAAGCACTTGGTTCACACGTTCGGTTTGTCCATCAGTTTGAGGATGAAATGATGTGCTAAAGTTCAACGAAGACCCTAAAAATGTCTGAAAACTCCTCCAGAACCGTGATGTAAAAGATGAATCTCTGTCAGAAACGATAGATATTGGGATACCATGAAGCTTAACTATCTCACCCATATACAACTGAGCTAACTTGTCACCAGAATCGTTCGTCTTGACCAGTAAGAAATGTGCTGATTTCGTCAATCTATCTACTATCACCCAGATTGCATCGTGACCCTTATTCGATCGCGGTAACCCAATAATAAAATCCATGGATATGTTTTCCCACTTCCACTCCGGAATAGGTAAAGGATGCAACTTACCAGCTGGGTTTTGGTGTTCGATCTTTACTTGCTGACAAGTAAGACACTTTCGGACGTGGTATGCTACATCACGCTTCATCCCAGACCACCAATACTGTCGCTTCAAATCCTTATACATCTTATTACCACCAGGATGTATAGTATACTTGATTCGGTGTGCTTCATCTAAAATTGTTCGTCTCAAATCCTTAACATCTGGTACATATAACCTTCCACGATACCTCAACCCACCATCTTGACCAAAAATAAAGTTATTATCCGTTATTTCCTGTATTTTCTCTAGTTGACTCTTACACCAATCATCCTCATCTTGAGCTTCCATAATCCGATGCAATAGAGATGGACCGATAACATACTACCAAAGAAAAAAGCTTGACCTTTAGTCATACCCATGTCGAAATCAAAACAAGCAACCTTTTCTAACATACTCCACTGTTGTACCATCAACGAAGTTACTATTATCATTGGTTGTCGGCTCAGAGCGTCAGCCACCACGTTAGCTTTCCCTGGATGATATTCCAACTTGAAGTTGTAATCTTTTATTAACTCCATCCATCTCCTCTGACGCATATTTAACTCTTTCTAAGAGAATAGAAATTTGAGACTCTTGTGGTCAGAAAAGAGCTCAAACTTCTCACCATACAAATAATGTCTCCAAATCTTAAGCGCTAACACCACAGAGGCTAACTCAATGTCATATGTAGGGTAGTTTCGCTCATGAGGTTTCAACTGTCGTGAAGCTTAGGCAACTACCCTGTCATTCTGCATCAACACACATCCCAAACCCTGATTCGAAGCATCAGTAAAAATTACCTTCTTCACTCCACTCTCCGGAATGATCAAAACCGATGCAGATGTCAGCTTGCTTTTAAGTTCACAAAAATCCCGCTCACATTCAACACTCCACTTGAAAGGAACATCCTTCTTCGTCAGGTTCGTCAAGGGACCGGCCAGAACTAAAAATCCCTGAATAAACCTACGGTAATAGCCAGTCAACCCCAAGAAGCTACGGATCTCAGTCACTGTTCTGGGTTGCTTCCAGTCCGATGCAGCTTGAACCTTAAAGGGATCAACGGATATGCCAGAACCTAATATTACGTGACCTAAAAATTTCACTTATTTCTTCTAGAACTCATACTTCTCGAACTTGGCATACAACTGATGCACTTTCAAAGTCTTAAGTACCTGATGAAGATGATTTTCGTAATCTTCGGAAGTCTTAGAGTAAATCAGTATATCATCTATGAACACAATCACAAAATTATCCATAAATTCACGAAACACATGGTTCATCAAATCTATGAATATTGTCGGTGCATTTGTCAACCCAAAAGGCATCACCAAAAATTCAAATGAGCCATAACGAGTCAAAAAGCTGTCTTGGAAATATCACTTTCACGAAAGCTTACCTGATGATACCCAGACCTCAGATCAATCTTGGAAAACCACTTTGCACCATTTAGTTGATCAAACAAATCGTCTATCCTTGGTAAATAATACTTGTTCTTTACTGTAACCTCATTTAACTTTCGATAGTCAATACACATTCTCAACGATCCGTCCTTCTTCTCCACAAACAACACTGGTGCACCCCATGGAGAACTGCTTCGTTTATTGAAGCCTTGACCTAGCAATTCCTCCACTTGTTTCTTCAGTTCGCTCATCTCCACCTGTGCCATACGGTATGGGGCTTTGGCTATAGGTGTAATACCTGATTCCAGTTCAATACAAAAATCTACCTCCCTCTGTGGTGGCAAACCGGGTATCTCCCCAGACACCTCTGGATACAGACATACCACTTCAATAGACTCCAAAGGTGTATTCTCTGATGATGACCCCTCCATTAAAGTACTACACAACCTACTGGTCTGTTGTGAACTCCCCATCAAGTCGGACACGACAATCTCGCCCTCTTCAGGAATAATAAAAGTGACTGTCTTAGCATAACAGTCTAACCTAGCATGATGAGCCGCAAGCCAGTCCATGCCTAAGACCACATCATACACATCTAAATTCATAACAAAAAGGTATGTAGCAAGATCTATAGTTCCCATACGAATAATACACGACCTAGAAATGTGATCAATAGATGCTGAACCACCCATCGGTGATGATACAAGTTACAACATAAGAACACTTCTCTAACACAACATGCAACGTTTTCACAAACATAACAGATATAGAAGAATGAGTAGCTCCTGTATCCAACATTACTCTACCATGACGAGTGTGAATAAAGAAGGTACCTTCCAACATTGCCACCGGTCCCTCACCATTCCGAGGCATGACAGCATTCAACCGAGGTTGAGGCCCTCGTCCCTGTGGATGGTTCTGTCCTTGACATCGTTCATCTTCCGCTAGAGTTTTTCCCTTTTTTGGACAATCACGAGCCTTGTGTCCTTTTTCTTGGAAGTGATAACATGGTCCCCTAAATACGTATCCCTCAGTTCTCATTGGTTGAGGGGTTCGGACTATGGCACCAGTATTACTATTTCCCTCGTCTGCTTGGGGTTTCTTCCAACCCTGATTACCCTGGTGGAAATGACGTTTCTGACCACTAGTATTCCCATACTTATTCTCCCTTTTTTCCGTACCCTTAGTATCCACTCTTCTAGTTTTCTTCTTCTTTGACTCTTGAATCCTCAAGCAATGTTCCCTAGCACAATTTACAACCTTGGCATACGTATCAAAACTAGGGTTTGCAATGATATGACGAGCAATCCCACCGTTCAATCCATTCAAAAATCTCGCAATCCGATCTTCTTCTGTAGGGATGAGGTGAGCGGAAAAAAGTGAAAGTCGGTCAAACTCACACTCATACTCTACAACCGTCTGATCCTCTCTCTGTCGTAGACTCTCGAATTTTCGGATCATCTCCTGACGCTCGACAGGCGGGAAGTAATGCTCAAGGAAATGTTGTTTGAACACTACCCACTGGCATTCCATAGCATCAACGGTCTTACTCATGGACTCCCACCAGGTTGCTGCATTTTCTTCCAGTTGAAACGCAACCATTCTCTGCTTAAATGATCCTGAGCAGTCAAATTGAGATAATATCTTGTCCATTCTGTTGCACTATTGATGTGCTTCGATTGCACCTCCCTTTCCACTGAATGCAGGTGGTTTTATCTTCAGAAACTCCTGGTAATACTGAACCCAAGACTTCCCATTGTGATATCTCTCACTGGGGAGTGGTTCATTCCTTGCTGTAGTATCTACATTCTCCCTGCCTTCACGTGGTCCAAGCCTCTGATCTAGCGCTGCTGTAATCGCATTATTCATCATCGTCTGGAGATTCACTAGAGTTATTACCTGAGGTTCGGTTTCACCTCCGTCAACCCGAATCGTCCTGGAACTACCAGAGGACCTAGTCCTACTACCAGACCTCGTATCATCCCTAGAACTATGGTTTCCCCCATAATGAGGATACTCAACACTCTCTTCATCGGAAGTCTCAGTCAGATTCTCATCTCGACCACGACCTCGTCCTCGGCCTCGGCCACGACCTAGCCCAGTAGCACCTCTAAGTCTACCGCGAACTCGAGTCCCATTGTTCCTATCTCCATCCATTCTTGAAGACAAAGAAAAATAAGGAACAATCAACACACAGTTTCATCAAAAGAAAAAGAAATCATTATGCTCCTAGAAGTAACTTGTGCCTATGTGAAACAACAAGACCCTACACCCGCTCCCAAGGATATTCCGTAACCAAAAGCTCTGATACCACTTTGTAACGCCCCACCTCATAATTCTAGGTCGGCCGCCCTAAAATAGAAGTGTGGAATACTCATGGAACACTTTACACACTCAAAACCTTCAAGCCAACAAATAGAGATCCGGCTATCGTGTGGCTCTTGAAAGTAATAGGTTTAAAAATGACGAGAGTTATAAAAGAAAATCTGGTAAAAAGAAAGTCTAAAACAATACTCTATCTTCGATACGCAGGTCGGTTATTTAATTTAAATGATAAGAATCTTACTTAAAATAAAGAAGTCTGGATTTAAAGACAAACTATAAAACATTTGATTGTTTGAGCACCTTGAAGACAAAGATGATGTAGCTTTCCAGAACAAAAAGTCGTTCTACTAGTTAGGTTGCTCCCGGCCACAGTTCCCTGAAAAATAATAGTAAGTTGGGTCAGACCCAAACTTAAAAAAGGTTCTCGCACCCTTATGCCCTTTATGAATAAACTAGAAGACCAAGGTTCGTGAAATGACTTCGTAAGAAAAAAATAATTTATAAAAGTATCTCTTTGAAAGTAACAAGTCCGACGGCCTACACAGAAATACAGAACTTTATAGAATCCAGGAAAACACAAAGGCACACAAAACAATTATATATAAAAGAAACGAAAAAAGGTTTCCCACCCACGAAAACTAATCGACTTCCCCTCTTTATGATTTCATTCTATAAATGTACGACGACACATATCGACCCTTGCGTAGTCCACTTAATTCCCTACAGTGCGTAGAAAAATAAATATTGTCGATTCCATTCAAGATAATAGATCCATATCTTCTAGGCGACCCCTCGGTCATCGCCCAACAACCTCTGGGAGTCGAACCAACTACGAGTCTTATTCATCTTTGCATAACATTTTTTTATGTCGACTGCACTCGTATAGTTAAACATACAAACACCCAGAAATATGGCAAAAACAAACGCTACAATACAATCATCTTACTGGTATGGTGATTGAATTACAAATGGCTAACACCATTATTCTATCAGAACTTTAAATAGTCTAGACAAACCTTTTAAATCTGAAACTCACCAATTGCACGTAACACTCAGTAACATTCTAGTATTCGGAGTAATGTTTAAGATTCAAATTATCACACACTCCCTATGCTACAGGCTTAATCCCGCTCAAAAATGAACATATTAACACTAGCATTTCTATAATGCCGTGAGCTCCATCCAAGACTACATCACAAGAGAATTAATGAGTAGTAGTACATATATGCAGATCCTACATACAGTAACCATAGTTGACTAACAGACCTTATACTGTCATCATGAAGACCATGATTTGGTCAATCCCAGAATTGGGTAAGGCTGATAACTACAACACATCTATGTATACAGAGTAAATTCACGATACCAAACATCTGTATACATACGGAGCAAATTCATGACACGAGACATCTGTGTATACGAAGCTAATTCATGGGAAACGTTTGATGTGAGCGAATCTATAGCTGCCACATTTTATGATACAAAAACATCTATGTATGTCAACAACGATGATGATTAATCAATTAATACATAGCAAAAACATAAAAACTGCTACATTAAAGATTTATTAGCCCTTCTTCTACTTCCTTGTATGTTACTACAAAGCTACTGTAATCAAATCTTTAATTTTAAATTCTTCTTCTTCTTTCCCTTTAAAAGAGATGGGTTCATAAAAACTCTTTTAGAAATATTAGACCATACTGTAAAGAATATAAAAGTTAGAGAACCTACCTGGTATGTGAAGCAAGGAAACAAATCCAATCCCTTTTCTTCTCTAATGGATGAAATTCTTTTCTTCTCTCTTTTGTGTGCGTCTCTTCTATTTTAGGTTCTTCCAAAAATACACACCAACAAAACCATAACTATATGTAAATACCTTAATTAGTCACCCTAAAACTATTCGGACTTTATTCCCCCCACGTAGTGTTAACTATCTCATGAATAACTAACTAAACCTAATACTAAAGAGCATGCAGTTCTAGGATAAGGGGTTTTATAGTAGCGTTAGGAAATTGAGTTTTATCATCACCAAAACCTCCAAAAGGAATCGAAGGAAGCTGAGAAATGGATGCCTCAACGTCTCGAACGGCCAAACACCCTGTGAAGCCTCATACTCTTGGAACCGGGGTATAAAGATTACCAAATAATTGATTTCCTCCTGGAGTCGTCAAATCCATTCCTCTAGACTCAGGTGTCATAAAAGTTTCTTACAAGTTCTCCTCTGGTGTGTCAACATTTCTTTGACTGCTTATACAACTACCTTTGCTTCTAGGACTGCCTCGATTTTATTGAATCTGATGACTTGGTTGTCTTTCACCATATGGATTGGATTTATCTGGAATATCAAGACTCAATGTTCTCGTCATTTGGGTCAGGAGCACCATCTAATGTCACTCCGTTTGCTGTGATCGCCAATGATAATCGTTCAACCTTTGCCGCATCTCCTGTTCTGAAGCTTCTACTGTCCAATAAGGATACATCTGATCCATAACTTGAGAAATCACTGGAACATTTATATGCTCCCCTTGTAGATTGATACTCGGAACCTCCCTGTCAAACGGTGGCATAGCCGACGAAGAAGATGAACCTCCCTGGCCACTGGGATAAACAAAGGAAGCGGGCGTTGCTGGTGGAGGTTGGGATGGAAGAAACGCGGAATCAAGTGGCAATCTACCTTAAACTGGCACTTCCATAACTCCCACATATTGCGGCTCCATTTGAATATTAGGCCTGCTAATCTTGTTGAACCAATTAATATAATCACGATCATCAACAGGGTCCTCGACCATGTCATTAGCATGAGCCCATTCTTGAGCATTTTGGAACAACAAACGGTAATCCGCTAAGGAAATCTCTCAGCTTGGAAGTGGGTTGATAGCTTTTATTGTTCTCTGCTGAAACAGTAGGATGAGTCTTTCCCCAAAGTACCAAACACCTTTCCCGAATTCAGGACTGTAAAACACCAATCGACGTAAACTCAACTCTAACTCCTTTGAGTAGGTTCATTGTGGTATTGTGGATGATCCTCATACGACATAAACATAAAGTTTTACCTTTTTCTTCACACTTGTTGAATTCTTTTAACCAGCTCAAAGTGTTGACCGTCATCTGGATGAAGTGGGAACCAGTTGGCAGACCGGTATTTCTCTATAATTAGAAAAACAACGGTTGGTTATGGAAGAGCAAGTTGACCAACACAGAAGTAAGTATACCACAAATACTGTGAAAAATGATAGTCACATTTATATGTCTTATTTGTTCTCATATTTACATTGCTCTTACTCGGTTTTTGCATTATTCTAATTATTTTTCTATGTTTTTAGGTCCATTTGAAGAATAAACTTTCGTGTAAAATTGGCTAAAAAATTCTCAAGAAATGGATAAAGGCACCCACCGAGAATTGATAAAGGCACACAAGAATCATTAAAGGCCCCCATTTCTCAAACTTAAAATCAAAAATTGGCGGGAAAGGTTGCTCTCTCGAATCTGAGAAAGTTGTGAACATGTTTTGGACATATTTAAGGATTTTAAAGACAAGAATATCTTCTTGCCTAAATGAGAGAGATTTGTACATGGTTTCAAACAAAATCGAGTGAAATACTATCCCGGTCACTTGCAGAAAGAAATAATCTCGAGAAAAGCCGTTAAATAAAGGAAAGAATAGTTCCCAATTTGATTTGGTTAAAGAGATAATATTCTCGGGTTTAATAAGGCAGAGATTCTATTCTCGAGTAAAAGAGTTTGGTAACAAGTTGATTCAAATTAAAGATTTTGCATGAGAATTAAATTATGAAATTTGTAAAAGAAAAAAAAATCAGACCGAGATAATATTTCATTGATTGAGAGGATTTGGTGTTTATTAGGGTGTGGGGATGTTGTTCTATAAGTAGGTGAAGATTTGATGAGTTGTGAGAGGATGGCAGAGGCCAGAGAAAGCTACGAAAAGAAATCCAGAAGAATTATGTTCTTCACGAGGAAGAAGAAGAATGAGAACAGAAAACGGATTGAAACTGTCGTTAAAATCCATTGTCTTTTCTTTCATATTCAACTGCTACGGCAACAGTTTCGTGAATAGTACCACGAAGGTCGAAAGTTTAAAGCGAATGAAATACGTCATTGTGTCCTTAATTAGTCAGTACTATTTAATCATTCAGAGACGGAAATGGTCCGTTCTTCTTTTAACTGTGCCTGAATTGAGTCCTGAATTCAGTCATTCTTTCATAAAACAATCTTTGTAAGCATTTTTTTTTTCATTAATGAATACATTGGCTAATTATTTTTCTTCTATTCTTTTCTCCATGAGTAGCTAAATTTCTCACCCAGGATTAGAGGGGAAGTCCAATTATATTTGCTAGAATGTTGTGATTCTTTTCTATTAATTTCTCTTGGTCCTTATTCTTGATTTGTCACGATAATGATTTTCTTCATGTGTCCTATAATGCTTGATTAAGTGATAGATTTTCTTGATTAGAGACTAGCATTCTATAGTGAAGAAAAATTGTTAATTCTTTGAGAGAAATAATTGATTAAAAATTCCATATTTTTCGAGACGCATAAATTGTCCTCAGTCGTCTTGTGCATTGTTTTGAGAAAATTATAGAGAAAAAGTATAGTCATCTAGTTTGCGTAGTTGTGATGAAATCTCTACATCCTAGGTTTTCTTTCATTTGTAAATCTTTTTTAGTATTTGTTTTAGAATTTTCATTTTACAATTAAATCATCAAAATCGATTTGTTATTTGCACATCATTTAATTAAAGGTTAGAAATTGCAATTCTGAAATCCCTGCGGAACGGACCGTGCTTGCATATTGTCTCATCGACAGCCGTGCTCTTGCGGTATTATTAAAATCCCATCAAAAATATTGGGAAATTTAATTAGTTAGTAAATGTAACATTTATAATTTTATAAGAAAATTATATAAAGTTATAAATCAATTAGCTATTTACCTCAAAGATTTCCCAAAAACCCGTGCAATCTCGAGACCTATATAGATTGAAGATAACAATGCAGACCTTCAGTCATACCCTGGAGATGACCCTAAATCTTCAAGCGCTTCGAGAAAACCAATAGGTGTCATTGAGTTAGCATTTGGAAAAAGACATTGTCCTAGCATGTATAACACAAATACTCTTTCGAACTCAACATAGTGTTCAACTTGCTCTTCTTCAGGAACCTCGTCTACTTTCTCTTTATAGCGTTTTAAAAAAGCTTTTAACCTAGAGAATTTTATTCCACCAGCTTTAAGAACTCTGTGCTCATCATTTCCTTCCTCATCTGAAGAATACAATACAAGGCGTTCTTTCCATCTATCGGAACCTTTCCACTTCTGTTGGTCAAATGGAGCCATATCTTTCTCGCATAGTATTCCCGTCAACATATAAATATCTAACGGCGTAAATCATACAAACAACATTTTAAAATTAATTTTCGGCTATAAATCTAAAGTTTGCATCAAACTAATGTTTGCATAATCTAAAGTTTGAATATATAATACCAAAAATAAAAATACAAAAAATTAATGAGAGAACTAGCAAACTTACCGCATTCGAAATCCTTAAAATATAACGTATTTGTAGTCTTCCACCAACGTTCTAATATTACTTGAACAACAACTGTCCTATGGTTCTTAGGGTTTAACAAATATAAACGATACCAGTGATATCTGCAGACTCTTTATTTATCTGCATCAGGGAGTCACTCATACACGATATGAAATTCAGTTAACCCACCTCTTAGCCTGGTATTCCAAGTTCTCTCTTGATGGCCTGATATATGACCTTCCACTACACCAGTGCCCGCAAGCTGTCTAACCTGTTGGAACCCCTCATCTCTATCCTGATTCCATTTCAGTCCACTATTTGGGTCGCCTGTTGGTTGACCTATTCTGTTTCTTTTATTTCTTAAGAAATTCATTTTGGCAAAAGTTTTTTTTGCAGTAATTTTTTTTACTCTAGATGATTATGGTGTGTAAGATTGTGTAGGAGGATATAAAATTGTGAAGGTGAGGCTGGCTATTTATAAGCGGTAGGGAGTCGATCATTAGCGATGAGAACTATGCCGATCAACATAGTGTTTATCACCAGCGACCAAGATTTGATCGCTGGCAATGGGAACTATATCCTCGACGTAATTTCCATTCCCCATAGTTTTTTCATAGTGACGCACCCTGTTTGTCCAGCCACCTGGCTGGACAAACAGTCCCATTTGATATGGGTGCATAGAACTTGACCTTACGTTTAAAAAATAAATAAATATTTATGCATGATATTGTAACTACATGAATTAGCAATATCATGCATTACTAATATTGGCGTGCTAAACGGACATTTGTAAAGTTACTAAAGTGTAAGGGCTCTACTTGTCGCCGTACTAATGATAATATCTTGAAAACCCGCCGTCACTATTGAACTCTGTTCTATGATGTACATGTAAATGTCATTAACCTTCTCGTGGTGTTTTTATGAATTGTCTTCTAAATTTGTGTTAGACAATAAGTCTGTTTTATCTTTTCAGTGTAATAGTGGTGTTATTATCAACTCCTCTTTATCTTATTTTTACTGTTGTGGAGTCCAAATTTGTATATCCCTATGAAACTGGAATGCACATTCCGGCCACGTCTATTGGTTAATAAAATTTTACAAAACCACCTAATTTTTTTTATTTTTTTTTTAATTTATTTCAAAACTACAAAAGATAAACATGTTTTTGTACACGACTCAATTTTCTTATCGCTCTCCCACAACTCAGGTGAAATCCCTAACCCTCTCTCTGTTCGATATCTTTGATTAAAATCAAAAATTTTCTTTCATTCTTTTCTATCGCCTTTTGTCTCTATATTCTGTCAAGAATTTCAATATTTATTAATATATTACGGTTTTTTCTTTTTCATAGTTAGGGTTTGAATTTGGTTAGGGTGTGAGAAAAATCCTTGTAGAAATTCTCTTTGTTTCATCTGGTTGTTATCAAAATCAGTTTAGGTTTGAGAAACAAAAACCCTTTCAAGTTTTAACCCTAAGAAAAAACAATAAAAGACTATTTGAGAAGTTTACAGACTAAGATTCAAGAGACTAAAGATGATCAACCTAATTTCAGATCTTTAATTAGATTTAAAATGGAGATTTCAGAATCCTGATTTATCTTGATTTCAGAAATATTTTGGTTGAATCATAGAAATGTTTTGATCAAATCATATAAAAGTATTATTTTGATTAAAGTTTATACATTCAATTTGTTATTCCGTTAAATATGGTTGATTCCTTAAATTCTGTTCACTTATTTGGAAGATAGAAAACAAATAGGGAAACATGGTAGCGAAAAATATTGTAACAGGGTTTACAGTGACTACAACGGAAGATTGGAGTGGTAGAGAAATAAGGAAACGTAGATGATGAAGAACAAATAAGTAAGATAAAATAATTAGGATTAAAAAAGGAGAGAAAAACTGGTTTTGTAATAACAAATTTATCAAATAGAAAAGGCCGGAATATAGAGGGACGTACAAATCTGGACTCTATATATTCCGATGTCCGATATTAGAGAGATGTATAACTTTGGACTCACTGTTATGACTAGGAATTTGGACTCTGTATATTCAGGTGTTAGAGGGATGCATAAATTTGGACTCAATGTTGTGACTAGGAATTCAAATTTTATCAGTATTGGTCCTATTAAAGTTGTCAATATGTTGTTCCTCACATATTTTGTGCAAAAACGTCCTTGATTTTGTCAGTGCGGATGATTCCCATTGCCTTTGTTTTTTCTTTTCTCTCCCACTATCTATTCTTTTAGTATTATTTTCATTTTAATTTTTTTTGCCCACCACTGCTGAGATTCCCATCCATGGACCAATAGAAAAAACGTGTTCATATTTAAAAAGGGTCTAAAAATTTTACTACCTGCAGGATCCGGCTGCTGCAAAAAACAAGGAGCCATCATTGACTTGTAAGTATTTCAGTGTTATAAGATGATGGCGAAGTTGTGTTCTCCCTACCTCCTCAGCTTCATTGCCAGAGACTAGTAATGATGTCTTTCTATGATAAATTTCTGTTCCCACCTCCACAATCTATTTTCATGACATTTATGTCTATTGTTAGCTTAGCTATTTCGACAAATGGTGGTTTATCAGAGATAAATGGGGCAAATGTGCAGTACTCCAAGTTCAGCAATGCAGCAAATTCTCAAGAGAGTAAGTTCTCAACCAGAATTTGTATGCTTACCATGTATATACCTTCATTTGTTGCTAGTATTGTTTCTTTCTTCTGGCTTTTCCCCAGCCATGATATCAGGTTCATCTTGCTCAACTCCGCTCTTACTCTCCATTTCCTTAAGAGGATCTTCGAGGTATTTTTCCGTTAATTCTTCTGTTTATTTCTGTCTCTGACATTTCAGGTACAGTTGAAATTGAGCATTCTAGTGATTAACAATGCTTGCCAATTTGCGATTTCACAGGTATTGTTTGTTCACAGATACAGTGGAGAAATGACGCTTAACATTACATTCATGATATCTCTAAGCTATTGCATCTCTACAATGACCATAATCCACAACCAGCATCTACTTGGAAGTGCCCCAGACCCACAAATCGATTTGAAGTTCATCGGAGTCGTCGTGTTTTTAATGGGTACCGCTGGGAACTTTTACCACCATTACATGCTCTCAAAGCTGAGGGAAAAAAGTGGTACAGGGTATAAAATCCCAAAGGGTGGTCTTTTCGGACTTGTAATTTGCCCCCACTATCTGTTTGAAATTCTAGTATTTGTTGGAATTTCAGTGATCTCTCAATCATTGTATCCAATCTTGTACACTGTTGGTACCAGTTTTTACTTGACAGGAAGGAGTTATGCAACTAGGAAATGGTATATCTCCAAGTTTCCAAGCTTTCCCGAAAATGTAAAGTGTCTCATTCCTTTTGTTTTCTGAATTAGTGTATGGGATACTCTTATACGTGGAGATGCGATATTTGTAACCATGGGATGGACACGAAAATGTAGAAAAATATAATCAGGAAGATGCAACATTGTGGGTGGGGTACCTATTATAAGCATATGTATTCCCTTGTTTGACAGTACTATTTCCCGCATAAGTTATGTTCAGCTCACGTTTTGTTGTTGAGAATGCTTAGATGTTAGGTAAGTGAGTTCAGTATTACTACAGACATGATATTATCAGTTACGCGTATGTTCCGTAGACCGTAGATTCTTACTAGTGATACGTATGCTGCACTATCAAATCCTGGTAAAAATGGACATAGGAATCCTCTGTGACTCCCGTTATTTTTACTTGTTAAGTCACAATGATCCAGATATCATTGTTGTCCTATAATAAAGAAAATACTTCGGAAATACAATAGTGGTACAAGTAGGAAACATGAATTAAAATTAAGAGATGAATCGATCAAGTGATTGTGAATTTTTTTTCAATAAGAAATTAAACAATATGGATAATATTCCATCTGAAATAACATCAGAGGTACTTTCTAGGATCGATGTTGGCTCCATACTTCCATCCAAACAAGTTTGCAAAACATGGCGCGCTTTCTTCGGTTATATCAATCTAGGAGTTCTTTTCACAATTCCTTATAAACGCGGGGAGAATTGGGAAGCTCGAATCGTCTATGCAGACTTTGATAAGCTTATCAATTCTGACACTACATTACCAACCGAGATTCCTATGAATAGCAGTAGCTCCCCAGAAGCTCATCTGTCCCCAAGGCAGTAAGACAGATCGATTGACACCAATAAGACAGATCGATTGACTGCTTCTAAGACAAATAAGACAGATCGATTGACACCAATACCGATTCTAATATTCACACAGATTCCTATCCTTCTGAACAAACCTTACCCTGACGAAGATGAACCAATGGTTTAGTTTGTGGAACGTGTTTCTATAGCACAGCAATTGTTGATGGAGGATGCTTAATATGGGGGGCTCCTATTTTCATAAATAATCCCATTACTCAGGAATTCGTTAGGCTTCAATGACTCGATGACGACATACAAGGTCTCCAAATTTCCGTAGCAGCTGGATTTGGTTATCATCATTCAACTAACGAGTATAAGGTCGTAATACACTGGAAACGTATTGCAGTTGAGAAAGAGGGTGAGAAAGGTCCAGGTATACACTCTTGGTGGTGGTGGTGGATGGAGGTACAGAGCTGATGTACAGTACACATTTTATTTGCCGGGTATTCACGCGAACGGATCACTTTATTGGGTAGATTATTGCACTCCAGGAAAGATTGTAGCTTTTGATTTGGGGACTGAAGAGTTCCAATCGATCACAACACCGCCACAAATTTCCATCTCTCTTAATTCACAACGCACAACAATATTGTCTTTTAGACTAGGAGTTTTGGGGGGATACTTATGCCTTGTTCATCAAAAGCCCGGAATTTGTGTGGAAATATGGTCATCGAAGAAAAAGAATAAGACTAATTCTAACAGCTACAGCGTCCGATGCGATAAGGGAATTTTTTATCACCATTACAAAGAGCAATGTGGTTTTGTTGCGCTGCAATTTCACTACTCTCTATTGCTATGACCTGAGAACTGAAATTTTAAGCAAGCTTTGGGAGAACGATGCAAATTCGACAATTTTCGACGCAACTCCACATATGAACAGTTACATTTGACTGAAAGATATAGGAGAAAATTCTGTGATTCTGCATTATGTTTGATAAGGAAAGAACTGACAAAGGTAAGCTGGGTGTTTTATTTAGACTAAGTATATTTATTTATTCATCCGTTTATAATTCGCTTCTCCTGCAAATTGTCATTTATTATTTGTAACAATCCAATTATTTTTATTTTTTTAAATATGGCATGGCCCTTGTAACAATTAAATTTTTGGATGCTTCAAATTGTTTAAATTTTTTTGGAACATATAAAATCAGATAGTCGTTGGTTATATATTCGCTGCATGTAGCATTCAAAAAACTTTTTGAGTTCATAAGATTTACAAAACTCAAACCAATAGTTTGCCAAATTTGCTATTTTTAAGTTGGCTTCAGAGCACAGCAGCCATGAAAGCTAAAAATGTTAAAAAAGTATACCAAATCTGGTTTATAAAAATAACTTTTGGTCTTGTAGCTCAATGGCGTGCTTGGAAGCCAAAAGCCAGACGGGGTAAAGATATCATCTACATTCATACGCAACTTAAATGTACGCCCATTTAAATGAAACGTTGATTAAAATCACGTCTCATACAACGTGGGTTTATTTGAAACTTCTTTTAAATTCAATATCAACCTAACAGTTAGGCGCATATTAAAACTACATTTGGCGTCGTACGCAATTTTAATCTCCGTTTAATGGCAGGCGTATTTATAATCAGTGTCCCATTATATTTAGCGAAAGCTATAATTCATTGCCAAAATATGGCTGCTTTTTATAGCTTTTACCACTTTTAGATACGCTGGCTACGTTTTATTTTTTATGTATTTATGGACGCTCTTAAAGTTCTTTATATAATTTTCAGGTTACAACTAGCTGTGACATGAGCTAAATTATGATTCTTGTCATTCCTATTATGCATTATTTGGGACATCGTTATTGTATGGCAAACAAATGAATCAATAATTAATGATGGTAAACTTATCATCATAGCATTTGTATGAGCTGCATGATATCTTTATAAATTTATAGTGCAGTTTGCTTTTGCTTCAGGGAAAGAAAGCTAACTTTCCATTAAGTAATCAGAAGAATTTAAACCAAACTGCACACCAGGAAGTAGGATGTTGGTGGAAATTGAATACGGCATTGCAACAACTGAAACCTTGTACATCCATTGATAATGGGTGAAACAGTTTAAGGATCCATCATTATATACGGCCTATTAAAAAGAAGTATGAGAACTGTTTCCAGGATTAATTGGTTCACATAATTTTTGATTTTTATGGTTGTTGACAGTGGAGTCATACAATCAATAAATTGTTTGAGCTTTAGATTTTGCCCAATAGATGGTACAGCGATTGTGTTAGATAATAATTTTCTCTGAAATTATATAAAAATTTTTCCGTGACTTTTAAAAAATAAATCTATTTTTATCAATGTAACTATTTTTAGGGTTAATTAGACTTTGGTACTCAGGTTTTGACCGGATTTAGTGTTTTGTCTAACATTTGTCCAACGTTAGTGTTTGGTACCTGGACTAACGGTAAACCGTAGTTGACTAGGTTAAGTCTAATTTCAATCATTAATTTTATGTTATTTCATTTGAACCGTTGATCCTAATAACACGTGGACGGCTATATGAACTAAGATCAACGGTCCACATGTCATTAAGATCAACGATTCAAATGAAATAATATAAAATTAATAATTTTTAATGATTAAAATTAAACTTAACTTAGTCAACTACGGTTTACCATTAGTCCAGGTACCAAACACTAATGTTGGACAAATGTTAGACCAAACACTAAATCTGGTCAAAACCTGAGTACCAAATTCTAATTATTCTTTTTTTTAATCTAGAAAAATAAATTTATTAATCTGAAAGGCCTTACCACCGCAATATCCACCACAATTGAGTTTTTTTAGCACTGTTTGCGTCTCTTTTTAACATGAGTACATAGCCATTCCTCAAGTGCAGATAAATTAAATGTAACCTTTTTTCACTAAATTAAGCTTATATAGTATTAAACATAGCCTAACATGCAACCAATTACATAACGTGACCTTAATTATTCAGTGAGCCTAACATTCAGCTGATAAATATCGAACTAATTAAACAACATATAGTGCCGCTTAAAAACAAGTCATACTAGTCAAAATTAGGTAAATCGGATGTAAATTTGGGTTATTCAGACCGGTCACACTTAGATGCATCATAAGTCGGCAAAAACAAACACCTTCTTGCAAAATTGTCACCAAATCCATTTCAAGAGATTATTTTGTTTTGATCAATAAAAATATCTGACATTATCGAATTCCGAACTCAAATTACTGGTATTATCATCATTGACTTTATTATTATATTACAGTAACATTAGCTATTTTCACAATTTTTTTAAAACGATTACCAAATTAATATAAGCTCGAAAAAAGTAATCATACGTGGATGGCTTCTTGTGCAAGGAAAATAATTATGATTTTGTCGTTGCTATGATACTAACTCTCCGTTTGACATTGTAATTGTATCAGATGAATGAGTTAAATAGTGATTATAATTAAATCAATGGTCTTAAAAGATTTTGTGAATAAAAATTAAAGTGAGTTAACAAAGTAGAAAGAGTCAAAATTAATATAAGCTCGAAAAAAGTAATCATACGTGGATGACTGTTTGTGCAAGAAAAAAAATTATGAATTTGTCGTTGCTATAATGCAACTCTCCGTTTGACATTGTAATTGTATCAGATGTATGAGTTTAAATAATGATTATAATTAAATCAATGGTCTTAAAAGATTTTATGAATAAAAGTTAAAGTGAGTAAACAAAGTAGAAAGAGTTAAAAAAAATAAAAAACACAACTAGGTTGTTTGATTTTTTTACTCAACTCAATAGTTAAAAATTATTAGATAATAAAATTTTAAAATTATTTTAAATCCATACCTAATAATTAGCTACAAAATAACATCCGACTCAATTAGTCTCAAATAAAATATACGAGCACAATATAATAAAATAAATAAACAACAATCTGACCCCTAATTTGGACCAATATCAAATCAGATGACGAGGTAGACCCACTGGGTGTAGGACTCAAAAGAGAACATATAACAAGACGTGTTATCATTATCACAATTCATGACAAACATAAACATTTCCCCAACAACAAAAAAGAACAAGTCTATTCCCCTCTCTTCATCGAAACTCCAATTCTTTAAAAAGAGGTATTATTGCTGATTTTTGTTTCTGTAATCTTCGACCTAAAATTTTGTTTCAGTTTGATTCTCTTGTTGACTTTGTATGCAATTGGGTTAGTTACATAGAAAATTTCATCCTTATCTTTAGTGTTTCTGATATTCATTAAGGTTTTTCTTCTTTTGTTTCTAGGGTTGTGTTAGATTTTGAATTGGACTCAATTTGATATTAGTCCTGTTAGGATCACTGAGAAAACTATTGAATTGTGATGATTTATACATGAGAAGAGCTGAAAAAGTGTGTAAGTTTTAGTTGAGAAACCAGAATTTATGGATTTTTGTTGTATCAGGAGAATCATTGAGTGTATATGGTAAATTATTACTACTTCCTTGATTGCATGTCTATTTTTCAAAAGAGTTGTTGTTGCAATAATCCCAATATTGAGGTGTGTTCTAGACATAAGTGAATTCCGAATTGTTGAGTATTCAAGGAAGGTCTTACTGGATGTGTTTCTTTACCATTGAAAATATGATATCTTATGGTTGCTTTTGTGTTTACAGTAAAATTTGCTTCTTTTTTTGACTTGTTTGAACTTGCATTTTAAAGAACTTGATGTCTTCATAACTGACCTATTTTTCGTATTGGCAGTTATGAAGATCTATTCATGTTATCATTTGCAGTCTTTTTATGTGTCCTGATATTTTTTGTTTTAACCAAGTTGATCAACTTATGTGGTTCTCACAGGCGTCTCAACAATCCAAAAACTATTTGTATTTTTCCAAACTTTGTCAAAAATTTGAAGTTGATTATGATTTATGAACTTAAGATGTTATTATCTGCAGCTACCATGGCATCTTCATTTGATTCGTGGATGAAGGAATTCAATGAAGCTACTAAGCTTGCTGACGAAATTGAAACTATGATTGCTGAGAAGAGTTCTATAACGTCACCTGGACCTGATGCACAACGTAGTACATCTGCAATCCGGAGGAAGATTACGATATTGGGGACCAGACTTGATAGTTTGCAGTCGCTATTGTCAAAGCTTCCAGCTAGGCAGCCATTGTATGGGATTTACCTTAAGTCTTATCAGTCATTTATAAAATTTGTTTCATGTGTGATCATCCGCTCCATATCTCAACATATTGTGGTCGACAAAAAGATCCTACTTGATCATTCTACTCTATCTTAAGCCATTCAGATTTACTTCACATGATGTTCTTGTTTCCACAATTTTAAATGTATGAGTGATTTATACACTCATGAATCAATATCTTTAGCTCGCAGTGTATTCTCACTCCATTTTATGAATGAGTCATTATTGACATACTAGTCTTCCATGTACACACTTAAACCATCTGCTCATTTTTTGTTTGATTATGGAACGGCTAAATTTACTGGAAGTGTTAATCTTATAGGTTTTCTGACTCCTTAATTTACACTGCGCAGATCAGAGAAAGAAAAGAATAGACGCGAAGACATGATATCAAGTTTGAGATCTAAAGTTAATGAGATGACCTCTACTTTGAACATATCCAACTTCGCCAATAGGGAAAACTTACTTGGACAAGATGCAAAGCCAGCAGACCTGATAACTAGAACAGCAGGGTTGGACAACCATAGTCTTGTTGGCCTACAGAGACAAGTTATAAGAGGCATGTATCATAACTCTATTTGGTCAGGGATGTCACGTTTATCCTTCTTTAGATTATTTCTTAACCTTTCTGATATGGGTCTTCTACCGGTGGTTGCATTTGAACAGAGCAAGATGAGGGGCTTGATAAACTGCGTGACACAGTATTAAGTACGAAACATATTGCATTGTCAGTTAACGAGGAACTTGATCTACACACTAGGCTCATTGTATGGTTTTTGCTTTTTCAGGCTTCATCTGTTGAGCATTTTTTTTCCTTCTAAATTTCTATTATAGAGTTGAAAACCAGTTGTGGAAACTTACAGTTTCTTTTTCCTTTGTACACAGGATACCTTGGACGAACATGTAGAATCAGTTGACACTCGTCTACAGGTTATTCCTTTATCTTTATTGATTAGAGACTTATGTTGACTAACATATGAATAAGAAGAAATCCAAATAATACTGTCTTGACTTTCCAAATGTACTAATTAATTATTTGTTGTTAATGGAATCAGCGAGTTCAAAAGAGGCTGGCGATTATAAACAAGCGTACTAGGAGTGCTTGCTCCTGCATGTCTTTACTTGTATCGGTAATGGGTATTGTGTTTTTAGCCGTTGTTGCTTGGTTGCTGATCAGATACTTGTGAATTGTCATATCTATAAATGCTACTAGCGACATCCACCTTTCCAGATCTCATACATACTGTGCCTGTCTTTATGTTGGCTAAGTGTGATGTGATCGATCGCTCAACATCTTTGGTGTGGCTTTGTGTTTCCGCAACAGTTATCTAATGTAAAGGCAAGCGCAAAGAATGAAACTGTAGAATTTCTTTATATCTGTCTCCCACATTCTTATGGTTTGAACAGCTGGATACTGTCATATTTTTTACCACCCCATATTA
>JAJJMC010000728.1:2084673-2111982 GCA_023531435.1 Papaver californicum | reverse complement strand
TGCCAATTGGAAGCTTTTGATATGTGAGAAAAGTCCAGTGTCCAATAAAAAGAAGAGAAGTATGTGAGAAAAGGTTTTACATGCTCAACACTAGAAGTGGAACATAATTGATGCACAAAAACGTAAACAAAAAAAAAGTACAAAAATTTGCAGACAGACAAGAATGGTCCTTGACGTCCCATCCGGCAACCGCTGACCAACCTCACAGAGATAAAAACAGCTTCTTAAACTGCAAACACTTGTCCTCTTTCTTTCTTTTGACATTCATCATGCAATTTTACATGTAACTTGTCTTTCGAAGCTATAACTATTGGACATTAATCAAATTTGTTTATACAAATTATATGTTTCTCCAGGTTATTATTACAGTCCTTGTACACCAAAGGCAAACAGTATCCCGGAAAAAGAGAGAGATGCTTTGTGTACTAATCTTTTCATCTGGCTAGTGAAACGGAAGTCTGCTTGGAGAATCAATTCTCATAATGAGTTCTTCTTTACCAGATTTATTTCTTTAAATTTGATCAGGCGAATCGCCATCTGATCTTATCACTTTTCAAGTGGCTGAATCTGCTCTGTTGATGGAACCCTTGTATATAAATGGCCATGCACCTCCTGATGATGATAACCTGTAGGGTTTGCGTAGCTACTACTCACATCGTCTTGTGGTACTTGTCTGTGTACGTGCAAGGGTTCAGGCCAACTCTCTAGAACGTTGTGCTCTCTACTCAGACATTTAGGGGATTCCTCTGCAGCATAGATCCATGAAGATGTTCTTCTCTGCAGTTGTAAGTCAGCCTCAACTGTTGCCATGTCAAATATAATCACCCTAGCTCTTGTTGCAATCTGATACGAGGTTCCCTGATGATAGATACTTGCCGCCTTGGAACCTGATGTTTCTAAACTGAGAAAGCTTAAATCTCCATATATGGGTAACAACACTCCTGGAGATGTAATCATTTCCTCCTGGTCAGTTATGGTTGTTACAAATCCTTCCAACAGAAATCCAATGGAGTGAGGGGATATTTCTATAATATCTCCCCTCGTGTAAATGTTCATATCCGACCGTTCCATCACAAGGGATCTCAAATCTTGCATAACCATCTTCTCAAATATTTGTGGAAGCAAGAGTTTTGCAATCACTACGACACTTTCCTGCCACAAGATATCTTCTACAGCAGGATCCACTTTGAGCAAAGACAGTATCATTTCACTTCGAACAAAGAAACAGTATACAACAGAATCTGTGATCAGGTCGCAGATGTAGGGCTTTCCGCTTAATACTTCATACAGGCCTAAAGAACTGCCATGTGAAAATGTTGGATGTAAAGAATCCTTGTTTCTGATATTATTACTTTCCCACTTCACAACCCCATTTGAAACAAGCCATATTCCATCTGATAAGGTTCCCTCTCTACAAATTGCGATTCCGCGTAGTATTGTTAGTAATTTTGTAGAATCTTCAAGTTGCAAACATGCAGTAGAAGGAAGTGCACTCAACAAAGGATGTACTCTTAGCATATCATCTATCTTTGGCATCTTTGCTAAAGGAGGATTCTTGAAAACTTTCTCCAAGTCAGTCTGCACCGAATCGTGAAGATGAATCATTTCTTTGTCTTCTAGCGTTCCAACTTTTTTAAGATTTTCAACATACTCACTCAAATGTTTTAGCACTGCATATGTTGCTTGTCTTATTTTAACAGCATGCAAAACCTGAGGGACAGTAGCACGAACCTCTTCCAAAAAATTTCTTGCTTCAGCACCTTCTGATTCACTTTCATTGATCACTAGAGAAACTATTTCACTGTCACCCATGAAGTCATGCAGTCGCCGCCTTGCAGTTCTATGAGCACGGAGAAATGCAGCACACATGTAACATGCGAATTCTAACCGATCCACTGTGAGATAAGTCGCCAGTTTCCGTGGAAAAATACTCATCTGGAGCAACCTATAGTGACTTGGAAAATGAACATGAGATTTTATGACCTTCCAGTCACATAGAGAATCATGACTTACCAAATCAATTGCCTCATTTACTGATCCTAACAAAGTAGTTGCAGTATTCTGGGCTATCCTTCCGTCATGTAGCATCCCCCAATAAGCAGCTTGGACTCAGTTAAGAGGCGCACTCGTGTGTCTCCCAAGTTCGTAGCATCAGTGTTACTCTCATTATTGGATCCACTGTGAGGGTGCACGTGGTCTTCTTCCAGGTTATTCAAGCAACTAAGATATTTTTTAACCGTGTGCCATTCAATAGGTCCTAGTTCTTCATCATCTTCAAGACCACCAAATGCTTCAAGGGCCTTATTCATCATTTCGTGCCTGGTGTGTTCCAATATGCATTTCTTTGTGGTTGATGGCTTATTCATGCCCAGAAAATGTAAAACGAACGATGTCGTCGATCCGTTCACAATGATTGTCAAGAATACAATCCCACTAGTGAAGAATAAAAACAGAGCTCCCGTGTCACGATTTAAAAATGCTGAATTGTCGCTTGCGCGCTTCACTGATAGTGCCATTGACAGTGCCACAACACCTCTTAGGCCTGACCAAACAAGAACGATTGCTTCTTTCCAGTCCAATCCGTACCCAAAATAATGCAGAAAGGGGTACAAGGTTCCAACAACTAGTGCACGGGACACTTGAACTAAAACGTAGAGAAGAACGAGGTAACCCCATGAAGTTTCATGCTTCATGAAATTATTTCCACTGTGTAGAACAGATTCAGATATTATCACTCCACTTAAGATGAAAATGAGAGTGTTGCCAATGTAGGAAACCATTTCCCAAAAATGATGCAAGCTCTGTTGGTTGTTACCCTTAAAGCCAGTCCTAGTAAAGGCAGAATAAAACATCCCCAAAGTCATCACTGCCAAGATACCTGACACACCAGCGCCATCTTGAGCAGTGAAGTAAGCAAGGTAGCTCACAGCAAGTGTCAGCGAAATCTCTATGACGGTGTCATTGAAAATAAACCCCAACCAGAAAACAGATACCACTCCAAAAGCAAGACCAACACCTACAGCTCCAAGTGATACTTGTATTAGATATTTGGTTATATCTCCAAAACTGAAACTCTCCCCAAGGACCATACGATAGAAAAGCTGATACACCACCACTGCCACTCCATCGTTCATCATTGATTCTCCATCGATTATTGTAGTCAATTCTTTACTTGCACCAAGCCCTTTCAACAAAGCGACAACAGCAACAGGGTCAGTAGCAGTAAGAAGCCCCGCTAGCAACAAAGATGTTTTCCAACTCCAGTTGTATGGAAAAGCAAGCTTCAGCGCAGATCCAAGACAGAAGGTCGAAATGAGTACACCCGGGCCAGCGAGAATAAGCATTTGCCCAATGCATTTCTTGATTTGGTGTACTTCCATTAAAAAAGAACCCTCAAAGAGAATAGCAGGAAGAAAAACAGCCAAGAGAAGATCCGCATTGATGCTTGCCCAAAGGCGAATACCAACCCCAAGTTTTCCAAGATGAAGATTTGTACCAAATTCTAAAGATCCAAGTCCAATTCCAATGACTAGCAAAGCAACTGTGTAAGGTACTTTAGTTCCATGAATTAAATGCCTTGTACTGATTCCCAACACCATACAAAGTCCAAAGAACACAATCACACTTGTAGCTTCACTAACTTCATCAAATTTTGTTACGGCAAGTGAAGTTGGCCCATCTAAGACAACCGACATCTTCGTGGTTTTAAATCAAAATCCTAGATTTAAGAAATTAAGCTCCTTTAACTCTTCTAGTGTATATTATTGACTGGTATCATCGGCCAAAAGCAACGTCCAAAGCGAAGCATTAGCTTTTTTGCTCATGGCTGCTCTTCGTCGTTGTGCACAAATGTGATGTTATGTATTGGCTGGTTCCATTAAGAGCTATGTGAGACCTGTAGGTAATAAAACGAAACTCAATGCGCAGTCCAGAATGCAAAACCTATCCCGCAATAAAACCATATACAGAATAAGAAAAGGAGTATTGAACAGTAATAAGACATTACAGTTGAAAAAGAAAGGTTGAAACGTGTTTCTTTTCTTAGGAATATCAACAAACAAACTAACTTCACAAGTTTCGAAAGTAAATTTCACAAATCTTAATGGGTTCATAATTTTTTCTCTTTTCTAAAATCTAAAGAATTAAAAATTTGAAAAGCAATGGTAACTGCAATAAAATTAATAATTTAGGTGACTGAAATTCAGAAATTTGAATGAATTAGACTGTATTTTGGAGTTGAGATTAATCGCTAACCTGTACACACCTGAACTTTCTTGTTCAATATTATCGGAATTGTTTTATCTTCTAGTCTTAATTTAGCCTGCGCGGATAGAGGAAGAGAAGAGCTTGTAGTGAGTTCCGACGGCAAGAGACATCATGATTTGATTTCGAATTTAATAATATGTTCCAACTTCGCCTATATTTATCTTTTTTTTTTCTTTCTTTTGTTTTTGTGATGATTGAGAATGTGATGTTTACTCCATTTTTAAGATAATGATTTGATGTGTACACTCAACAAAAGACCGACTATTTTTAGATACCACCGGAACGGATAGTGCATAGTTTTCCACTTACACAGTTTATAGCATGGGAGAATGATAACACACTGAGATCTTAGTGTATACACTTTAGAGTTTCAGAAAAATACTTTTGACCGTGTAACGAATCGGGTTCCAGAAAAGACGAATAATATATTATTAGTTGGACAAGATGCAAAGCCATCTCTAAGTGTCTGAGTTTGGGATGTCCTTTTTCGCATCAGTCCCATCCGAATATAAAACAAATAAAAATAAAAATAAAAATAAAATAGACTAGGAATATACACATTAATTAATTTTGTAATGGTCTGCTATGTTTTAGCGACTAGATGAAATGTCTCGTTACAAAATTCTTCCTCCTGTTCCAACCAGAGCAGACGCTCAGCTTAGTTTTCGATCCACTCAAATCATATATACCGAGAATTTCCTAAAAGAAATGTATATTGGGCAATGTTTTAGAAACGAGACCAAAAATCGAACCAGTAAAATCACTGGATTATGATCAACTAGTTCAACCAGTGGTTCTTCATCGGGTTAAATACGTAAACATTTTTTAGAGATCTATTCTCTAATCGATTTATTACAATGGATTTTTAGATTCTTCTTCTAACTATTGAAGATATCTTGATGAAATTAGCACATATGAAATTGAGCACAATTTTACAAAGAAATACTCCATTTGTTTAACAGATATAAGGTATTTCTATTAAGAATAGAAAAATGATGCATATTAAGTTTAAAATATTAAAATTAAACACACAGTTGTTTTGATAATAATTAAACATAATAAGTAGCTAAGCAAGTTATCATCATCATCGAAACTATTTTAACGTATTCAAAGCAATGCACATTTAGTAAATATATGAACTGTTTGTACATTCAGTAAATACATAAGCATTAATCTGCTAAGCCATAGTTTTAATTCAATAGCAACATAGGCAGTGGCTGGGTAGCACACGCACCAGGTGCGTCTCACGTGAGTTTTACAATCGATGTGTTTTTGACACGTCAAAACGCGCTTTAGACGTGTTTTTTTAAGAAGCCTTATATAGGGGCTTCCCATTTTAATAGAGGGGCTTCCCATGGTTGAAGGTTAATCCAAATTTTAGATATGGGATATCCTATGTCAATAGTAAATGTCCATATTACCCTTGTCTTCACAAAAAGTCTAATTTGCCCTCTTCAATTCATTAAAACCTAACCGTAGACATTCTTCTCCATTAATCGGTTTTTATTCTTTCTCCATTGCACCTTCCTTCTCCATTAAAATTCATCGTCTTCGATTAATCGTCGATTCAAAAATTTATATTCACCGATCAAACGAAGAAAACCTAACTCATCAAGATGACAAACTCTACTAAAGGTATAGAAGGTAGCAGTGATTTGAATCCAAAACAATCAAACAAAGAAAACCCAACTCATTAAGAAATTGAAGAAGAAATCGGTGCTAAAGGCGATCAAACTCCCCAACCACAACCAATGGTGTATATGAGGTATGATTCTACAAGAACCCATGCTATTTTTCTCCATTTTATGATTGTAATGTGTCAGAACGATTGATTTCAAGTCCAAAAATTAGGTTCCCAGAAACATTTACGGTTGGGTTCGATTGGAATCCCAACCATAAATATATTTTCTCAAGAACTTACGGTTGGGAACCCAATCCTAACTGGTTTCTTTTAAATTTTACGTTCAGGTTATTTAAATACCCAACCGTAAATCAGAAGGAATGAGATGAAGATGATATTTTACGGTTGGGTTCGATTCTGAACCCAACTGTAAACTATTTTGCACTCAAAGAAAAATTTGTACTTATGGTTGGGTTCGATTCTAATTGCCAACCGTAAATTATCCTGGATAGTTCAAATTTTTTGTTTTGAAGATTATTTACGGTTGGTTTCGATTGTCAATTTCCAACCGTAAATTCTCCTGGTTAGTTCAATTTTTTTCTTGATGATTATTTACGGTTGGATCGGATTGTCAATTCCCAACCGTAAATTCTCCTGTGTAGTTGAACTTCTTTTTGTTGATTCTTTACGGTTGGGGATATGTGTAACCCAACCGTAAAGAATTCTGAATTTTCAAATTTTTGATTGATTGTTTGTGTTGAACTGTTTGGAAATTATCTAACTTGTATTGATTGTATGTTGTAGGAATAAGGATAGAGAAAAACCCAAGAACAAAAGGGGTACCAATTTAACACCAATTGATCACACTCCAACCCCTCGCCACAAAGTTCATTTAGGGGTAGATAATAGAGGCTTGAGAAAAAACGATAAGAAGAAGAAGAATTTTAAGGTAGGGGGTGGTAGCTCTACTCAAGAAGTACTACCTCAAGAGGAAGATAATGTTTTTCAAGACTTCGAAGATCTACCGGTGGTGAGTGGAGGTGCGCTTGTGATTAGAGAACCACCACAAGAGGAACAATGTGATGAAGAAGAGACGGACATAGAACAATTTTTCGATCAAGGCAAAGGTAAAGAAATTGTTGTTGCTTCTACTCAACCTCAAGTGAAGGAAAAAAAGCCAAGGAAGAAACCATCACCGAAAGGCAGGCATATTCCCAAAGGCAAAGACGTGTTGTTGCCTAAGAAGAAGAATGGAAGACTTTGGGGTGAGGCCCCATACAGGTCTGCAATATTATTTGGTCTCCATCTCGTTTTTCTTTATTGGCCGAATAATCAGTTTGCACTTGGTTTGAATATTGTTCCACAAGTGGAACGTGCAAAGAAGATTATGAGCATCCGGGAATACCCTTGCTATGGCATTCATCAAGGATTGTTCTTTGTCAGTGATAATCACCTTAGGGGTATATCCTTCAACGTAGAATAATTTGACTTATTCCAATGCCCACACATAGCTTTCTTCGAGCTCGTCTCGCAAGAAGCAAAAGGCAACACTAAACGGGGACTTGGTAGAAGTTCGACCGAGAAAACTCAAGACCGGGAGCTCATATTGTTAGTTTTGTACGTGCAATCCATTAGAAGCACTTGATGGGAGCACCGTGCTAACTTCATAAACTCGGGATGAGCCAATATAATATGCTTTATTTCTTTATTCTCATCTTCTTCATGGAACATGGTGTAGTTGTGCTTCTCCCCCAAGTACAGAAGTTGTTGGATTTGGTCCATTTCTTGCTATTTCTCACTCTTCAACTTGGCTTTGACGTTGTAGATTGTCTCCAACGTAGAGACATTCTTTGGGTTTATTTTCTTCAAGTCCGAGGATATCAATGGGTTTCACTCGCTTTTCCGTCATGTCGTCTACGATGAACTTTTCTTCCTCGGTGAACCGTGCCGCATAAGGATGCGTTAACAAAGTCTTCGGTGGTAGGTGGTTGTGACGACCACATACAACTCTAGATAAGAACCACTAATTCTCCTTGTTGGTCTGAAATTGAAGCTTGAAAGAACATCCCCTTTTCTTAGTGAAAGTAGTTTGCTCCCTCTTCGTCTTTCCTACATACTCGGTACCCTTCTTCGCATGACTTGTATAAAATCCACTACACTCGCAAACCATTTGAAAGCGGTTGTCTTTAGTTTGACGGTTACAAACTATCACACACATAATTAACTTGCCGTGTTCTCTAGCCCATTGATTTGCATCATCTTTTTTTTCCTATGTCTACATGGTCCAAGAACACAAAGTTAGAAAAAAAAAGACTTAGCAATATTGTCCAAAGGAATTAACAACTTATCTATAACCTAGCAAGTCGTTCAAATAGTGATCCGTAGTATCTCTAGTTAGAACATCATTTGGAGGAGGCTGAGCATACATTGAGTGAGGTACAATCTCGAGCTGAACAAAAAATATCAAGGCATTAAGCAACAAAACACTAGAAAGTATAACTTTACGGTTAGGTTATGAGCATCGGACCCAACCGTAGGGGAGATTACGGTTGGGTTGTGCCTTCGAATCTAACCGTAAAAATAAAAGAAAACATACATAATTAGCTAGGGTTGGAATCAAAAGTCGAACCCAACCGTAACTAGTGCAATTAACACCCATGCACATAATGAGTTACGGTTTCGGTGCTAAACACCCAACCGTAAAACTGTTACGATTGGGTTTTCCGCCATGAAAGTACGGTTACGGTTAGGTCCGAGAAGAAAACCTAACCGTAATCTACCCTGAATCACAAAAAGTATCATACTTTTTTACGTGATTTCATCAAATTTGTGCCATAAATGACCAAGAGTTTAAGTTAGAGGTATACGTGACTACTCTCGGCAATTGAATCTTCACTTTGATGGCTAGTTTCTCCATTTGGTTGAGATTCACCATCACAACTTTGAGTTAAAACCTCTCTACCATCCAAGAGATCATACATAGTTGGGTCTCCATCAATGGGTATGTAAAATTTGGTTTGGTTATCATACAAGGATTCATCCACCTCAAATTTGTCACTAGAATCACTCATTTTGGTTGAGTAAATCAATATCTAGGGCTTTTCAAAAAACTAGCAAAAAGTCTCTTTTCTTTCTTCTACTTTTTCTTCCCACCAAACCAAAACAAATAAAAAATCTGATTTATGCATTAAAACAAAATCTGGGATAAAGGAGATGAAGATGGGCATTTACGGTTGGGTTCGATTATCATACCAACCGTAAATGTTTTTGCAGTAAAACTAAAATTGGTATTTACGGTTGGGTTTGATTGTCAACTGAATGCTTCTCCTCCACTGTTGATCCACATATTGAAGATTTGGTGCATGAAGAAGTTCAATCACCTGTGATTCCTACCAAAATGTCTACTATAAGGTAACAATCGAAAAACCCATTGTTTATATTAGGTTTTCATTGAAAAAATTGGATTGATTGATGAAGCTAGGGTTTAATTTTTTTTTTATGATCTATATATGGCTAGGTTCTCCTACGGTTGGGAAAAGAAGAACTCCCAATCGTAAATGGATCCATATGTTGATCCAACCTTGGTATTTATGCCATTTTTACGGTTGGGAAATCTTAACATTCCCAACCGTAATCCTATATACGGTTGGGTCGTGCAGCTTGACCTAGCCGTAGATTTAAATGTGAAACTAATTTTTTCCCAACTTTTGCTTGTTTGTAACATTTTTAGGAATCGAGCAAAGGGGTTGGTCAAGGATTTGAGCCATTCCATTGCCGCTGGGGAGTTGTTGAGTGTTGAAAAACAAAGAACACTTCTACAAGGTCTTAAAGATATAACTAAAGAGATATATAAATCTGACGAGGATGTCCAAGAGAATGTTGTCGTAGTGGATGAATAACTTATGGAGTTCTTGAACATTACTGTTTTTATCTGTTGGTATCTTAAGACTTACTTTGTTGTAGTGTGGTTGATTATGGATTTAAAAAATGCCTTTGCTTTTATTAGTTCTTTTTATGAATATGAATTTCTTAGTATAACTTGAACGAATGGATTGTAGTTTCTTTTTTATTGTTAAGTGATTCAAGGTATAAATAGATGAAAAAACTCAACTCAGGTTTACTTACGGCTAGGTGTCCGCCAATTGCTTTTAATGAAAAAAACATTAGGCAACAAAACACTAGATATATACATTTACGATCAGAATATGAGCATCGTACCCAACTGTAGAAATATTACGGTTGGGTTTAGCCTTCGAACCTAACCGTTAATTACGGTTGGGAATCAAAAATCGAACCCAACCGTAACTGGTGCAACAAATACCCATGCACATAATGCGTTACAGTTGGGTCCTATGCTAAAACCCAATCGTAAAACTGTTACGATTGATTGTTCCGCCATGAAAATACGGTTACGGTTAGATTAGGATGAACACCTAACCGTAATTGTTATTTACAGTTGAGTTTTTAGCATCATACCCAACCGTAAAACTGTTACGATTTGGTTTCCGCCATGAAAGTACGGTTACGGTTTGGTTAGGATGAATTCCTAACCGTAAATGTTGTCCATGGTTTGGTTCGACAAGAAAACCCAACCGTAATGCTCCCTAATAAAAAAAATTCATATTTTTTTACGTAATTTCATCAAATTTGAGCCATAAAAAACCAAGAGTTTAAGTTAGAGGTATACCTGACTACTCTGGTTGAGTGAATCAAAATCTAGGTTTTTTTAAAAAACTATAAAAAATTCTCTTTTATTTCTTCTACTTTTTCTTCCCACCAAACCAGAAAAAAAAATTTAATTTGATTTGATTAAGTATAAGATTATTTTAGATTAATTATTATTAGCCTAATCTATTAGCCAAATAGTTTTACTAATATTAACTAAACATGGATAATTTAGCCATTATAAAAATATAATGGATAATGGGTTTTTAAAATTCATACCTAGTATCCCTATTTTGTCTTCATAGAAGTCTCTCTATTGGAATAGAAAACCCCTGTATAAAACTTTTTTTTAACAAAAACTTTTATTTTTCAATTAATGAAGAATAATAACCATCTCAGTTCATCGCACAGAACTAAAATGAATCAATAAAACAACACCATTTAAATCTCAAATATAAAATAACGAGCTCAAAAAGCTTTAACAAATTCCGCTCTTTATTCAAGATCAGATAACTTGGTTTACTTCTTTTGTTTCTTTAGACAGTTCAAAATCTTATACTTCCCTGGTTTTGGGATCTAAGGCTTTTAATTAATCATGGAATTCAAAGTTTCAAAACTGAAAAAGAAGATGACGATGGATATTCAATAAAATACAGTCAGTGAGAGTATTCAATTAAAGATGGGTTGGATATACTAAAGATGTAATAGTGAGTTTCTGATTAAAAAAGAATGAATTGAAAGAACAATGGGAGAGATAGAGGGTCTTTAGCCGTAGGGACTGGTGGTAGAAGAAGTGTTTAGGAAATTTAGGCACACAGTGTATTTATATAAGTGAAGTAGGGTTTTGAATATGGGATGTGTCTGATTTGTAAAACCCCTACATATAACGGTGATGTATATGTTAAGTATATAGCATGAGGCCAAGTTTTGTTGTATGAAGTGGGCTTAGTATTTATGTTATGGAAAATAGCACGACTATATATAAAAATAATAAAATATTATAAAATTAATATGTATAAACGTGTCCGTGTCCTAGTATTTTTAGGAAGTGACCGCGCGCGCATCCACGTCACATCGTATTTGTGTCTTCGTGTTCGTGTCTGTGCAATCCAGACCAGTGGGCTAATTAACTAGTGATAGTAGATCTGGACTATACTTGACTATTGCTGCTTCCAAGGCGCGGGCCTCTTTGTCAATATGAATTCATGGTTGAGCCGACAAAGCCAAGAATCAATCCTCTTTTTAAGCTATAAGTGACTTAATAACCAATCAATTAGATTATTGAGAATTTCTCTTTCTGTCCAAGCTGGCACCAGCAAGAACAATAGCTGCAACTGAAGGCGCTCTTGAGATAGCCAAGAAACCACTCCTAAAATCGGCATCAGGAAGTGGCCAATGATTGTCATGCCTCGGGAACGAAGAAAGCAAGAGCTTACCCAAGATTTCAATCTAGTCCAAGAGGAGGAAACCAGCTTCAAGATAGAGGAGATACCTTTGCAAATATTAGAGTAAATTTGAAGTAATGGAAGTCTGGATGAATCGACATCAAATAGAGGCAATTTCTATTTCTCTTGCTTGCGCTGTTGAGCCAAGGGCTTTTAGGAATTCGACTGTTTATTATTCAGGCGAAGTCTAAGGCTACAACGAAATACAGTGGTTAGAATTTCAAGAAGTGACCTTATGGGAAGTAGAAGTAGAAGCAGGTTCCAGATGTTGCGGTGTCTTAGGAGGGAGATGCTGCATACTAAAAGAAAATATTGGGCCGAGAGGCTTTTCGAGGTCGATGACAGACGTCTTTTTAATTCTTTCTTGAGCAGAGTGAGTTGTTTTGCTTGATTTCCCTCTCTCAGATAAGGTTTACGGAGCTTTCCGCCATTTCTCTATCGTTTTCAGCGGGCAGACAGAGATCAATAATACATTACACTTGGTTTTTATAGTTTTTTTTATCTTCCATTCTATGTTGGAACGAAGTGTCGCTTCGGGAAACATGGTTATTGAGAATCTTAAAAAGTCATAGGTTTCCAATTTTAAAAGAATTCCTACCAAGATAACGGATCCTGCCGTAGGTGCCTCTATATGAGCTTCGATAATGGTATTCCATCCAGCATAAGCATCCGGATAATCTGGAATACGACGTGGCATACCTGAAAGACCTAAGAAATGCATTGGAGTCAATTCGACGTTGACTAACCTACTTAATTTCAGCTTTATTAATTATTCTGAAGCTATGAGACTAGAAATTGATCCCTCTGATCGAAGTTAGGTCGGAGTACTGGTAGGCATCTCTTTATTATGTAGTAAACCCCTTAAAGCATAGGTGTCAAAGTCAGTAAAGAAGGTAGTTTCCAAGAAAGAGTATAAAAATAAAAAGCTCTGTTAGATGAATATTGGTGCAATTCTTGGTCCTCGTGCCACATAAAAGTGTAATGGAGCCTTTTTTCTTGTAGATACAGACTACACTTGATTATTGTTGTTTCTAAGGTGCCGGCCCGAGACTTCTTAGACTCAAAACAACGCGGACACATATCGACCTTTAGTGACTTGTGCTTGTGAACCTTACTTATGAGATCGAATACTTGGACCAGACTCTATGCTTTTAGGGCTATTAATTTGGAAGTTTTGTTATCTACTTTGCTATAGTTGTAGCCTGTTCCCGCAGTACATATGAGTCCTCCTATCTGAACCATTTTTGTCCGTTGTTGCCCTTTAATCAAGTGATGGGTATAACAGGTCCTTCTTTCTCCCAAGATTCTAAGATGGGGTTCAACATACTTCCTAACATCTCTTATCTTGAATTTTCATTTGGAATATCTTTTTCCAACTTCATCAAACTTCAGGTGGCCATGAAACTGTCTACCCGATCTACCTCGGGTTGAAAGTGAAAGTCGCCAAAAAGTGGCGGATTGCTTTTGAAACCAATGAACTTGGGTATATATTTGGTCATGAGAAAGGGCCAAGATACTTTGATTTATTACTCTTTAGCAAACAGAGTCATATGCTTCTATTTATAGGGACACGTCTACTCCAGTATATTCTACTTCCCAATTCGTATTCGGATGATAGTAGTAATAAATTTCCTTCTTACGGATCAGAACGACTGAGAAGCTCTTTTCAGTTTGTTGAAACAATGAATTCGGATTAACTGGTCTTTCCATTTCTTAAAGAGGAAGGCGAGTCAATCTCTAACAACTTAATACCAATCTAGCTTATTGCCACACCATTGGAAGAAGCAGAAGAGCATGTCGGAGGCAACCATGCCGTTCATTTGGGAGATACTTGCTTCAGGATATAAAATTATTTATGTTTTTTTTAGTAGATCGCTCAAATAGTCTAACCACCTTACCAGGGAGGAAACCATGGCTTAGCTAGTCTAAGATAGATCTTCACCGAAAGAGAAAAAGATAGTCGAGTGCAGGAGGATCAGGTTCCTGAATGTAAACTTTGGCCTTCTTAACTTTAATTACTTGGACAACCCGACCATATCGGGGGAAAAGCAGCTCGATTGTTCAGCAGAACCGCACATAGGCCAAGTACATTGAAAGTAATCATCAAAGGAAGAAACCAGTCGACTATCCAGGGCTCATGCACTATCATTCATAGAACGCAAGTCTGAAAAAGAGAGGAAAATGCATGTCTTCCGTCCCAAACACATGAAATTGACGCAAACTTGATCGCAACTAAACTCATAAGAGAAGAAAAACTTCAATCACTAGAGTTCCATGAAGCTATCGACCTTCCTAAGACTCTCTTACATGCCTTCATGCCTAAGATGTTCACTGAATCCTACATTCACGACCTTCCTAAGATGAATTCCTATGAAGTTTCACACATGATTGATCCACTCGACCATCGGGAGATGGCCCGGTAGGGTACTCGACTAGAGGGAGTTTTCTTACTTTCTTGCACTTCTATTGGTGCCTTGGAGTAAATAACCTACGACCCAGAGATAAATATAGACCTCAGAAAGGAGCCCACTAAAGATCTGGGAGTTCAAAGAAGAAAGCACTAAGTATGGTGTTGGGTATTGCCTTGTTACTCCAAAAAAAAATCTTTTACTTTATGCTACATTTCTTGGTTCATTTGGTGGAAGTCTTGGTAAAATTGGGCTTTCTAGGTTGATGCAGGATTTGCTGGCTCCCTTCTTACCAGAAATGACTGACTGAAGCAAACGCTTAGCGGTCAATATCCATAGGGCGATTCATATGAACTTGCTGCAAATGATTGCATTTAGCGCATTTCCTTAGAGCGGATTCTGGTCATTCATCTGCAGATGTTACTTTTACAACAATTATTTTAAAAAACTGATAGATCTAGGATAGTCGGCCAACCTCCTGGGGAGAGCGAAGACGAGCGCTCGTTGCTATTTATCCCTCTCCATAAGTCACAGTGTACGAGAAGAGAGTGATCCTGGCTTCTTTCTGTAAGTCTACTACCAGACACCTGATAGACACATTTTAGTGTCTAAATTGCACCTTAGTTTCTATTAAGTTAGTATTCGATTTTGCAAATATTACGTGTTTTTATGCTTTTGTAGGTACATTAGAAGAATAAAGATTTGTGGAAAAATTGGCTCAAAAAGTGATAAAGGCACCCGGGAAAATGGATTAAGGCACCCGCATATTGGATTGGGGCAACCCCTTTTTGGTTTAAAATTCGAATTTGGCGGGAAGAATGATGGTTACGTAACCAAATTCTGCTGTGAAGATTTTAAAGAGTTTGATCGAACAAAGAAGCCTCTAAGAGATACTAGAATGATTCAAACATCTCATACACGGCAAAACAGCACATCTAAGAGCTAAATATTGGCCGGAAATCGTGGAAACAAATCGGAAAAGCCAATCCGATGTTGTTTGAGTTCATCTCGGATTTACAAGTTGTTTGGATAAGTTTTGAGAGTTCTAATCGAATTAGAACTCTCCCTAGGGTTTGTTTCATCTATAAATAGCAAGATAAGCCAAGAAAATCAGGGGGGAGAATCGCTGGAATAGTGAACAGAAAACTTTCTTTTCTGCTGCTGCGTACAGGGAAGAAGGAGGTGAAGAACATACAGCTCCAGCGAACTGTCGTTCACTAACGCTGGAACTGTCGTTCATATTGAGCTGCTTCAACTGTTTCTTTCCTGTTGCTCATTTTCTTTTGTAACGGCTGAACCATCTTCTGTAACGATTATATACGTATCTGTTCAGCTGTTACACCATTATTTCACCTTGTAATCAATATTTTGAGCAATGAAGAGATCTTTCGAGCAAGTTTTCTCCACCATGAGCTAAGTATATTTACTGGGATGATGGAGGAGGTTTTTCTCTCAATTTTATGTGGTAAGTCTATTTTTAATTAATTAATTATAATTCTTTACTTGTTAAAATTGCATAGTTTCGAAATAGAAAAACGGTTTCATTCAGTAGTGGTGTTTTTGTTTGATGGGTCATGCTGGGTTGACAACCTCTGATGTCCCATGCTTATGATTTACCTCTACTTGTTTGCATAAAACCTATTTTGGCAATATTTGAGCTTAATTTATTTAAAAGAATTACCCGATTAATCACATAAATTGTTAGAAATAACTGATTCTTGATTCCTGGTTTTCCCCATATTTTCTAAAAATCATCTCTAGTTTATTTTCCTGATTTTTATTTAATTAGATTAAGTCTAATATTTTCTAAAATCATTACCTTCAAAAGTTCGAGAATCGAACCTCTTTTTACCACTATTAAAAATTACATCAACACCCCTAATCCTAGGTAGGCTCCAGAACTTCCTCGTTCGTGAGATAATCCCTAGATAGATTTGTGAATGAGAAGTACAAGTTTCATATCTTCATAAGAATGAGTGGATGACATTTTCTGGGCATTTCTAATAATATCAAGTCTGATTCCTATTTTGGATTTTTTCATTTCCGGAGTTTTATCCCCTCATTCTTATCAGCCATTTTTCGTTACGGGAAACAAAGACCTCGGTTCTGATATGTCGCAGGATTGAATCCTTGTTTTTTTACTACCCCTGTCCAATCGAGATGGGGAATCCAAACATCGATTAGGATCAACAAATTTTACATAGCTGGGGGAATGTCTTGGACCACCACCTCTGTCCCCTGAAAAGGATTAGCCAACTGAACGAACCCCATTCTCTTCCTGGAGTTGCTGAGAAGGACCAATATTCCATTGTTATGTAAGTTTCTTTTTGTTGTGAAGAATTGCAGCGTTCCACCTGGGAATGGGCCTATCTCCAAACCAATGCTAAAAACACGGGCAAGGATTAGTAGCAGAAAATCATTAATTAGTCTATTTCCAAGTCAGTAAACTCCCAACCTTTCGTTGGTCAACAACCAACAAAAAAACAATACGCAGTCAGTTGCAGGCATGCGAGAAAAAGAAAGTTTTCTTCTTCGCAACACCTACAGATATTGGTAGCGGAATTCAAATAGGTCGGTAGCCCATTAAACTGGAGGAAATTCAGACTTTGATGTTGTTGCTTATCTAGACCTGGGAACTCTAACATCTTAGCTTGGATTTCAAGTAGGAATTAAGGAAGCCGATTTTATATTGAGTTATAGTGACTTTGATATCTGCCCCATTTTAGTTAGTCTCTTTTTGTTTGGGAGTTTACTGACTTGGAAAGAGACAGATCAATGTGCTTGGACGATATATAAACTTGGACACTTGATATAGATATATAGCATCATTCAAGTAGATACGGATCAAGATAGTAGAAATATAAGCTTGTGAAATAGCTACTCCTAATTCCAGACCTGACGATGCGAGAATGGTGAGACGTGAAAAGACCCGATCCCATTCTGACTTCGATAGGTAGAATCATCTCACGCCATATGTACTGAGAATATTCGGAAGATGTGGTACAATCACGGGAAAAGTCAGAATAAGTCTGCCTAGCTACTTTAGGAAACAGAGACCGAAGCTATCTTTTCTTCGCTCAAAGGGAAGAACGAAGTGGATGTTGCTCGACCGGGTTGCGGAAATAAGGGCACTAAGGATCGATTGACTTGCTTATTTATGAACCTTGATGGGAACTGTTTTGGCAGTCCCTAGGTATAAAGCCGCTCGACACTCATGGTCACAGTTCTGCAAGTTCTGATCTTCCTGAATATGGGATCTTAGATCATCTGCGCCCAAAGACTAAGCAATGGAATTCAGATCCCAACAAGGCAAAAACCTGAATGAACAAACGGCTTCTGTATGTTTCATAGCTTTCCCACTCCCTTATTTCCGCTTGGATCCCTGCAGCTCGGGCAATCACGCTGACCAGGATTTTCTCTCTTATGAATGGATGCCTTTGAAAGTGGCTTTACTTTCTTTCAGGCACTCGGCCCTCTTGCCTAGACTTCGAGCCGGACCTGCGAAAAGATGAAGTGATTCGTTCTGGTCCCTCGTGTTAGCTTTTAGTGAACCGGGTGGAAGATACCCTTATATGTAAAGCCTAGTTCTGAATCTTTCTTTAATACGAAGTCTTATAGTTCTTCTAAGCAGCTTGTCTTGGGGATGGCGATGATGGGGAAAGTGTTCTTACAACAATATTGTCTTGAAATACACTTATACTTCTGACGAAACTCTGAAATAGTAAGTTCACATCCCATCTGAAAGGGCACCTGTATGAAAGTCGGTACTCCCATTAAAGACGGTCTAGTTCATGTGTCAAAGGATGGTAAGGTTTTGCGCGTTGTATCGGTTTTAATAACGAAAGGGACATGTTCTAACTTTGATCTCACTGAATTCCTAATCCTTTGCTTGTTGTGCAGTGACTGTACCGATATCCACTAAGCGTTGTTTCCAGATAAGGTTACAGGTTAACATCAGTGTAAAAATACGGTGCAAGCCTTGTTATGCCGAAACCTAACTGTTAATTCAGCAACACTTCTCAATGCCATTTCTTCCTGTCACATCATTTGACCCATTGGATCTATGCAAGATTCATGAGAAGAGCACATGATTAATATTTACCTTAATCCAAGAAGAAAGACCCTAAGAGGGACGAGGTGGAATACTCTACCCATGCCCGCCCATTAGCGCCTAGAACAGAAGCGAGAGTGTATGAAGATTAGAGTCTGGTTTTTCCCACTGTTCGAGATAAAGCGTAGCTCCTCTCCCACGTGTAAGCCAATATGCCGTGGTAGACTTAAGATCTTCTAGGTTTCTAAGAACATGAATAATCTTCTTTTGTCCGAAGAAATGATTCATCAAAATAATGAGTCACCCTTTCCATTGATATAGATACATCTGATATTACCAAATGCTTGGGTTAAGAAATTAAGGAGAAACTGGGTCTGGGTTCGGTTCGTCGGTATGAACTGGTGATCGTGAAATGACTGGTGATTATGGGGAAGTTATTGGACTTGGAACCACGGAGAAACCACCCCAAAGCCAAGTCACTATAGTATCCCCGACTACAGGTATGACACTCAATTCAGACTCCTAGCTCGGAGGAAAGTAAAATATTTGAGTCAAGATGACGCTTTCTTGCTACTTCTTTATTTTTGAACTACTCGTCTCTTGCTGAGTCAAGGGCATACACAAGTTCATCCAGCGATTTTAGAATATCCCTGCTGAATGATCTGTTTTCTCCTCGGTCGGCATAGGTGGGTCGATTCCTTGAAACACACGTGGTGGTCATTATAGCCGGTTCCTTCTGATCCTAGAAAACGCTCGAAAAAACCTGCTACAGCGATCGGGTGATGAGGTCTCACCCCCTACGGGTCCCTCTCTCTATGGTCGATTCACTAAAGTTCCTCATAAAAAGGACTATTCTATTCGGCAAGCCACAAATAAGAAAGGAGATCAAAGCTCTACCAAAGCATCGGCTAAGCACATCTGATACAGGCATAATTCATACATATTTACTGCTTAATCTATATTTGTTAGTACTTGATTTTGTACTAATTCTATTATTTTTATACTTTTATAGGTAGCATACATGAAATCCGAAGTTACGAAGAAAACGTGATTAAATAGGAGTTGATTATGTGCTTACTAAGTCCTACTCAATTATGAACTATGTAAAGAAAAGATCTGCCACATGAATGATTAACGGAGAATTGGTCTATAAGACACAATTGTGTTAATGATAAGATTACTTCTCATTTACACGTCCCTTGTCAAACAAAGTTGAATTCTAGATTTTGAATTTGAAAAAAGCATCAGACAAAGTCGACGGGCAGTAAAAAGTGGAAGGTGGTGTTGGCTGGTTAACTAGGAGTAGGTATATCCGTGGAATGATGAGAGTCATCTTATGGTTTGGCTAGTGGGATAGGGTCTGGCATAGAAAGGTGAGAAGTACTTGTCATACGAAAAAGAAAAAGTCGAGAGAAGATTGGATCGGTGACGTCAGAGAGAGGTGGAAGTTTGGGGAGTATAAAAATAAAGAGAAGAAAAGTAAAGAGGGGGGTTCGATCTGGTTCTGTTGGAAAGAGGAGAGGGGGGGCGTAGGCTGGAAAGAGGATCAGAAATAGAGAAGGCTTGAGAGAAAGTTATGTTGGTGGTGTGAAGGATGAGAGAAGGTAGGGGACAAGATCTGACAGATCTGAGAAGTGAAAAGAGGTTGGAGGAGAGAGGCTGGTGGAAAGAGATTGTAGGGGAGAGAAATGTGTTGGTTGATTGGAGAGAGTTGGGCGTAAGGTTTTGTCTGGTGAGTTTTGGGAATTGGAGACGAAAAAGAATAGGGAGAGGTCTGATGTCTGATTGGGGAGAGACACTACAGACGACAACAGAAGAGAAAAGAGAGGGTTGGAGGCGTAGAATGGTGGTGAGACGTTGAAGTTTCTGGTAGATGGGTTGGTCCGGAAAACGGAGAGAGACGGGAAGCCGTTGTATTCGACTACGGTTTAGTTTTTCTTTCTCTCTTTATTCTTTTTATGGGTCTTAAGAAATCCATCTCCATGGTCTGCTAAATTGCTTAATAGGGTTCAGATAAAAGCCAATTTAATTATATAGACTCTACAATGATATTTTTAATGATGATTTGATTGACTAGTAATTTTATTTCATATAGATTGGTATTTAATCATTCATGTGTTTTTCTTGATTATTTATGCTTTTCAATTGATATTGCGTGCTCTGGTTAAGTTCTTTGACGTGATATTCTTTAGGATTGATATGTAATGCTTTAGGATCACTACCTATGAAGCGAAGGAAATTATAACGGAGAAACAATATTTAAGAATTTAACATACCATCTTCCGAGAGATGAGATTAATTTCGATATTTGTCTCGAGTAATACAAAAAATATATTTTAGAGATTAGTAGAGTTTATATGATTGAATTGGTGGAAATCGAAAACCCTAGTAACCCACTCCCCACTTTGTTTATTATTAGGATTATTTATTACTCCCTCCGTTTCTGGAAAAGTGTTACTATCACTTTTTCATTTTAGCCTAAAAATAGGCCAATTTGAAAAAGTGATAGTAACTCTTTTCCTGAAACGGAGGTAGTATTTTATTGTGTTCCGAATTTCTGAAAAAATCCAAAAGATATTATCTCTGATTAGTTTAATTGAGATATTGATTGCAGTATTTGCCCGCTCTCTATGGGTTAGACCTGTATTTGTCGCTTTCTACTAATTAGACGTCGTGCGATTGCGGTTATTATATATAGGCTTCTCAGAATCCTATCAACAACTCATTCAACTATGATATTTCCACATGAGTTAGCAAGCGCGGCTCGCTGGTTAAGAATTTGCCGCTGGAAGGAAGCTCATTCTTGATTAGTTGGCGTTCTGTTCGACAAAAGGTTCGTTCAAATTGGGAAGCGATGCTTCTTCCTACGTAGGATGAGGGGAACCTTTCCAGATAGGTCAGCAAAGCTATTTCCCCAAATGAGGAATAAGTTGTGATTCTGTCCCTTAAAGGTTGAGTTCTAGTTTTGTAAGGCAAAGAGTTATCCCGTTTCGGTTCCTACTGTTTATTGGAAATAAGAGATGGTGTTAAAGCGTCCAGATCCCCCCCCCCCCTCACATGTAGAACATATGAGTCTCTTTGCCCCTTAGGTGCGGTACATGGGTGAGTAAGCTATAAGTTTAAGTGATCTGATCCTCCTGCAAGACATCACTCTGGGCAGGAACTGGATCAACCAACAATTGATCATATTTTCAAGAAACTAAATGAAAGAATTTGTACTCCACAACGCGGCTCCTCGTTCAACTTTTTCGAAGTCATTGGATCCTTGTTCAACAATCTCCTCCTTTCTTCTACTCGATCCCGAAGAGTAACTGAAACCAATTCAGTCACGTTTTCATGTTCCAATTGAACACTTTGGTCCAACACATTGAAATGGAAGCCAGTTCAACAGAAAGCTTTTGAAAACGCAATGCACCCAGGTAAATAAGAAACAAGATGAGTGCATAAGTTAAACGAGCATCCCAGACCCAAAAGGTGCCCCACATGGGTCTTCCCCAGAAAGCTCCAGTCACTTCTTTTTGTCATTACACCGCGTCCACTCAGAGGATCCCTCTATTCATCATGCTTGGGCATAAAGCCTAATACATGGAAGATACTACGATCCCCAAGCTTTTCAGCTGTCCGAATGGCATCAATTTTACTTTATTCCTTTTTTGACCCAATCTAACCAGATGAACTAAGTAACGGACTTCCAGACTCAGTTATTAGCCCAGGTAAAGCAGGTGTACAATCATAGATCTAATGTTGATCCCTTGGGTATGAAGAAACCTACCCGACGACCTTCGATAGAGGCCCGGCTTCTCGGCCTTGCTCTTGGTTCTCGTCCGTCTTTTAGTTCTTGTCAAGCTAAACGACATGGCGATAAAAGGGTAGGTCTTCCGAACCGGAGACATAGACTGGTCCAACTCTGCTCATCCCCTTCTTTTGACGAATGCAGAATCACTACCATGGGGTGGAATAAAAGAATTTCCCAAGCCCCTAGTCTTAAACAGAATTTCTGGAGATCTTTCCTCTCCACTAACTTTTACTTTCATTTGTAAGAAGCTTTCCCTCTGTAGAAGACTTCTTCGGAATAAATTGAGAAAAGGCAAGAAAGAAAATTTCATACGAAGACATGAGAAATGGAAATGCCTTGCTAATGAAATTTCTTTCTAGATAGATGCGTCTAGAAAGAAACATGCAATTGAACAGAAAAAGCCTTTTCTACTACAAAGTTGTACGCAAGCAAGCAAGAAAGAAGTGAATATCTCGATGTCAGCCTTCGACTACAGTGTGCGTTAACCTTAGGTCCCGCCACCTCTAGGAGAAGCAGGAACTAATGACCCGACGCTAACACCTTTAGCCCTTTCCCATGCTTCCCTTAAAGTTATGTCAAACAAGCCTCTTGGTGCTAATGTACTAAACGATAGTCCTTTTGATCGACATGCTCCGCCCTTTGTTGGAAACACATAGCTTCCACTCTCCTTTATGCCCTTAAAAGGTTTACTTCAGCCATAAACATAAAGTGATGTCTCAGTCACTAACAAGACTACATAGGAGGAAAGTATAGGTGTGGATGGGAAGGGGAAGGGATCCTTCAATAGAGTCTTCAGAAGCTTCTGAACCAACAAATTCTTTCAATAAGGGAACCTTTCCAGATAGGTCAGCAAAGCTAGAGGCGGTAGTTTACCCTATGACGGATGTCAGCTGTTCGAGTCCGCTTATCTTTTCGATCGGATCATCAAGCAGCGCAACCCGGTTCTGATTGACTAAGCCTGTGCTTGTCCAAAGAGGGAGTTTACTTATTTGCTCATTTATGAGAGAAGGTTTGGGGGAAGGTTCTTGCTAATGGGAACACATGACATGTACCAAAGCTAAGATTGGACACCATTGGTGTTAAAGGAGAACTGAGAGGAGCCAACCCTAGTACGAGAGAATTGGGTTGGGCCAACCTGTAAGAAGGGCAGAAGCTTAAATAGTTGATTTCGATCTATTCTATTTCAGGATCTATAGATATTTTCTTCATCGATCCTGTGTAAAACGTTATCAAATGTGCAAGTATAGCCTACGAAACGGGAGAAAAGAAATGTCAATAGGAAATTTTTTAACAATGGAGTAAATGGGTTATCTAGTTGTTTCTAGATACGGTTGCCAATTAACATCTCTTTTGATTCGTCGATACGAGAAGCAAATTATTACGTGAAGGAATCAATATCTCGACATGAGCCAGTTCGTCTTTTCTCATGTTTACAGAGAAGGCAATGGTTGTGTTGATACTCTATCTAATATTGGAGCCAACTCAAACACAGCTGTTTGGTGGTCGTTTCCTTATGACTTCACTCTACTCACTAGCCCTGCCTTCGGCATCCCCCTCATTGCGGTTAAGGTAACGACTTCGAGCATGGATATTTTTTGGGGGAACCGGTTGTTCGGGTATCTAGGCATGGTTTATATCATGATCAGTATAGACGTCATCAAAACCCTTCTGGCTCGTCCTGGATTCGGGTGCTGCCATAGTCAACAAGTTTGAAACTTCCAGTAAAAAACTTTGAATGGAGAGGGAGATCTTCCTGATGAACTATGACCGTACCCCTATCTTCGTTGGAGAACTCGCCTCCTTTTCTAGTGACTAATCATTTAACATGGGACTCTCTTGCACCTTAGGTTTTTTTTCGTTAGGTGAACCCCTTCCTTTTCCACTAAGCCAAGAGATTCAAGTCAAGAAGCGTAAGTAAACTCCATACTGACCAGGATCGCTCCCACACCTGTAACATTCGTGATCGACCTCCTTAATTGTGTGAATCGTTCCAATCTTGATAAATCAGGGGGAATTTCTTTGTGCATTTTAGCTAAGCTAGCTCAGATCCAACTTGTTGTAGGTTGGACCTAATGGGATGGATTAAGCCTCGGAGGTTGAAATCACAAGAACATAACTTAGCAACAAGCTGTAAAGCCCTAAAAAAAAGACACGGTTACAACGAAGTTTTGCACCAAGCAAAGACAACCCGAATCTGAGTCTGGGTTATTGAGGGGCCAAGATGAGAACGTAAGGATGAGTTAAGGTGCCATTGCAGGAGTGATCCGGCTCCAAATGCTCCTAAGTCTCGGTACGGTTCCTATGACAAAGATTCATTTACGAGGTGGAGTCGATAATCTAAGGTTTAAAAACCATAGATTTTTTAGTTTTTGTCATTGATTACTGGTCGAGCCGCTGGAATGTAATGGGATAAGAATTTCTGGAATCCTGTTGATCCCTAAAAACCCATTGGAATCATAAGTTATGGAAATATAAAAAATAAAGAGGAGAAGGCATGATCTTCATGTACTCTTGCTTCTTTTTTAAGCGCTAACGGGCGGGCATGGATGTGCACCTCACTTACTATGATTGTTTTCATATTCTAGAAAGGGGGGGATAAAGTGTAAGAGACAAAGTTACTCAATAAGACAGGTTCCTAAAGTATGTTTACTCAACTAAAATACTGACGGAATCTATCCAATGAAGAAGACAAAAGCCTCTCATTCCAGGTTCCCATACGCTAGCTAGTCTAGTGAAAGCCAAAAAGAAAACCTACTAAAGTCAAGGCTGATTATGCTTCAAAAGCTAGTGCACGCGGTAGGTTAACCCAACTGGGTTCGCCAAACGCGCATTTCTCCACTGTAAAGACCTCAAATATGCTTTTTTCCAAAGACACAAGATACCCCTCTTTTATGTCTTTTTATAGGCAAGAACAACAGCTACAACTGGAGGCGCTCTTGAGATCTCCTACCTGGCTAGAAACGATATAAACTGGAATTCTACTCCTCTAAAGGGCCTTTTTGGTGCTGGTTAATAAAGAGCTTCTTAGGGGCGGTTGATCCAATCTCTCCAGCAATAAGGGGATTACATCGACCCTTTTCCGAGGAATCGGCATTCCCCTCTGTGAAGATTGTTATAGTGGTAAGAAAAGGGTTTCAAACTCTCGAACTTGTGAAGATTGATTTTAGATTTAATAAATTAATTTTTAAACTAAAAATATACATAAAATATGAAAATAAAATTCATAAATACTGAGGTTATGGATTCACCAACAACCAATTAAAGTGCTTTCAATTTAATCAATATTCATGCAATTCTTTACATTTAAAATGATTCTAATATGTTGCAAAAGTAGATTTTCAAAATAACAATTGTAAATCGAAAGCATAGAACATAAAAAACCCTAGTCTAAGCATGCTTTATCAAAAGAAATCACAACTGCTTAATAAAAAATCCTTAAATCAATTTTTAATCAAAGCTAATAATCCTAAAAGAAATGTGAAAAATTAATTCAAATAGAAATATACCACTTTTCTTGGAACAATAGCTTCCTCTGTCGCCTCAGCAAAGAGGTTTAGCTCCTCATATTAATCAGTTGCTTAAAATAATGATTCATGGCTCAAACGTTTACAAATGATGAAAAAGAGTGAGAATAATAAAAAAACAAGAAATTTGCAACGTTTATAAGCATTACAGACTCACTGTTACAGAGGGAAAAGTGTTTCACTGAAGATAAACGTTGCAAATGAAGATAAATGTTGCAAAGTTAAAAGCTTTAGCAACAGAATCTTCAACTTTTTGGTCACGGAAACTTCAACCTTTTAGCAACGATTTCTTCATCTTATTATTCCTGAAGTGTCATCTTAATGCCTATCCTGAGAAGGAGTCATCATCCTCAGAAAATGTACCTGAAATAAAATTTTAAAACACAAAAACGTAAAATAGAAAAATTAAAAATAAAAATCTAACTAAACTAACTTACCTAAAAAAACTAAAAACAAATCTAAAAACAAGTCCGCGTCGGCGGCGCCAAAAACTGATGGTTTTGTTATAGTTGTAAGAAAAAGGGTTTCAAACTCTCGAACTTGTGAAGATTGATTTTAGATTAATAAATTAATTTTTGAACTAAAAATATAAAATATGAAAATAATATTCATAAATACTGAAGTTATGGATTTCACCATTAACTAATTAAAGTGATTCAATCTAATCAATATCCATGCAATTCTTTACATTTAAAGTGATTCTAATATGTTGCAAAAGTAGATTTTCAAAATAACAATTGTAAATCGAAAGCATAGAACATCAAAAATCCTAGTCTAAGCATGCTTTATCAAAAGAAATCACAACTGCTTAATAAAAATCCTTAAATCAATTTTTAATCAAATCTAATAATCATAAAAGAAATTGCAAAAATTAATTAGAATAGAAATATACCACTTTTCTCGGAACAATAGCTTCCTCCGTCTCCTCAGCAAAGAGGTTTAGATCCTCATATTAATCAGTTGCTCAAAATAATGATTCATGGCTCAAAGTGTTTACAAATGATGAAAAAGAGTTAAAATAATAAAAAACAGGAAATTCGCAACGTTTATAAGCGTTACAGACTTACTGTTACTTAGGGAAAGGTGTTTCACTGAAGATAAACGTTGCAAATGAAGATAAATGTTGCAAAGTTAAAATCTTTAGTAACAAATCTTTAACTTTTTAGCCACGGAAACTTCAACCTTTTAGCAACGATTTCTTCATCTTATTATTCCTGAAGTGTCATCTTAGAAGACCTATCCTGAGAAGGAGTCATCATCCTCAGAAAATGTACCTGAAATAAAATTTTAAAACGCAAAAATGTAAAATAAAACAAATAAAAATAAAAATCTAACTAAACTAACTAACCTAAGAAAACTAAAAACAAATGTAAAAACAAGTCCGCGTCGGCGGCGCCAAAAACTGATGGTTTTGTTATAGTGGTAAGAAAAAGGGTTTCAAACTCTCGAACTTGTGAAGATTGATTTTAGATTAATAAATTAATTCTTAAACTAAAAATATACACAAAATATGAAGATAATATTCATAAATAC
>JAJJMC010000728.1:2062181-2084663 GCA_023531435.1 Papaver californicum | reverse complement strand
TTAATTTTTAAACTAAAAATATACACAAAATATGAAAATAATATTCATAAATACTGAGGTTATGGTTTTCACCATTAACCAATTAAAGTGATTCAATCTAATCAATATTCATGCAATTCTTTACATTATAGTGATTTAATATGTTGCAAAAGTAGATTTTAAAAATAACAATTGTAAATCGAAAGCATAGAACATAAAAAACCCTAGTCTTAGCATGCTTTATCAAAAGAAACCACAACTGCTTAATAAAAATCCTTAAATCAATTTTTAATCAAAGCTAATAATGTAATGACGCGACCTTCCACCGATATTGTCCCTACTTAGCCACTGCGGTCATCCGGCAGCAGCTTCCCGGGAGGTCACCCATCCCTTGATTACTTCCGCCCGAGCACGTTTAACTGCAGAGCTTTTTGCCAACTCTGAGACAGTTGTGCTGAAATGGCCTCGGTGTAATGTTGACGTTCCTGCCTCTTGTAAGACCAGTATCTAGCATCACCGCCTAGCATACTCTCTCACCTGAGCACAAGCGACCTATCGTTATCACCGATATTGTTCCCACTTACCCACTGCGGTTATCCAGCAGTGTGGGATTTTTATTGGCACTACTGCGGTTATCCGGCAGCAGCTTCCCAGGAGGTCACCCATCCCTGGATTACTCCCGCCCGAGCACGCTTAACTGCAAAGCTTTTTGCCAACTCTGGAGCCAACTGTGCTGAAAAGGCCTCGGTGTTAGGAAAGGACAAACCATTACCTATGTTCTATTTGGCAAACCCTTGGCCTATATGGACTAAGTTTTACTTGGACTTTGGCCTTGCTACATCAAGTTAGAGATTTTTGGTTACGTGGATTGTGTATGCCTAAGCATATCCTTTCAAAATGATTGACCCTTAGAATCGATGTTTGCTTTGACTTAATAGGCTTAAGTTGTTTGTCCCTCTACAGATGACCCTACGGATGAATTACACTCATGCTTGATCCTTTTAAGGTACGGGTTGGTAAAAATGTGTCCGTTCGCTGAGACTTGTGAAGATTCGTTTTAGACTTAATTCTGAATTAAACTAGAAAATAACTAAAAGATTTTAACAATATTGGGAAGAACTGGAACTCATGATTCCACCAAAATCACTTCTGAATGATTTCTACAATGATTCTTTAACAATTATAGCTCTTTTATTGACTTTGCTTCTTTGCCAAAAGTAGATTTCTAAACCATTAACTGTAAATCACAAGCATGGCGCATCAAAAGCTCTTAATTCCCATGATACATCATCAAACAAAATCACAACTAATTAAGAAAAATCATAAATCGATTAAAAATCAATGCAAAAGTCATTAAGAATCAAAAATAGTTACCATTCATTCATGAAATATGGCTCCTCCATTGTCTCAGTGGTTGGGTTTAGCTCCTCATGATGTACACACTCTCAAAATAATTATTCATGGCTCAAAAGTATGTAAAAAGAAGGAAAAATAATAACACAAATGGTTCACAACGGTGTAATGGTGTTGCAAACCATTGTTCTCACTATTACAGAAGAAAAGTGTTCTTAGTTGAAGATAAATGTTGCAGATGCTAAGATATCTGTTGCAGATGGGTTAAAGAAACCGTTGCAACTGAAGATAAACGTTGCAAAGTTGAAGATAAATGTTGTAAAACGGTTGAAGAAACCGTTGCCTTTTCTCTGTTCTTCGTGTTCTTCAGCAGCAACAGCAGAGAACTTTCCTATAATGATTTTTCTTCTTCTGTTTAGCTTCCTGAGCTTGACCCATCCTCTATCAATCTTTTCTGAACTTGATATAACCTTTTTCTACCCCACAGGAGCAAGGAATCTCCAAGAGAATTCCTTCCTCTTTCTTTCCCGGCCGAGCTCCCCCTCTCCCTCTCTAATGATTTTTATCGATTTGTTTTGCTTATACATGTGTAGGAAACCCTAACTAGTTCTCCCAAGTCGATAAGGACTCAAAACTCAATCCAAAACCAACTTTAATTCGGGATAATCCAAAACAGGGTGAAACTTTTTTTCCCACGTGAGTTTCCAACCTTTTTCTTCGGCGTAATACACTCTGTTTGACGTGTTTTGATGAGTTTACATTGTTTCTTCACTTTGGGATATCATACAACATCTTAAATCCCATAAAACTCGGTTTCCAGTTTATTCAGATAACTCTCATGTAAAGAAGAAAATATTTCCGCCTTTTCCATTTTCAAACGAAGGGGAAGGGTGCCCCTATCCAAAAGCAGGGTGCCTTTATCATTTTCCCCAGGTTCCTTTAGTAATTTTCCCCGGGTGCCTTTATCAACTTTTTTTAGCCAACTTTTTAACAAATGTTTATTTCCCAAAAATACCTACAAACACATAAAACAACAAAATAAGTACCAAATTGAGCACTAACAATATAGATAATTTAGAACAATTTAGACACAAAAATGTATCTATTAAATACCCCCAAACTTATTATTTGCTAGTCCTCGAGAAAACTTAATCTAAAAAAAAAATAACAATCCTAACTCACTTTCTCAGGCAACGCAATTGCATTTAGCGTGTGCAACAAGCCTTTAAACCCATTGGTGTCCCTATCGGGTGAGTTTTAGTCTCGTGAGGGTTTACAATAGATATACCCACAAAACCTTTTACTCCAAACCCTAGCTACTTGTGAACGAGTAAGGGTAAACACTAAACGAGCTATTTAGTTGGCATACACAATTCTTCGCCTATAAGAATCATTACCCTATATGAGTCCAATTGTTGTACACGAATTTGCACTCAGCATACTAAAATTCATATATAAGAAAACAAAGCTCTACTTAGATAGTCGTTCAACCACGATACTCAGAATCTATCAAAGTTCAATCACATGAAAAGATTTAGAAGATGGATGTGGATGAAATAAAGTTTGCGCATGTTGACTAAGGTGAACGGTGTTTCCATATCTGTCTAAAGGTTAGTGCCATGATGAATCCTAATGGATTGACATACTCGCCCACTGGTCTTAATCCTTATACTAATATCAACTCAGCTGGTATATACAAGGGTCCCAGTGATCGATTTATTGAAAATAAAATAATTACCTTTATTAAATATACTGACAACATGATTGGATCTAATAAATCCAAGAGCATGCTCCTTATTAGCATCTTACATGATAGTTCTCATGGATCCTGCGTTCCACGCTTGCTTAGGCGACAGAGACAGGGAGAACACACACATATTGCTATCAAAGTGTCAATACTCGATTTTTTTTTTCAAATCATAGTCTAAAGAATCTCAAAAACTCTACTCCATCCTGGTGTCGATAACAATTCGATATTGGTGCCCCACAAAATCACTTAGAGAAACACAAAAAATTGCAAAAATAAAAACAGAAGGTGATGTGGTCGAGATAAACTCCGAGATATGGTGATATGGTCGAGATAGACTCCGAGATATGGTGACGACTATCATGTTATATCTAACACCTGAACTCTGTCCTTTTATGAATAGACCATTTAACTGGGCACACCAATTCCTATAGAAAAAGAGTTAATTTTCCATCTACCTAGAATGGTAAGTGTCATCTTGAATTGTTCACAAGTTTCTAGACTTTGGAGTTTCATATTTTAACTTAAAAGTTTCTCCCTTACCACCAAAACTAAATCTAACATTGTCCTTAATGTTCTAAAGATGAATGATTAAATGCATGAACAATGAGAAATTTTTGCAATAAAAGGAAAGGAGATAAGGAAAGATATTACCGTGTCGCCTGAGCATGGGTTACCTCCCAAGAAGTGCTAAGTTTAAAGTCTTCAGCCAGACTAAGGAAGAATTAGTAACCTCATAAAATCATATAGCAATAGCCGGAACAAATGTGGGTCATATGAATAAAATAATGTTATCCAAAATAGAAGGAAACTGCAGCAGGCCTAGAAAATGAACAAACCGAGCACACCCTTATCTAGTTTTCTGTTTAAGACAACTACTTCTAGCTGTGGTTCAGGTTCAGGCTATATAAAAGGGTCTAGATAAAATATTTTCATGGACTGGTTTTCCTCGTAGGCAGGATCAACAGGATCAGGTTGTAAAGTCTAGAGTAACTCAATTAATAAAATTGAAGCACATAATAATAACCTGAATAATTGTGGATCCTTAAAGTCAATCATATTTGACTCACACAGTTGACTACAATGAAAATGGTGGTCATTCTTAAGAAAATGTGTCGATTCTAATTTCCTAAAGTAATTAGGCTTAGTCTCAAAACTTAATAACTGACACATTTGAAATCCATGCGTTCCCACATATGGAAGAAAATATTTTGGTGGGAAAACAAAGTCAATCTTGGTATTATCGCATGGGTAAACCACATCGACCAGAGGATGGGTTTCTAACAACTGAACTTCTTTTTGGACATCAACAGGCTCAGGGAATCTAGTTTGAAGATGATCTTGAAAAATGGTAGAGGTACGAATTTCAAGCCCCAAGTGAGGTGCTTTAAGCAGGGACACTTGAAAATCACAAGAATCATCGGTACCCCCAAACTTAAGGTGGACATTACTCTCAGATGGACTAAAAACTATTGGTTGGATTCTAGAGTCCTTAAGGTCAGAACTACACTCAGCTTCCTTTATAGAAGGAAATAAGGTGGACTTATAAACTGGTAGAAGTTCAAACTTATTTTTCCATATATTATAAGTGTTCATCAAAGGTGCAGAATCTAACAAAGTTCACCTCATTAATAACACTATCATCGTCAAAATCAAACCCAAAGTGGGCTAGGCATTTCTCTATGGATCTTCTAATAAAGTGTTTGCTAATGACTCCTGAACTAATGTTCATATCATGTTCACCTCTTCAATGCACGTTTCATCTAGCTCGGGTGGTTGGTTAGTAATATTGAAGATATTTAGCTCAATAGTCATATTACCAAAAGATAAGTTCATAATACCATTTCGACAGTTAATGATCGCATTAGATGTTGCTAAAAATGGGCGACCTAATACCACATGTATCTGATTCTCTGGATCAGGGACAGGTTGGGTATCAAGTACAACAAAATCCACTGGATAAATAAACTTATCGACCTCGATAAGAACATCCTCTACGACACCACGAGGAATTTTCACATACCTATCAGCTAATTGCAGTGTTATATGAGTAGGTTTCAAATAACCAAGTCCTAGCTGGAGGTACACATGGTACGGAAGTAAGTTCACACTGGCTCCTAAGTCAAGTAACGTTTTCTCAACACGGTAGTTACCTATTGTGCAAGAAATGGTTGGGGACCCTGGGTCTTTGTACTTAGGAGTTGTATTGTTCTGGATAATTGAACTCACATGACTAGCTGAAAAGGATTTCTTTTGTACACTAAGCTTTTGCTTTCACGTACATATATCCTTATGGAACTTGGCATAAGTAGGAATCTTCCTAATTGCATCTAATAATGGAAGGTTGATAATGACTTGCTTACAAACCTCCAATATGTCGTTAAAGTCGGATTCCTTCTTTTAGTGCTAAGACATGTGGGAACGGGGCTCTGAGCATAAAATCTGGCTTATAAGGAACTACATCGAGCTCTTGAGATACTTCATCAGTCTCTTCATCTACTGGATCAGAAGGGTGAACTACAGTATGTTCACTATCAGGCATGGTTACCTCGTTATCTACCACTTTACCATTCCTAAGGGTTCTAATTGCATTCACATAATTTGATGATTTCTCACCAGAAGATACTTCATGAACTCCTCTAGGATTGGGTTGGGTCTGACTAGGAAACTTACCTTTTTCTCTTTCTCTCAAATAATTAGCGATTTGACCAACCTAGGTTTCTAAATTGGAAATAGCCTGACTGTTAGCCTGAACAATCTTTTGATTTTCTTGTAAACTTTGGTTGGCCGACTGCAGAAAATCTTTAGTGTCCTGAGTTAATAAGACGAGAGACTCTGCTAAACTCATGATCATCTTATCTATCGGATTTTGAAATTGTGCCGGTCCTGAAGGATTTTTAGTATATCCAAAATATGGGGGAACCTTAGAATTACTAGAGTGACCTTGACTTTCTCCCTTATACCAAGAAATGTTAGGATGGTTTCTCCAACCAGGGTTATAGGTTTTTGAATAGGGGTCAAACTTCTGATGATTATCAAATCTAGTGTTATTATAAAGAGCATGGGCGTGTTCTTCAACAGTTTGTCCTTCCCAAAATGACTTGGGCTCAATTCCACAACTAGATTAACTCAGTTCTAATGCTTCTAACCTTTTTGATATAGATGCTATTTTGGCATATGATTCAAAATATCCTTATACCCTATTGACATTTTCTCTACTCAAAAGAATTGTTTTCTGGGGCTCCCTACTATTTTCCTATTGCTGGGTTTTTTCGGCGATTTCACTCAAAAATATCATCGCACCATCGACAGTTTTATTTTCAAACCCACCTGTGCATAACGATTCAACCATGGTTGTTGTCGAATAATCTAAACCCTCGTACAGGATCTAAACTAGCCTTATTTTTTCTAAACCATGATAAGGACATTGTGATAATAAGTCATTGAACCTTTCCAAATACCTATACAAAGATTCTCCCTCTTGTTGAGCAAATGTACAAATCCGCTGCCTAATAGATGATGTTTTCTTCATAGGGAAAAACTTCTGGAAAAAGGCAGATGTAAGTTGTTCATAGGTTTCAATGGACTCAAAAGTCAAACTATATAGCCAATATTTGGTTTTGTCTCTTAGTGAAAAAGGAAACAATCTAAGTTTCAATGCTTCATCATCTAGGTCCTTAATCCTGATGGTACTACATATTTCCTCAAAATCCCTAACATGGAAATAAGGGTTTTCATTTTCTTTTCCTCAGAAGATTGGGAGCATCTGTATGGTCCCAGGTTTTAACTCATAGTTTGTTTTAGTTTTAGCTAACTTGATACATGATGGACGAGAAGTCCTAGTCGGGTTCAACAAAGCTTTTAAAGTTGCCATTGCTGGCGCTATCAAAGGACTAGGAGTAACTTCTTCACACAGTGTCAAGATCTCAAAATTGAAATTTCCAAAAACAGGGCCCTTAAAAGAAGAGTCTTCGAGGCCCTCGTTTCCAGGGACAGAACTACTAGCTTTGTCACTAATCAAACGACCTAGAGGGTCTTTTTTCCAAGATCGCTCGGTGATGATTTCGAGCGGTCTTGGCATACACTAAAAAAAAAATCTTAATTGGAAGGGAATCCTAAGAAATCACAAGCAAGGATGACTCAACCAAATCAAACCTGTTGAATCTAACAAAAAAAAGTATGATGGCTCCACTTAGATTGTTTCTAGACCAGCTTCTATTCTTTCAAAAGGCAACTAGTTACAGTTTTAGCAAACCTCTTAGAACGATCTGAATTAGATTAAGTCGAATATAAACAGGATAAGCTCTAAGGAACTTTGATAACCCTGCCTCTTTGGCAATGTTTCCTTGGGTTACAAGGCGGCTCGAATCTACTTAAAATAATCTTCATGAAATTTGAGTTAGGCTAACAGAGTAACCAATTCAGTCCTTTTGAATGACTTTCCTATAAGCTCGTTACTCTATCAGTCTCCTTCTAGTCAAAATTTTAAGTTTAGGTTCGCGTTTGGTAACGTGTTCCTAAAGCGGGCAAGAAGGAAACGGTGATGAAATTCGAGTCCTTATCTTGTATGGCCAGTTCTTGCCCTTTACTAGAAAAGTAAATCCGTATTCAGGTCCTCAACATATATGTACACGAAGGAGTCCAGAAAACCCACTGACAGGGGATTCGTGGGTGGTTAGAGTCTTACCTCTCGTTCCAAACGGGCGATGAACCGTTGAGGTCGACTCAGGCCACCGACTCCTATGTCAGTGTACGAACCCGAGGGGCAAAGACAATATCGTAATTATCGTCCTTCCCTGTGCAATTTATATTTAATAATACCCTTCCGTAGGGCTTAAAAAATAATAATGTCCAATAGTCCCCCAAAAAAAGTCCAAAGTCCAAAGAAAAAGTCCAAAAATAAAAGAAAATTACAAAAATAATAAAAGATTTCCTAATACAATATTATAAAAATAAAAATAAAGAAAACCCTAATAATTAAATAAAATTAAAATTAACTAAAAATAATAAATAAAATTTGTCTTCTTTTTTGTTCTTTTCGATTTATCTTTGACTCCAAGTCTTTAATTAATAAATATAATTTTTTGCTACAATTTCTTTTTGATCCAAAACCTGTAATACAAAGAAAAATTCCAAAGAAACGTAAAATAGAATAAATAAAAATAAAAATCTAATTAAACTAACTAACCTAAAAATAACTAAAAACTAAAAACAAATTTAAAAACAAGTCCCTGGCATCGGAGCCAAAAACTTGATCGTTTCAGAAAAGTGGTAAAAATGTGTTCGTTCGCTGAGACTTGTGAAGATTCGTTTTAGACTTAATTCTGAATTAAACTAGAAAATAAGTAAAAGATTTTAACAACATTGGGAAGAACTGGAACTCAGAATTCCACCAAACTCACTTATGAATGATTTTTACAATGATTCTTTAACAATTATACCCAATTTACAACTTCCATAAAACCTAGAATTATACCCAATTCCAAAATTACAATTTCTAAAACCTAATATGTCTATTTCATAATCATATGTTTAATCTTTAAATATATGTATACAAATTTAATTAACAAAACATTACAATAAATCATAATTTAAACCTACGAAATCTATTAAAATTTCAATCAAAGTTTGAGTTTATTACCTTGCTTTGAAATAATCCTAACTTGGATAAGTTGGTATCAAATCTGCCAAGTTTTTGCAAATTTGAAATTAGGTTGAGCTTGATTTGGAGGGAGAATTCGGTTTAGTGGTAGGCGCCTTCACTGGAATGCGTCTGTCTGTTCTGTTGGAAGTGTTCAGGAGAAAACTAAAGTGTGGAGAGGAGAAGAGAACTATGGCAAACATATATTGCTCCGCCCCATCAGACGTTCATGTAATACTCCAATTCGGCAGGTAGGGTTCGCCGAATGGAATATAGGTAATGGTTTGTCATTTTGTAACACCGAGGCCTTTTCAGCACAGTTGGCTCCAGAGTTGGCAAAAAGCTCTGCAGTTAAGCGTGCTCGGGCGGGAGTAATCCAGGGATGGGTGACCTCCTGGGAAGCTGTTGCTGGATAACCGCAGTGGTGCCCGTTGAAAACCCCACACTGCCGGATAACCGCAGTGGCTAAGTGGGGACAATATCGGTGGAGGGTCGGGTCATTACAAATGTAATACCCCAATTCGGCAGGTAGGGTTCGCCGAATGGAATATAGGTAATGGTTTGTCCTTTCCTAACACCGAAGCCTTTTCAGCACAGTTGGCTCCAGAGTTGGCAAAAAGATATGCAGTTAAGCGTGCTGGGGCGGGACTAATCCAGGGATGGGTGACCTTCTGGGAAGCTGCCGCTCGATAACCGCAGCGGTGCCCGTTGAAAACCCCACACTGCCGGATAACCGCAGTGACTAAGTGGGGATAATATTGGTGGAGGGTCGGGTCATTACAAATGGTATCAGAGCCGACGACCGGTCACCTGCCAAGGGTGAGAAAGTACGCTGGACGGGGTGTGTTCCAGGTATTGGTCTCATAGGTGGTAGGGAACGTCGGAGATCTGAGCTTGAATATATTTCGGAGCCGAGGACGGCTCCACTTTAAGGTGGTGGTATTGTAATACCCAAATTTGGCAGGTAGGGTTCGCCGAATGGAATATAGGTAATAGTTTGTCCTTTCCTAACACCGAGGCCTTTTCAGCACAGTTGGCTCCAGAGTTGGCAAAAAGCTCTGCAGTTAAGCGTGCCCGGGAGGGAGTAATCCAGGGATGGGTGACCTCCTGGGAAGCTGCTGCTGGATAACCGAAGCGGTGCCCGCTGAAAACCCCACACTGTCGGATAACCGCGGTGGCTAAGTGGGGACAATATCGATGGAGGGTCAGGTCATTACAGTTCACCATCTCTCTGCCTGGTGAGACGCGCGTTTGTCTAGCAACGCGCCTGGTGATTCAAGCGTATGTGTAAGCGTGCGCCCGTCTTATTTGAAACACGAACCAGCTGCACGCGTAGAAAATTTTCCAGGAGTATGGCTAGGATAACGCCCAATCAGGCGTTCGGCTAAGAGAGCGCCTTTCTCTGGGGCGTGCCGCTAGACGTGCGTCTATCATCAGACGTTCTTTTGGGTAACGTCTCCCATCGAGCGTTTTCATAGGCGTACGCCCGTAAAACTAAATGTCAACAAACTATACCTAGCTGTGCGCCTAACGCCAGGCGCTAGCTTAGACAACCGCCCGATGAAATTTCACTCCTGCTCTGTTGCGTTTCAGGCGGAGTAAAGAGTAAAATTTTTACTCTTTAGTCTTTTGGTCTAGTCGTATGACTGTGGATGCTCTCAGGGAGTATAAACTTCCTCATAATTTCCCAATTCTTCTTTCCATCCTCACATATTTCACCTTTTTCTATAAGATTTAATTTTATAGATACGTTATCGCAGGATCGTGAACTTTATGATAATCACACAATAAAATATGCAAGAGTAATTCAAGAGAAATACCTGATAGCGCTAATCTGTATATTTTCATCGATCACCAGTAATACCTTGTGAGATCTTGGTTTCTCTCTCTTGACCTTAACCGTAATGAGTAGCAATTCTTTGAACACAATATTGATGGGTACTGTGTTATTTTTATAGGTAGAGAGAGGACCAAGTTCCTAGGGTTTTAATATTAGGACTTCAGATCCCGACCGTCCATCAAGGAAGAGATAATAAGGAAATAATCCCCCATAAAGTAAACCGATTAAGTGTAGAAATAATCTAGATTACCCAAGATTATTACATGGGCCCAAAGGAATACTTCCATACATGTAGAAATATTCTTACATTCTCCCACTGGTCCATACGATAATCTATTCAACGGTTAATTGTAGAAAACATAAGGGCGCATCATTGCTAAATAAAATTTAATGGTTAAACATAATATCTTAATCAAGCAAACTATTCATGCGAGTCATAGCGGTTGCACATTGTTCTGTTATCAACATGTTCCCTTCCATGTACTACAACACAAATAACTTACTTAACTAGGCCTTATATAGGGATATCATAATGGTCCATCGATGTCTTTAAGAAAGACCATTTCTGTTAACATTCATCCAGTTACATAAGTGTATACTAAATATGGATACAGAAATTTATTTAGAATTATATTAATAAGAGATCAATAAGTGTTCAAAAATAAGCACATAAACTAAATGAATTCAATAATCAGTTACTCCCACAGATCTAAGATTGTAATCTTTTCTTGAGAGGTCTTAAAAGTTAATTGTTCCGTAAGTTCATAATTGTGCTTAACCAAAAATGAACAATTATTATTTCTGAATTGCTTAATCCACATATGGATACACAAGGTTGATGTGTTGGTTCACTTTGCATACATATCGTGCTTTTAATGTTGCAAAACTAAAACGATAAATTTCGGCAGTGTAGAGACAAACTTAAATCTCTAATTCTCGTAGTCATACATATTCAAACTTAATTGTAGAAGTAATATTAATGGATTCTTCCTTTATAAAATTCGTATATCCAGCAAAATTGAAGTCTGAAAACCCTAATCAACTCTAACCGGGCTGATTAACTAATTGTATAACATAATTTAATATTAGTATCTCAGCTTTCTAAATAGCTTTATCATAATTTTTTCTCAGATTCATTAGGCCTTTAGCTAACATACCAACAACTCGTTATATGTTCCATTTCAGAATTAACACGTAATGAAGATTAAATTTATATCTTCTTTCTAATATGAATCAAAATTAGATAAATATATTGTTATCCCAAAAACTTCTTCGGATATTAGATATATGCTTTATATGATAGCTTAGTAGTCCACATGATATGTGACTATCGTATAATAAGCTTCATTGATATCCTTTATTTCAAAAGAAATAGAGAGACATGCATAAAGCCAAGATCATTATGTACTCGGAAGTAGTATGTTTTAACATACATAACCTGTTAACATAAAAAACCAGGAGTATAAATTTCTCCCACTGATCTTGAGATATTGCATAGATTTGTAATAATTTCAAATAAAACTATAAATATTTATAGTTTTGTTGAATTTCATATACCAATGAGGGGAAACTGCATAATATCATATGTCGGTTTCTTAAATTTGCAGGCTACATGTACCCGTCTTAATAGGGCAGAGCCTTCAGGTTAACACATGTAAAATTTCTTTACAATTTACCATTGATAAATGTTATTTTCACATTTAATTGATGTAACTCTAAAGTCATACTGATCTACTAATAATGCTATGAAAGTTTTGAATAAGTTTTTCTTTGACATGAGAGAAAAAATTATTTATAATTAATGCCTCAGTAAAATCTTTGGATACAAGTCTAGCTTTATATCGTTTAACATTGCTATTACAATGGTACTATATCTGAAAGACCCACTTACACACAACTGATTTGTGTCTTTCGAGCAGTTAAACAATATCCGAGGCTTGACGTTCAACCATTCATTTTAACTCTCATGGTATCGATCCATTAATCCAAATTATTAATCATAATTACTTGTGAATAAAAAAAAATGAACTTTACCATCCCATATAAAAATTAAATTCTTGTAAACAAACCACTGAAACATGATGAATAATTTTCTTGCAATCTCTAAGAGACCTTATTAATGCTGGTTCTTGTGGTTGTCAACAATTTCTGTATTGACAGTAGTTTCATCATGGAGTATTGGATCTGTAATTTGTGGTATTTCATTGTCTACCGGTTCGACAATGAGAAGATTCACAATGTATGTAAAAGCTTAGATAAAAGGATTATTATCTTGACTTCTTAAGCAAATGTATCAATATACTCCTACAAACTATATCATCATTAATGAATTTACATTTTCAGTTTCATAGATCTCATACTATGGTTAAAACATTAAAATATACCCTTTGGATTATTCAGGAAAACCAATGAACCGCTAGCGTCTTTTAAATCCATTTTATATTCTTAAGAAATGTAAACCCTCGCTCCAACTGAACAACCATAACTTACAGGTGTTTTAGACTAGGTTTCCAGCCTTTCTACAGCCCAAAGTGTGTCTTTGAAACTGTTTTTCTCAGAAATCTATTTAAATTATACAGTTGTACGAAGAACATACATCCACAAACATATATGGGTACTTATGCATAAGTCATCATGTAACCATTTTCATAAGAGTATGATTTAGCCTTTTGTTGTACACCATTATGCCAAGAATAATTTTGGCATTGTGTATTGATCAATAATGCCAAACTTTTGGAAATATTACGCAAAAGATTCAGGATGATCTCTTGTTTTGTCATACCTTTCATAATATTCACCACCTTTGTTGGACCTTCTGATTTTTTACTTTTCTCTAAAATTTCCTCTCAATTTCAGTAATGGATGTTTAAGAAAACGTTCACAATTTATGATTTATGATGTAATTAGTAGATGTGACAGTAACGTGAAAAATTATCAATTAAGGTGATAAAACAATTTCTCTTCCAAAAGTTGGACCATAAAAAGTATAGAAAATAATCATAAGCAATAATTTAAGAACAAAAGCTGGTGTGTCATATAAAGATACATAATAGTTAAACTTACAATAATTTCATACCTTAAATAAGCTTTTCATGTGGGTAAACTCTTACTAAGGACCACATTAAGACATGAAAAATATTTGTGGACATTTTATATTTTTATGATACAACATTATGTCTATTTAATACGACAACCAGAATCACCTGTGGGTGAATCTCGTCTAAAATGTATTAACAAACTCATATGATTCTAAAGTTCATCATAATACACTGTGAATTGGAGTCACCCGTCGGTGGCTATTATTCCACATGCATATGAAACATACAAATATCTTAATGTTTGTTTAAACATGTGAACCAAAAGCTACTTGTGAGCAGCGTTGTTCTAATCGTTAAATCAAACTAAGAGGACCCAAAAATATATACAACATTTACAACATAGGATCGTTCAATATGACTGTAGTGATAACTAAACAATGCAGCAAATATGTAGAATTGCACATTACCACACTAATCTTTCTTGTGGTATTCCACAGTCCCACTCAATGATATGAACATACTTGATCTGATCATAAATCAACTTAGTCGATTCTAAACTATTATAATAACCCTAAGACATTAATCACAAATATTTATTCAAAAGCATGTCATATATATAAATTCTGAAAAACATCAACACCCCATAATTGAAAAACGTTCAAACGTGAGGAACTTTCTGTGACCCAAAATCAAGCAGCGTACAATAATGATTTAATAATGAAGAAAACTATTTTATGCATTGCTAATTTAAATTGATACTGATTTAAGGATCACGAAAATAAGGGTTATTATAAAGATAAAGATGAAGGGTGTTAAAAATAAGATATGAACATCATTTTCATAAATATATAAAATTCTTCCAAATAATATGAAGTTAAATTTCTTTAAAAGATGCCTTGAGTTTTAGATATAAAACAAAATAGTTTGACAATACATAAACAATAGAAAATCTGTAATGGGTTACTCAACTCAGTAATGAGTTAATTTAAATAAATTGCTTATGCTTTCTAAGAAATTGCATGTATCATTTATTTAATTATGATCTTTACTTTATGTCTAGAAAATACAGTGAAAATTGGCACTCAATGTAGAAAATAAAGAGAATGACACTAGACACTTTTTAAGACGCAGAACGATCCATATCCATAATGTATGATAAAATATAATACCCTTCAATGTTCTCTTAAACATGTGAACTATAATCACCTGTAGACAGTTGTTGTTATAATATATTTAAGCAAAACAATTGTACAAGCATTTGACAATATAACGATTATGGCTGAAAAATTATTTGAAATCACTGTGGTGATTGTCAAACAACTTAAGAATGATGCCATTATCATAAAAATTCGATAATCGTTAAACCCTACCTTTACAGTTTGGAGAATTCGTGCTTACAATGACATTATGATTATTACTTGGATAAAAATACTCTAATATCACTGTGGTGATACCTAAAAAGTATCGACATAATAATCTTAAGCACAAGTATCTCATACAAATAAAAGATCAACATTATGAGACAAATCATACCATAATGCACGTACACATAAACCATATCGTAATGCACATATAAATCTAGTAGTGTCAAAAATAAAATTGCTTTCGATCTTCGAATTTATAATATATCGATAAAAAATCGTTATAGATTATACGTTAATGATTTCAATAAAACAGAAACATATTAGAATCGATTGTGAATTAACTTTATCTATAAGTTTTCCAATCATACATTGGTTAAAATTATTTAACTATAGACCGGACCAGAATGGAAAAGAGAATCCACCCCAGTACAATTGCAGAACTGGTTCGGGTTCATAATTGGTTCCGGATTTAGGTTGGCACGAGTAGATCCGGGTAAGAATAATTCAAATCCAGTTCGATTTATACTGGACCGACTTAAATAGACCTGAGTGGGATCGGCTTACACATAATCCTGTTTTAATTGCTTGAAACTCATTCAAAGACACGAAACATTGTCCCGTATTTAATCTCGGATCTCGATTTCGTCGCGGCCGGGACCTTGACACCTTAATAACGATATCTCGGGGAGATTATCGGTGAAATCTCGGAATAACTTCCAAATCTTATATCCAAATTTTATATACATGTAAATGTTAGAGCTTTTGCAAATGTAATACATAAACATAAATTTTAAGAAAGGAAAATAGATAATTAGTTTAAAAAAAAAACATACTTTAAGTTGTAAGTTCAAAGTTCGAAAAGAAAAATAAACATAATGATGTTTCGTGATCCTTTATAACTTGGACGGAAGGAGTTACTTGTATGAATTTTCAAAAAAAATAATAAAAGTCGCACTATAACATCATATCTGCACTAGTCGATAGTTTGGTTTTGATTTTCCAAAGTGACTTTATTTAATTTTTAAGTAAGTGTCATTTGGATTCCCAAACAGAAAGAGTACTTAGTTCCTACAAACTAACCAGAAGGGACAATATTTTTGCATCAAAGAGTAATATCGATTTAACTTTTTGGTGAATTATCCAAAAGGGACAGTATTTTTGAAGTCTGTGGATGCATCTGACAGATCTAATGATGCCGACTTCATACGTGGACTTGTTAATGATGTAATTGAAGATGTTGGGGCAGAGAAAATTTTTCAATTCATTACCGATAATGGTTCAAACTTTAAAAATGCAGGGATTGATTTAATGGCAGTACACAGAAAACTATATTGGACTTCTTGTTCCGCTCATTGTGTTCAGTTGATGCTAGAAGAACTTGGTGCCAAGCTTCCGCGAATAAAGTCTTCTGTCATTCTAGGTAAGAGATTTGTTACATATATTTATGCTCATTTTCAAGTTCTGAACTTGATGAGGGAGATGACAGGTGAAAAAGAGTTGCATAGGTCTACAAAGACTAGATTTGAAACTCAATATTACACACTGAAAAGCCTCCACAAACATAAAACTCCTTTGTAAATGATGTTTGTGCATGATAAGTGGGCGAAATCTAGGTTTACAAGGGAAAAAGTGGGAATGTATGTTCTGAAAATTGTCACCAGTAATACATTTTGGGAAGATATTATATTCTCTTTAAAAGTGCTTGGTCCTTTGGTTAAGGTTGTAAGATTGGTCGATATAGAGCGGAACCCTACAATGCCTTGTTTCTTTGATGCAATGAGAACAACAAGGGATCAACTCAAGAACACCTTCAGTAAAGATAGATAGACTTGGGATATAATCAAGGCTGTCTTTAAAAAAAGATGGAAGGGAAAGTTCAATCACCCTCTACATTGCGCGGCTTATTATCTGAATCCTTCCATAGTCTATAAGATCCCACCCCAAGAGATGGACAGTAACCAAAAGTGTGCGATAATCAAAAAGGAAGTTTATGATGCAATGGAAAATCTTATTGATGATGACGAGGAACTTGATCAAGCTAGAACTGAATTGAGACTTTATAGTGATGCAGTTGGGGTCTTGGGAAGTCCAAGTTGTATAAGAGATAGAGATAAAGATAAACCCCGTAAGTTTTTCATCTTTTGTAAGTTTAAAGTTCGGTTACATTAGTACGAGAAATCTTTATATTGACTAACTCTTTTGTTTGGAATTATGATAGATGATTGGTGGATCAAAAATGAAGGAATCGATATCCCACACTTACAGAAATTTGCAATCATGGTCTTGAGTCTAACTTGTAATTCTTCTTCGTGTGAGCAAAACTGGAGCATATTCCAACATGTACGTATTCATTTGTTTTGTCTCATCCTTATTATGTACTCTCCTGTCTAGTGCTAGCATTTAAGTGAACTAAACCACCCACCTAACTTAGAAGATATAAGTGTTTACTCATTTAGAGATTACATGTTACAATATTCCACCTAGACTCATTTACTTACCTACTTATCTTGTATATTGCAGTTGCATTCAAAAAAAAGAAATCGTATAACACAATAGAAATTGAATGATAGTGTTTTTATTCAATAGAACAAGAAAATGCAGCGTTGTTATAAAGCAATTTAAGAATATAACGATGATGAGAAATCTCGTGATCCTATCTTCTTGGATGAGCATGACGAAAGTGATGAAATGTTGGATGCACAAAATCTAGATGACTTGATTGCATAAGGTGATAATGTCACCTCATTTATGAGTTTCCATAGACTTTTGGTGATGCAAGTGGGTCAATTTGTAGGAGAAGTGCAATCAATTCCCGAAGCAAGTCAATATACCCAACAAACTCCGAGTATGATGGATATGATACTGATCAGTTGGTGTGTGATACTGATGAATGACTACTTGGTGTTGATGAGAATTATGGAGTTACTCTAGATGATGACATCTATAATGATTCTCTTGATATTGATTCTGAACAGAATTAGAGTTGTAATATGCTTGTTGTTTAATCTGGATTTTGGAACTTTGAAAGTGGTATTTATTTTTCTTTTCGAACTTTGAACTTAGAACTTAAAGTATGTTTTTTTTTAACTGATTATCTATTTTCCTTTCTTAAAATTTATTTTTATGTATTATATTTTTGCAATAGCTCTAATATTTACATGTATATAAAATTTGGATATAAGATTTGGAATTTATTCCGAGATTTCGCCAATAATCTCCCTGAGATATCGTTATCAAGTTGTCAAGGTACCGCCCGCGACGAGATCGAGATCCGAGATTAACTACGGGACAATGTTTCGTGTATTTGAATGAGTTTCAAACAATGAAAACGGGATTATTTGTAAAACGATCCCACTCAGGTTTATTTAAGTCGGTCCAGTATAAATCGAACTGGATTTAAATTAGTCTTACCCGGATCTACTCGTGCCAACCCAAATCCGGAACAATTATGAGCCCGAACCAGTTCTGCAATTGTATTAGGGTGGATTCTGTTTTCCGTTCTGGTCCGGTCTATAGTTAAATAATTTGAACCAATGTATGATAGGAAAACTTATAGATAAAGTTAATTCACAATCGATTCTAATATGTTTCCATTTTATTAAAATCATTAACGTATAATCTATAACGATTTTTTATCGATATATTATAAATTCTAAGATTAAAACCAATTTTATTTTTTACACTACTAGATTTATATGTGCATTACGATATGGTTTATGTGTACGTGCATTATGGTATGATTTGTCTCATAATGTTGATCTTTTATTTGTATGAGATTCTTGTGCTTAAGATTATTATGTCGAGGCTTTTTAGCTATCACCACAGTGATATTAGAGTGTTTTTATCCAAGTAATAATCATAATATCATTGTAAGCACGAATTCTCCAAACCGTAAAGGTAAGGTTTAACGATTATCGAATTTTTATGATAATGGCATCATTCTTAAGTTGTTTGGCAATCACCACAGTGATTTCAAATAATTTTTCAGCCATAATCGTTATATTGTAAAATGCTTGTACGATTGTTTTGCTTAAATATATTATAACAACAACTGTCTACATGTGATTCTAGTTCATATGTTTAAGAGAACATTGAAGGGTATTATATTTTATCATACATTATGGATATGGATCGTTCTGCGTCTTAAAAAGTGTCTAGTGTCATTCTCTTTATTTTCCACATTGAGTGCCAATTTTCACTGTATTTTCTAGACATAAAGTAAAGATCATAATTAAATAAATGTACATGTTTTTCCTGCAATTTCTTAAAAAGCATAAGCATTTTATTTAAATTAACTCATTACTGGCATAATGGTGTACAACAAAAGGATAAATCATACTCTTATGAAAATGGTTACATGATGACTTATGCATAACTACCCATATATGTTTGTGGATGTATGTTCTTCGTACAACTGTATGATTTAAATAGATTTCTGAGAAAAACAGTTTCAAAGACACACTTTGGGCTGTAGAAAGGCTGGAAACCTAGTTTAAAACACCTGTAAGTTATGGTTGTTCAGTTGGAGAGAGGGTTTACATTTCCGAAGAATATAAAATGGATTTAAAAGACGCTAGCGGTTCATTGGTTTTCCTGAATAATCCAAAGGGTATACTTTAATGTTTTAACCATAGTATGAGATCTATGAAACTGCAAATGTAAATTCATTAATGATGACATAGTTTGTGGGAGTATATTGATACATTTGCTTAAGAAGTCAAGATAATAATCCCTTTATCTAAGCTTTTACATACATTGTGAATCTTCTCATTGTCGAACCGGTAGAAAATGAAAGACCACAAATTACAGATCCAATACTCCATGATGAAACTACTGTCAATACAGAAATTGTTGACAACCACAAGAACCAGCATTAATAAGGTCTCTTAGAGATTGCAAGAAAATTATTCACAAGTAATTATGATTAATAATTTTGATTAACGGATTGATGCCATGAGAGTTAAAATGAATGGTTGAACGTCAAGCCTTGGATATTGTTTAACTGCTTGAAAGACACAAATCAATTGTGTGTAAGTGGGTCTTTCAGATCTAGCACCACTGTAATAGCAATGTTAAAAGATATAAAGTTAGACTTGTATCCAAAGATTTTACTGAGGCATTAATTATAAATAATTTTTTCTCTCATATCAAAGAAAAACTTATTCAAAACTTTCATAGCATTATTAGTAGATCAGTATGACTTTAGAGTTACATCAACTAAATGTGAAAATAGCATTAATCAATGGTAAATTGTAAAGAAATTTTACATGTGTTAACCTGAAGGCTCTGCCTTATTAAGACGGGTACATGTAACCTGCAAATTTAAGAAACCAACATATGATATTATGCAGTTTCCCCTCATTGGTATATAAAATTCAACAAAACTATAAATATTTATAGTTTTATTTGAAATTATTACAAATCTATGCAATATCTCAAGATCAGTGGGAGAAATTTATACTCCTGGTTTTTTATGTTAACAGGTTATGTATGTTAAAACATACTACTTCCGAGTACATAATGATCTTGGTTTTATGCATATCTTTTTATTTCTTTTGAAATAAAGGATATCAATGAAGCTTACTATACGATAGTCACATATCATGTGGACTACTAAGCTCTCATATAAAGCATATATCTAATATTCGAAGAAGTTTTTGGGATAACAATATATTTATCAAATTTTGATTCATATTAGAAAGAAGATATAAATTTAATCTTCATTACGTGTTAATTCTGAAATTGAACATATAACGAGTTGTTGGTATGTTAGCTAAAGGCCTAATGAATCTGAGAATAAATTATGATAAAGCTATTTAGAAAGCTGAGATACTAATATTAAATTATGTTATACAATTAGTTAATCATCCCGGTTAGAGTTGATTAGGGTTTTCAGACTTCAATTTTGCTGGATATACGAATTTTATAAAGGAATAATCCATTAATATTACTTCCACAATTAAGTTTGAATATGTATGACTGCGAGAATTAGAGATTTAAGTTTGTCTCTACACTGCCGAAATTTGTCGTTTTAGTTTCGCAACATTAAAAGCACGATATGCATGCAAAGGGAACCAACACATGAACCTTGTGTATCCATATGTGGATTAAGCAATTCAGAAATAATATTGTTCATTTTCGGTTAAGCACAATTATGAACTTATGGAACAATTACCTTTTAAGACCTCTCAAGAAAATATTACAATCTTAGATCTGTGGGAGTAACTGATTAATGAAATTCATCTAGTTTATGTGCTTATTTTAGAACACTTATTGAGCTCTTATTAATATAATTCTGAATACATTTCTGTATCCATATTTAGTATACACTCATGTGATTGGATGAATGTTAACAGAAATTGTCTTTCTTAAAGACATCGATGGACCATTATAATATCCCTATTTAAGGCCTAGTTAAGTAAGTTATTTGTGTTGTGGTACATGGAAGGGAACATGTTGATAACAGGACAATATGCAACCGCTATGAATCGCATGAATAGTTTGCTTGATTAAGGTATTATGTTTAGCCATTTAATTTTGTTTAGCAATGATGCGCGTTTATGTTTTCTACGATTAACCGTTAAATAGATTATCGCATGGACCAGTGGGAGAATGTAAGAATATTTCAACATGTATGGAAATATTCCTTTGGTCCCATGTAATAATCTTGGGTAATCTAGATTATTGCTACACTTAATCGGTTTACTTTATGGAACGATTTTATTTTGGAACCTATTTTTGAGAGCTTGTACTTTGTACTTTGAAACAAAAGGAAAAGAAAAATAAGCATGTATTCCTAATATATTTGTTTTCTAATATAAAATACTCATCATTAAAAGTTCATTATGGGCCGATAGTTTTCCAAAATAATCCAAACACAAGGACCATAAAACTAGATATCATCAACTCAAACTTTTTTACGAAGATAAGTAGTTAATATATTAAAAATAAACTTCAATAATTATTACATGATTCCATGGCAAGCGAATAAATAAAAAAAGTATGAGAAAATTTGTACTACATGAGAATGCAAAAATTGATGCAATTTTAGGTGTCTGTGTAGATATTGTTCTTACTATTATAGTTCACACATCGCCTCCACCTGAACCTATGAATTCTTGTAGGACTATTGGGTTGGAAAATCTGGGGCCATGAACTTACTAGCTTGGGTTCAACAGGATTTACGTCCGAAATGACTTTTTTTGTGTGCCATATTTTCTTTTTGTAGAGTCGAGTTTTATCGAAAATAAATAAATATGAAAGAGTTTGGTTATAATTTATCTTTAGCAATGAGCAGGATTCTATCGGAATATAAATTTATATATCCGTCAGAGAGTTGGATGAAGATTTATATGCATTCCAAATTTCCAATTTATTCTAGACTGCCTAACAATTCCATAATTTATAAAAGGGATATCAAAACTAGGAAGAGATTGATCCGACAGTTATAATCTTTTAGAAAGTTTTTGTCCTATACAGAACTATATCACCCCCTCTAATAATGATATTTTTTAGACGAA
>JAJJMC010000728.1:2006518-2037181 GCA_023531435.1 Papaver californicum | reverse complement strand
AACAGAGGTAAATCACAAGCATGGATTATCAAAATTAATTAACTAAGCATAATCCATCAAGCAAAAGCACAACTGTTGAAAGAAAACCGTTTTTACTATTCAAAACTATACAATTTTAATGATAAAAGAATTATAAATAATTATTAGAAAATAATTAAATCACATAAAATTGAGAAAATTACCTTATCCATCATCCCAGTAAACAGACTTAGCTCATGGTGGAAAAAGATTGCTCAAAAGTTGATTTCATTGCTCAAAAAGTTGATTACAAGGTGAAATAATAGTGCAACAGCCAAACAGCAACGGGTATAAACGTCACAGGAACAGGGTTCAACTGTTACAGCACGGTTTCAAGCAAGAAAAGAGAGAAGAAATGGTAACAGACAGATTTGAAACAGCAACAGTTAAAACTGTTGCACTGTCTTCTTCTTCAGCGGCGATGGTGAAGAACACCGATCACCGGGAGCAGCAGCAGTGACCGGCCGGTGTCGGAACTTGAACGGAAAATAGCAAAAGTGGTTCTGGAGCTTCGTACTTTAATTCTGAAGATTGTAAACTCTTTATATAGGCCCTGTGAGTCTTCTAGGATGTTCTAATCCCATTATAACTCGGTGATTTGACGAGAAATCGATAGTAATCCAAAACAGAAATATGTTCCTAATCCCGTCCAAATTCATGCTTCTCCAGCCCTTATCTTCGGCTTCTAGAGCTTCTAATCGATTATACGAACCTTTAATTAGATTGGGTACTTATCAATTTGCTGGAATCCCATCAAATTTGCGATTTGATTTGAGTCATGTTTGCCGATGAAGCTTTGACCTGGTCAACTGGGTTTGACTCGGTCAACTGACTTTGACCGAGTTGACTGGGCCGAGTTGACCCGCTGAGTTGGTCCGATCCAGCTCATCCCGATCCAAGGGTGCCCCAATCCAAAGTGTGGGTGCCTTGATCCATTTTCCCGGGTGCTTTGAACACTTTTTGAGCCAATTTTTCCACAAATCTTTATTCTTCTAATGTACCTACAAAAGCAATAAAACACGTAATAGACACAAAATCGAATACTAACTCACTAGAAATTAAGGTGCAAATTAGACACTAAAATGTGTCTATCAGCATGCAATTCAGGATTTGCTTTATGGGATTTCCTTCCCCCAAGGATGTGAGTTTCCCAATTATCGATACAGTTTTAATTGGCATTTGGATAATCTTCAATATAATTTTGAAGTGAAGACAGAGATTATCAAAGGTCAAAAAGGTCCACCCGAAGTGGATCATCCAATTCTGAATAGGAATCCTCTTAAGTCTCTCGCTGAGGTGCTTAAACAACCCACGATAGTTACAGATGAGCCCTAAAGATTGCCAATGTTTGAAATTCAGAGCCGGTATTATGAGGTTGGTGGAGGAAGCAGAAGTGGTGGTGCTTGTAAAGATAGTGTTCCTGACAATGTGAAGATATACATGGATGTTGATCATCAGGAGGAAGGCCAGGGAGAAGCCCCAATGGATATGGGGGATGAGAATTTGCCGAAGCAAGCTACCAGTAAAACAATGCAAGGTTCTGATGGTGATAATTGGAAATTGTATGCTTTTCATCCAAGATTTGGGCCATTTGAGGTCCATGAAGGTGTTTCCTTGGTTCTTGACCGATTTCTCATTGTCGGAGTTGGAAGAATTGGCTATATGTCCATTACTCTTCCTACTGAGGTGGGAGAAGCAATTCGAATATTAGTAATGCATCCTTGGAACAATGATGAGCCAATGCATTTTCCAGTGCTTGATACATTGTGTCCCACTTTGTCCAAGGTTGGTGGTTTGGTTTTTACAGGTGGAGTCAACAAGAGTGCACCACCAATCAATAATCCAGCTGATCCAGTAAACGATCCATCCCAACCATCTGATTCCACCAGTCTAATTCAGCCAAATCCAGCACCAGCACTACCCTAAGTTAATGAAGTTCTTTACTAAAGTCTTATACCGTGTGACTAGGAGTCAAGCATGATCTGTTAGTCAGGGAACTCAGAGTCACACTCGACGACAATCAAAATAGCCGATAAGGAAATCAGTAGGTATCTCTCATTAGTAAAGAATCTTTCCATCGCAAACATATCAGGTAGAAATTTTTGTTGGATAAACACCTGGTGATGTTGGATCTGATGATTAAACTTATTTTGGGTAGTTTGTTTTCTGGATTTGTTCTATTTTCATGGTTAATATGGCTATTTTATGAACACTATAGGATATGACGTATGTTGAATGTTATTTTGTGTGGATGATGGGTTTGTTTCAGAAATGTGTTTTGACTTCTAGATTTTTTGTTGTAATAATACTTTGTTATAGACTGCATAAATTTGCTGTTGTTATTAGATTTACTGTGAAAGTATAGGGAGTTTTAAAATTTCCTTGATTCTCTACCGAGTCTATGAACATGAAGGGATTTGTGGATCGACTAGGGGGATAAGTAGGGCTGTGCATATGAAAGAAACATTTCTAATCAATAGAGGAAGTGAGGGTAGTTTTTGTTTGGAATTTGAGTTGGTTTTGGATTTGAAACTGTTTATCGATATTCAGGGGTTTTTGTAGAGATGAAATATGAGAATTTTTTCCATGGTTGAACTAGAATTCGGTTTTTAAGTAGTACCAATATGAGAATTGCTTTCAGGGTATAAGTATTGTAAGTACTTTGTTGGGGTTTGACTGTATGAAACCATGGGTAGGATGCTGGTGAATTTTTCTAGTTGCAATTGAAAAAGGTAATTTCAGGTATTGTTCCAATAGTGGTTCAATTGTAATTTGAGTAATGTTGAGACTCTGGTGACTTAGTGGCGATGTTGTAACTTGATTCATGAGTGATTTTTCGGTAAGTGGTGATTGATTCCTCAGGATGATTCATGATTTGGTAAGTAAAAATAAAGGTTCATAAGAATCCGACAGACAACCGGCAGACAATAACCGTTAGAAGCCGGAGAAGATGGCAACGGTAAGAAATCAGATAAACTGAGAGGAATTCAGGCAGAAAAGAGGAGAGAGGGGAAAGGGGAGAGCATTTGGATCCGACATGAGATGATACGATGGAATATAATCTTGATTTGAATTTGATTTGAAGTTTCACTTTGATTCTCTAGATTAGTTGATGGAAGGTTCGTTAAATTATGTTTTTCAAAAAAAACACGGTGAATTGCATTCAGAATACGAAAAGAATAAATTCCGTATTCTGAAGTCAAATCAAAGGGGGCCTGTGACCCCACAGACCCCCCTTTGGATTCGCCCCTGTTCATTGATCCAGGATTAGACATTCTATTGCATTCTAAAGTTCAGATTCTTCATTTTCATGTTTCTTTATTTTTATATAAACCGTCTTAAATCAAAAGAAAGTTGTTGCAACAACCATAGGCCGATCTCATTTCATTTTTTCTTGCATTATCTAGAGTCAATTTCCACCAACATCCTAGTCTATAATTCTGATTGCATTTCAAAAATTATTTGGATGTGGATTTTTTTTGTAAGGTAAGTGTAAATTGTAGAGTACACTCATTTATAAATGCGTATAAAAATGTAAAACTGATTAGTTTCTTTCTCATTGTTTACTCATTTATTTGGCATCCATTAACAATGCTCCTGAGAAAGCATAGTAATCATACAAGCTCATATCTTTTCCCCCAACTCACAAAAATATCAAAAACTATTGTAGAGGCAATCAAATACTATGTGGGTATCCAAACTAGGGCTGCACAAACCCGACCCGCACCCTCCCAATTTTACCCGATCCGACCCGCCCATCCGCCGAAATTTCACACGTTAGTTTGGCACGCGTGACTTCACTTCATCTGTATTTGTTCACTTCGATTTGCAAAGGGTTCTTCAGTCTTTACTTCTTCTTCTTCATCTCTGTTACACACATAATACACAGGCGAGAGTCGAGAGGAATTGTTCTTCGATCAGGTAACACTCTTTCTTCATGTGAACTCCCATTTTTGTTAAGTTTGTGAGTTGCAGAGACTACCTAAGTAACCTAACTCGAAGAAATAGTTGCTTGCAGACTGCACTTGAAGAAATAGTTGAAGAAAACTAGAAAACTAGAAAATTTGAATCAAATTTTACGTCAAACAAGTAAGTAAATGGAACCCAAACCTTCATTTCCCATGAATCACCTAATGTTTTGTATTAATTTGTCACTTGATGAAATTTAAATTTTAGGGTTCAGTAAAATTTGGGGATTTTTTTCCTTTTCAGTAATTTAGGGTTTATTTGATGTTGTTGTTAGTGTATTGATATGCTGTCATCGAAAATAAGCACAGTTTGCTTGGCCATGTCTTTAAACTTTTAACTACCAGTAGGATACCAATTTTATTTTTTCTTACTTTGGAATTACTGTAAGATGTTTGTGTCTTTATGTAATTCACATAACATTAGATTGTTAATAACATCAACTAACACAAAAAATGCAATTCTGATGCAGTCATTCTTGCTGATTTTCTTTTCAGAACTAGGAGACAAGACCTTCTTTAACTAAAAGATCACAAGTGATTTGGACCCCTCGTGTAGGTACCAAATAGAGAACACTCTGGTGGATCGATTAGGTACTGTACTACTATGCTCAAGTTAGATATATAAATCAATAGTTTTTGCTATATTCTTAACATTATTATGGATGGTTACATACTTTTGTTATCTATGTAAGCCTGTTACGCAGTCAGAATTTGTTATTTTAGTTTTCATTGCACCTTAGCAGGCCTGTTAAGAAGTCTGTAATCTGTTAAGAATTTGTTCACTTCTTTTGTTGCAGAGCTATTTGGTAACCTTGCTGCTTCTTCCATCATCATAGATGATGATTGAATCTCATCCTGCGGCAGTTGATTCTGGCGAGTTCTTAAACTTAAAACTCTTGTTTTTATTTTGAGTTCTGGTATATGAAGGAAATAATCCTCGTAAGCAATAATGATGGTATATGAAAGAAAATATGCTTCTCCATGCTGTTGTAGTATCAATTATGTGAAGCTCTTTATAATTTTTTAGATTTTTGTCTCCTCCATGCTGTTTTAGTAGTATTAATTATGTTTTTTAAGGTTTCTTCAATCAGCCATTTTATCGTAAGCAGTGGCTCTAACATGTCGTCTTTTGTTGGTTTTTTCTCTGTGTTCTCAATTTCCAGTTCCACTATATTTCTGCTAGAATCTTCTCTTCTTCTTATCATCCAGTGTTAGTTTGCTAGCGCTCTCAAATCAAACTGCATCTAGTTTTTCACTGCATATACGTATTCTATACAAAATGGAACACATCATGTCAGGTCTTCTCATTCCTAGCAATTGTGAACTTGGCCAGAGTGACCACTTTGGTGATACTTCTCTGCGCTTGGATTGTCTTGGCTATAACACAAGCAAGATGAGTAGATCTGCAAACTCTTGCGCAAATAATGATGCTCTTTCTTTCCAAGTTCCCGATGACACTTGTAGGTTAGTTCTTGGACTAGGTCCAACAGCGAGTTCATATTCTGGTGATTATTATTCTATGGGGGTTAACAAAAGCAAGGAAACTTCCATTATATTTGGAGAAGGGTTGGCATCTAATGGTGATCCTGGAATTTTGAAACTTGGCTTGATAACTGATACATAAAGTAAACATCTCTTTAACGAGCTAGTACTGTTTGATAACTGAAACAACTTGGCCATTTCAAATAATATGAAACTCTCCCCGGCTTGTGTTGTTTACTGTTTGTCTTTCTTTGCTACTCAGTCGTAAACATTTTAAGATGTTCATCATATTATGCTTGGGAAAAGTGACTTTCTTTATACTTGTCTTACATTGTTCATCTGGAATTATTTCAAACAGACAGAATGGTTTTGAATGGAGTTGCTCCACCAAAGGGAAGTGCGGCAGCTGCTTCCATGATGCACCTGGACTGAAGATTTCTCCAAATGTCGTGCTTGTAATGAGCAATGGATTCATTGCATTTTCATAAATATTGAAGTGACTTTGACTTGTATTTGGTTTCTTTCACAATGACTTTCATGAATCATAATGACTTGTATTTGGTTTCTTTCATAAATCTTTCTTGTTTGGTCAGGCTTAAGATGGTTTAGAAGTTAGAATAGAAGAAGTTTAGATTTAGAACATTTGTGGGGTGGGTGACCCGCGGGTCACCCGCACCCGACCCGTCCCGACCCATCCTACAACGGGTTGGGAACGGGTGAAAAAATGGTTACCAGCTAACTAGCGGGTCGGGTGCGGGTGAGGCCAAACCCAACCCGACCCACCCGATGTGCATCCCTAATCCAAACTTTATATTTCCTTAAATTTCGTGAGTGTAGCTACTGAGATCAATGCAATAACTTATGTTTCTCTTAGAAGTTGGTTAGATATCTCTCATTTTGTTCTAGGATTCTTCCTATTGACGGGTCATTTATGGCACGCGGGAAGAGCTCGTGCAGCTGCAACAAGATTTAGAAAAGGAATTGATTAATTAAGGTTGATTGGGAATGAGGACTAGAAACCTTGCATAAAATAAAGCATATAACTGCCGCTACATAATATCGTTGACAACAGAAAAGGATCCAGAATTTCTCTTTGGATATGGCTAGTATGTCACTAATTGGTAATGCGGCCAAATGCCGCAATAATTATTTTGGAAAAACAGTATAAAAGAGATAAATATGTTAAGAAGAACAATTCTAACTAAGATTTTGATTCTATTTCTCTTACAACGTGGGATAAACCTATATGGACTAGAATTCGCACTAATTAATGATGGGCTAATAATGGGTTAAAAATAAAATTTACAAAAAACTTAAGAGAAAAAACATATTAAGCTTAAAACAAGGATGTGCTATAGCCTCAGTTAGCCCCTTGCTAGGCCCATCCTTGGTTGAGAGTAGGGCTGCACAAACCCGACCCAACCCGACCCGCACCCGACCCGTTCATGAACGGGTCGGATGCGGATGATTTTTTCTATACTCGCCTTTCAGCGGGTCGGGTGCGGGTAATAACTCCTCCCACCCGACCCGACCCGCTCACCCGCCATCTCTGTTCTAAACTTCATCGGCTGGGCTCTATTCTAAAACAAACAGATACTGAGAGTCTGAGATACATTTCTATTTTCAAGTGTCAACTCTTCTCTTTCAGTTCATCGATTCTTTCTTCTCTTTCAGTTCATTTCTACTCTTCTCTTTCAGAGGTTACATAGCACACCACCACCACCATGGCGAACCCAAGAATCATCACCACCACCTTGTTTCTTCTTGAATCTCTATCAGGTACTGTTTGCTTTAATTTATTTTTTTTTTGCCCTAATTGAAATTTCTGTTTGTATAATTACATGATTGAGTAGCAATTGATTATGGGTTTCATTAGTTTTGAGTGATTGTGATGCTCAGAAGGTTTAATTTGATAAATAACTTTTCCCTAATTTGAAATTAATATTTGTGATATTAGGGATTTTTGTAATAAAGCATGCCTCTGTTCAGTTTGGGGTTTAGTTCTGTCTCTTTGGATGCTGTGAAGAACTATTTTTAGTTAATTCAGTAGGTTAGCTCTAGCATTGAATAGAGTTTGTGAAACCCTATTATGCAGTGAAATATTTGTTGTTGATTTTGAATTTGGGGCTCTTGTGTTGGGATTTTAATTTAATTGCTTAGCTATGATAGTTAGTTAGTATTGTTGAATGTTTTTTATATATATGTTAATGGAGAAATGAAGCTATAATGGTCTTGTGCTTTTCTGTGATTGTGCTGGCATCCCAAGATTCTTTTTTTTTTGCTGTATCTCCATCAGAAGCGATATCAGATTGGCATGGTTGAAGAGCAAGTGTAATGCACCCTAGTAATTTCTATAGAATTTGATGACTAGAATAAAAAAGGTCTGTATTTTATTAGCTAATTTGTAAGTCTAACTTAGGTAAACTATAGCTTCTTGAATTAGGATATACAAGTATATAGCATCATGATTAACATAATATTCTTCTTAATTATGGAAATACCTATATATCATATAGTTTTTCATCTAACCAGGCTTAAACCAGATCATACTCCTAGTAAAATTTCTCGCTGTCTTGTTTATTTATTTATTATTTTTTTGTGATGAAATTGTCTGGTTGGATTTACTCTGATGAAATTAGTCTTGAGTCTGACTCAATCTAGTCCAACTTGTCATCCATAACCTGCCATTATGTTGGGTAACTGATAAGACAATGTCCTATTATGAAAACTGTTCGTTCTGCTATTTGCTACATATAATTATTTGATTTTGAAATGCATAATTATGAAATCTAAACATCTAGTTTAAGTGTGTAACATAGAGCATATAATTATGAGTTATACTAGGGTAGGGTATACAGGGTGTTGCGACAATGGCTGCATGGGCTATTGTCTCTTGATGGTTTAGATATAGATCCAAAGTGAATGCCTTTTTTCCCTTTCATTTCTGGTGATAAGGATGTTGTCTTTCCTAGATCCTAGTTAACACTGATCAGTATGAGTATTGTAGATTTTTCCTTTGCATAATGCTCAATATTTAGTTGTAGTCATGATAGGATTTGAAGCTCAAGTGGCTTGTCTTTCTGAGTTAGTGAATTTCGCTGCCATCATGTCTGTCTCCTCCCAAGTATAGAAAGTATACATACACGATCATGTATAAGTTTTGAATTGTAGTCTTGTGGCAATAAATTTGTCCAATGACTCTCATGCTATGCGCACCCAAACTTTCAAGGAAGCTGGATAACACCCACTATCTTATCTGTAGCATCTTGAGTTGGAAAACCATCTGAGTCGACTATCATAACCATATGTTGGTTTCAATGAAAGACTAATTGAAATATAACTGTTTTTATTTGCTCTTAATTTGTCGATTGGTTTTTGTTGTTCTTTGAATCAACTGATTTATTGTCCTTCTTTACTATCAATTTACTGGGGCTTCTGCCTGCAACTTCTATACCGTATTTATCATGCTTCTTGCAATCACAGCATGGATAATCAGCCCAATCAGCATCAGACCAAGCAAGATCGTTCAAGGACGAAGTGGACAGCAAACCTAGATAAGATATTTGTGGACGTAATCTTGGAGCAGGTTCTGTTGGGAAATTGGTCCAACAATGTTTTTAACAAGACGTCATGGCAGTATATTTGTGACGAGTTCAATAACCAAGCAGGTTTGGAGTTTAACAAGAAACAGTTAAAGAAACACTTGGATGTTTTGAGGAATAGGTACTACACTGTGAAGTCACAGTTTGATCAAAATGCCCTTGGTGGTTTGGAGGGATCAAGAAACATAGTAATGATCTTATTGACCGAGGATGAAGTCTGGGATAATTATATTGAGGTATTTGCTGACTTTCTAAGACTGTTCATTTGTTTGCTTGCAAAATTTCCATTTTTGTATGTTTAAATACTATTCCTGCATGTTTTTCAGAGTACCGGTATATTGTTTACATTTTAATCAGCCTAAACATCCAAAGGCAGTGAAGTTCATAACCATCTTTATGAGTTACAACCATAGATAAGTTCCTAATGAATTTTTATACATTTCAGACTTTTCCAGTGGGTGAGACGACAAAAGTGAAGGATTGTCCAATTTTTATGGTTGGGTTCTGCATTAGGGTAGTCATCTAAAAGATAATTAGTGAGTAAATGGATTTTTGCATCATTTCTGGGCGGGTGACCCGCACCCGCCTGACTCGACCCGCCATGTGAGCGGGTCAGACCCGACTAGGGATGCACATCGGGTGGGTCGGGTCGGGTTTGACCTCACCCGCACCCGACCCGCCTGGTCCTCGGGTCGAGTCGGGTCTGACCCGCCCAGATGGCGGGTCGAGTCGGGCGCGTGCGGGTCACCCGCCCAGAAAATGATGCAAATCATGAACTTGGCTGTTTATAGAAACCAATTGTCAAGTGTCAAATTTTTTTTCATTAAGGTGGAAAAAACTTAATACAAATTCTTACATTATAACCTAACACCAAGCTCGACGACTGAAGTACGGTTAGTTAAAATGCTACCTAGCCAGAAAATTTAATACACCTGGTATTTGAGTTAGTTGACTGCAAGCTGGGCTGCTGACATGTAATTGGGATGGAGGGAGTCTTCCTGCCCAGTACTAGAGGATCTTGTTGTCTTTGAGCTCTTAAGAACTTGCACTGCTTCCTCCACTTTGGTGGCCAACGATTCTGGTGACTCCAACAAAAGAAGCAACTCCGAGTTATCCATCTCCAAAAGCATCCCAGTTATCTTTGTCACAAGGACACGCTGGAAATCCACCAAAAAAACAAATGCAGATTCAGATTAAGGTCAAGTGTCAGTCGAATCTCTGAAGAAGGAACAATATCTGAGATTTTTACCTGGAAATACCCAATGCAAGGGAACAACAAGACACTTTTCAGCTCACGATAAATATTGAAACGCAAAATGTCTTTCAAATCTATTCATCATACTGTTGCTTTCATATCTTACAAATGAATCCATATCATATATATAAATATAAATGCATTAAATATAGAAACGAATTGTCAAGTGTCAACTATGAATAGACACATCATCATCAAGAGCATTTACGAAATGAATCGAATGGATGTTTGGATCAAGCATAGAAAAATCAACAAGTACATGATATTACCATTTGAAAAACACTGTGCAAGTAGTTTGCAAGGAGTAAAAGTAGACGAAGAGAAAGGCACAGACCTGCTGATTGTTTGGATCTCTTACTGAAATCGCTGGCCGATGGGTAGATTGTTGAATGTGTGGCATAAATGACACCGATTGACTACCTGTTTGAGCAACCATATGCGCATTCATTCTTCCCTATTTTTTCTTGTATTGCCTAGAACTATCAGGTATCTGCAACATAAAAAAACAATTTGGGGTTACGGTATATACATTATATGCTAAGCAATGAACTAATGGTACTTAAGTTAGAAAATTATGTTTCTCACCATGGGTCGGGGCACTGAATGGAAACTTGGCCTAGCAGGAGGCAGGAATCCACTGGTCCTCCATTCAGGTGTCAGACCCAAAGTTTGATGCATAAGCCCCTGTGGTGGAACCATATTAGGTGGCATGGTGTAGTAAAGAGGAAGGTATCCAGCTGGGATGACAGCAGCAGAGGTTGGAACTGCCAAGCCTGCAATTCCCTGAGAAAACTGAATCTGCAATTGTGTACGTCTTTCCTCTTTCTTTTGGGCAAAAGCTACATACAAAGGCTTCCTATGAAGCATGTAACCTGTCCATAACACATACCAGCAGGATAAGACACTAAATCTCAATGAAAACCAGTAAACATAGTGAGTCTGATATCCACGCATCTAAACTTAACAAAGAAACCATAGTAGCATGATAAATACCATATCAACTATCAATTGAAAACCCTAAATTAGACAAGGAACAACTTAAATAACTTAATTATAGAAAACCCTAAATTCAATTATGAACCCTAATTTTCAAAATCAAATCCCAAAAATTCGGAGATTTTGGAATAAATACAATCAATCATGTGATTTAAGTGAAATAAAAAGGTGGGTATGAATTTACTTACCTTATGTGCAGCAAAAACACTGTGAATCTTCAACTGTGTGCATTGTGCAGTGTGTTCTTCAACAAAAATCGACGTCGTTGGTTCTCTACCAGCTTCTTCAATCTCAACAAGAATCTGATGTTCTTCAATTGTATGCACTGTGCAGTAATTTCTCTCTGGTTTTTGGTTTCAGTAGGTTTTTGTTTGAGAAGAAGAAGCTCTCTCAAATCTCAATCGAGTATTTGTTAAGAAGAAGAGTCTCAATCGAGTTTTTGTTAAGCAGTAAATTCTCACGTGTGTTTCTGGCGGGTGGGCGGGTGGGTCGGGTCGGTTTTGATCTCACCCGCACCCGACCCGCCAGGAGGCGGGTGAACAAAATATCACCCGCACCCGACTCGTTCGGCGGCGGGTCGGGCACGGGTCAGGTTAAATTGGCGGGTACGGGTCGGGTTGGCGGGTTGGGTCGGGTTTGTGCATCCCTAGACCCGACCCGACCCGACCCGAGGACCAGGCGGGTCGGGTGCGGGTGAAAAAAATTTAAACCGCCTTTCGGCGGGTCGGGTGCGGGTGAGGCCAAACCCGACCCGACCCACCCGATGTGCAGCCCTAGTTGAGAGTATATCTAAACATGCTTTACCTATCTTGATTTAGAAGAATGGCAATGAAACTTGCACACTGGATAGTTACACCGATCTGTTTAGAGCTTCTCCAATGGTTATTGTTTGTGTTTCCTATGTGGCAACACAAACAAGACATCCTCTTCCTATTTTTCTTTACAATTAGGGAGAAAAAAAAAATTCTTCTCCAACGTTATTGTATTTTGGCCTCTTCTTTTGATTAGTATACATTTTATTTTCAATAACTTAAAATTTTATTAGATTTGATTAGAGATAAATATAGTTACTTAATATATTTAACATATTAAAGTCAATTTCATTAAGTAAAATTTGACTAGGATGAATTGACATCCTCTAGGTTAACATCTAGTTCTAGTCATTCACTTAGAGGATGTCAACCTAAAATTAAGCCACATAATCAATATATTGATTAAAGAAGTTAGGATTGGAGAAAGATTTTAGAGAAAAAATGGATGTAAATCCTACATGGACTTAGACATTCATCCTCACATACATCCCATTGGAGAAACTCTTATTCAATGATTTTGTAAACTGAATACACTTTACTTATACACCACATGTAATTGGATTAATAAACCATGTTTATTTATTTTAAGGAACATTATATACATCCAATAGTAACAGATTTATTTTGAAAATTTGAAACTATTTAAAAAAAAACCTATTTATTATAGATTCACTAAAAATTCATAAATATAGAGTGCAATAGTATTCAACACTTAATTGCTTGTTTTGGTTGATCAAATAGTGAAATGAAGTGATACAATGAAATATAATCTTGATTTGAGTTTGATTTAAAGTTTCAGTTTGATTCTCTAAATTAGTTGATGGAAAGTTTGTTATATTATGTTTTTTTTTTAAACAAAGGGTAAATTGCATTTAAGGTAAATTGTAAATTGAAATAAAAATCAGTGTATATTCATTACTAGTTTATTTATTTTATTTTATTTTTAGATTATAAAGAAATTGGTGTTGAAAAATTTCGAACAGGTTACTACAATATCATCCAATAATTTTACCATAATCTACAATTAATAACATCGACTATATTCATGTTGTTTGTTCGAGATTTTATGTTTTAAAAAATCTTAGTGGGATAATAAAATTGATCCCATCTCGATGCCCATTTATATGCTTCACAATACAAAACACACTATTACCTAAGACTGTATAATTTTACTTTTTTGTGATTGAAATACATAAAATAAAAGTTATTTCAAGATACAACCACAAAAGACACATTTTTCTAATGACGGAATATATCTGCTACTGAAGATTATATACTTCGTTTCATTTTCAAAATCCCAGGTATGACCACTGAAGATTATACCTTTCTTTTTTTAAACAGAAAAGAAATGAATAAATTGATCAAAAGGAAAGATATAAGAGGCTTGTATCAACCTAAAAATACAATAAAACATAAAAGAAAACATCAAGAACTTAGACTATAACTAAAAGTTCAGTGCTTAAAAAAACCAAAAGCTGAGAATTAAGAGATAATAAAGCTCTTAATCTACAAGTAGACTAAAAGCTCACTGCTACACAGACTCAAAGAAAACTGAGAACCATTTTTTCGTAACATCAGAAGAACTTATCGACTCAAACACTTTCTCCAAAAATGACCAGGATTTGAGATACTAGGTGGCCTTCTTAATCACAGCCTCTTCATTACTGATTTTATCAGTGAAGATCCTTGCATTTTTCTCCTTCCAGATACACCATATAATAAAAACTGAAATCATATTCTACATAGTATTGAGAGCAGCAGAAGATTACAACTTTTAAATGTTTTCCTTAATATTCGGCTTGAGCACCAAACGATAAATGATATTGAATCAATTTCCACCAACATCTCAGGTCTAATCCTTTTTTTTTCTCCAAAATTAATCTAGAAATATATAGTTCGATATCAAATCGACATGAAGTGTAAACTGCACCCCTTATCTGTTTTTTTTAAATATATATAGGTACTTTTAAAAATATATATAGGTATCATATAAAATTTACTTTTTTTCATCATTATTTTATTTATTTAACATACATTAACAATGTCGCGAAAAAAATCATAATAATGATGACATACTCATACCACATTTCCACAACACATAAAACTGACCAGTGTGTTGAAGCTTTCATTTTTTTCTTAAGTTTGATGATCAGATGTTTATTTAGAAAGGTACGAAATGTGCTCTAATCATATTTCGACTTGTGATCAATTCATGAATATCAATAGAAAATAAATAGGCACTCTTTTATTTGTCTATTTTTTCATATGAAAATTATATAAAAATAAAAAAAAATTCCAGATAAAAAAAGGTAGATTCTCCTTTATTTGTCTATTTTTTTTTATAAAAAATGGTCCTTTTATGTTACAACAAATCTAACGAGCACTTTTTTATGAAGAAAAAAAAACTTATCTAAACCGCTAGGCTAATTGCATAAATCTTGATTGTTCTATTAAGACAGGAGCTTCGTTTAGTAAATGTTAAGTGTCACCATTACTTGTCAAACTGATGCAGATGAGCAGGCTATAGCCTATTTGGAGGCTAAAGACCCGAGTGTCGTAATTTAGATCAAGAGGGGTCCATTTTGATTGGAAACGGGCCAACGATCAAGACATGACACGATTCGTCTCATGGTCTTCATATTTTAGCCAAATTCCATCGTTTAGGGCTTCAAACAAGCGTTTTTTCTATTTTAGGAAAGTTTTTGTTTTGTTAATAACTTCTTCGTCAGGAGTCCGTTTAGGTCGCCGTTTGCGGCAAATAGTTTTATTTTATGAGTATTTTCATTATTTTTGGTCGACCAAAATTTTCCAAAAATAGCAAATTAGGGTTTGAGTCGGTTTATGGAGTTTTTTCATCCTTTCTTGATTAGCAAGTTAGGGGTTTTCCCCAAGTTTATAAAAGAGTCCTCCATATATTGTTTTAAGCAGTTGAATTTGATTAATAAGAATTAATTTCTTAAACTTGTTCAAGTTTAATCGATTATTATTTAAAGTCGGAAAATCGAAGTCTAAGTAATTATCGTTGTTCATAGTCGATATTCCTAGGAATATTTGAAGTATGAACAAAACCTCTCTTTTCTTTCTTTTCTTTACTATCCGCTGCATCACAAACCCACCCTTAAACCACAATTTCTAACCAATAACAGGTGTCACTGTAATACAATGGTAAAGTTGTTGGATAATGATATCACGATCTGAGTCTGGAACTCGCGAGCATCAGGATGGGGATAGAAAAATACTTCTCTTAAATGTAGTTCATGTATTTATATCTATAGCCTATATAAAATAAGTGAATAAACTAACCAAACAGACCTTTATAATTATTCTACATAACCATTAAAACTATACATAATTCTTATAGGGAAATTTGATAAAGTACCCCACTTTATTGACCCTTGTTAAAATAGTGCCCTCGACATTTGAAAATTTTCTAAAGTGCCCTTGCAGTTTAAATTTCCGTCGTTGGCCCACAATTGTTAGTCAAGGCAAGTCTACCCAGTTAAAGTGATATATAAATTTACCATATAGCCCAGGCTATATCTAGAGAGAGAGAGTTCAGATCGTGGTCCTCTTCTTTTTTATTTCGATTGGTTCAGTGAGTGAGTAAAAAAGGGAAAAAAAAGGACGATTAGGGTTTAAATCGATTTTAGAGATTGATAGTTATTGAATGATTTAAGGTTTTGATCTTGTTTAGAGAAGATGAAGGAAAATTACAAGTCGATGGAGGCAAAGGAAAATACTAATCCTCATAAATTTTTTCTCCATGATTTTATTTTTAATATATTTTATTTAAAATAATTTTGTTTGTAATTTATTTTGGGATTTATTTTCTATATGTTCCTGTACATTTAGTGGCAACATTGATAAGGGAAAAGTAAGGTTTAGAGACATCAGTTGTTATTGTATTGAGAGTAAAATTGATTTTTTTTTAACATCTAGAGAGAGATAGAATGAATATGAAGATTCTTGAGCAAATGGTTCACAAGAAAGTTATGTCTGTAAGATGTGGATACTGTTAGTTTTCTTTGGATGTCAGTAAATGGAGCTCCATGGACTTTAAAGAATGATCATTCATTTTTTTGGTTTTGGGAGAAAGCTAAAGTAAATGATCATGGTTATATAGAGTTGCTTCTTAAGGTTGAGAATCCAGAATTAGCCAATGACAAAGAGAGGTCAGCGATTAACACACCTAAGAAGAAAACAATGTCAAAGTCACCTCAAGTGAGAAGAAGCACAAGATTAACTGAGAAGAACAAAAGTGCAACTAGTTGTACTGCTAAGAAGTTGTTTGGGCATGATGACAACTTGAAAGGATGCTCAAGTTCTAAACCAGTTGTATTAGATGATGAACCAGTGATAGTAGATGAAGAGGGTTTTGATCAAGAATATTGGTTAAGGAAATGTAAAGAAAGTGATACTTTTGTAGTTCAATTGGAGAATATAAAATTGGATGAATGTCATCCTGTAGAAGACCCTGAAGCTGTTGCTGCTTATAATAGTGATGAAAACAATGAAGCTGAAAGTGATGGTGAGCCTGATACAGATGAAGGTATTCATATTTTGTACCTATCTTTACTTGTTTTGTACCTTTGTGCAATTATTATTTTGTTGTACTAACACTTCAATGTTGCAGATAATGATGATTCAACTCATGATGGTACATAAGTTAATGACCAAGGTGCAAGATGTACTTACACTTTAATGTTTTTGTTTTTTCTAGTTGTAGCATTCAAAACTAATTGTTCTTGTTTGTTTGTTTAATGGTTATTGTTTAGGTAAGGCTGATGAAGACCCTGATCGGTACAAGAAATTCCAAGATGAGAACCCAGAGGTAGATGATGAACCTGGTGAGCCGTTTGAAGATGAAGATGAAGTTGAACCAGTGGATCCTTCACAAATGGTTGTAGGTACAACATTTACTGATAAGGTATCGTTCCAAAGACATCTTAGGCATTATTGTGTATTGAATGAATGCATGTATAAGGTTAAAAAGAGTAATAGTAAAAGACTCAGGGTTTGGTGTGCCAATAGGTTTAACTACAGAGGAGATGTTGTGTGTAGTTGGTATGTGTTTGTTGCAAAGCTACAAAATAAGTCTACATTTAAGTTTAGGGGGGTGATGTTAACTCATTGTTGCAAGGGGGACCAGGAACGTAGAAATAGATCAGCAGATCCTATATTTGTAGCTGATATTGTACTAAAGAAGCTGAAGAATAGCTCCATGTATGCAAACCAAAGTTGATTGTTGATGATTTCAAGACTTCTCACTTCATTACCATTCCTTACCATACTGCATGGAAGGCTAGGAATTTAGTATTGGAAAAACTACGCGGGAATTATGAAAAGTTTCAGGGTTGTTCCACAGTTTTGTAAGATGGTGGCCATCTCCAATAAGCGTTCAGTTGGAAGCTTCTCATATTGCAAAACTGACCTGCATAGCATTTAAGTCTATGACAATTAGTTTTGCTTGAGCTATTAAAGGATTTCATGAAAGGTGTAGATCAGTTATTGGGTTAGATGCTTGTCATTTGACTGGTAAGTATGGTAATATGTTGATGGATGCAACATCATTAGATGGTCAAAATGGATTAGTTCCATTAGGAATACATGTTTGCAAGTCTGAGACAATTGAGAAGTGGACGATTTTTCTCAATGTTAAAGGAGAATTGGACAATTTTTCTTAATGCCACGTGTTTTACTAACTAGCATCGGTTATAACAGTGAGTTGAGTCAGCAAGTCGAATCCAACTCAAATAGAATCACTCCCAACTTAAATCAGAGGGGCATTTAAGACTTTTTATAGGTACCACATGGAGCTTAACGGTTTCTGACGACCGTTAGCCGTTTTTTAATAAAACAGTCAATATGAGAGTACTTTAGAAAAATAAAAATACGAGAGTATTTTAGTAGTGTACTTTCCAAAACAGGGACATTTTATCAAATTTTCCCTTTTTATAGATAGTCCAAATAATTATAAATTTCTAGAAAAAAAAGATTTAATTACTTAATTTTTATTGTTAAATTTATGTCAGATTTGTACATAATTGACTATTTTGAAGAATTATAATGTATTGAAAGAATATCATCTCACGCAATTACAAATTATGCTTATGGAGTTCTAACATAATAATTTTAAGAAAAATATAATAACTTAAATAGTTCCATTAGGATTGGTCTTGTTACGGTCCTTGTAGATAATTTTATAGAATAGTTATAATTAATTAAAATTATAATTTAATCTGGAATAAAGAACAAAATTTAAATTTAGTTTGATTATAATTGATAAATTTATAAAAATATTATTAGGTTTAGTCTAATTTAGAAGGAAAATAAAAATTATTACTTATGATTTTTAAATTTGTAAAACTATTAATACAGTTAGTTTTAATTATAATTTAGATTTGATTTAAAAAGAGTAAAATTTTATTTTAATTATAGCAAAGAAATAAAATTTAAATTGATTATTAGTTACAATTAAAAATTGTTTGATTTTACACTTAGACTTAGAAATTTTGTACAACCAAAAACACGATTCCGAATCCTAGGCACTCGAATACATTGGAAATTCCATTTAAAAAAATACATTGGAAGGATGGCTATAAGAATTTAAATGCCGACGGACAAATTAGAACTAAACTTCCACCGAAACAAACTCGATCCCACAAAACGAAAATACGACGGACAAAAGAGTCATTTCATGCATACATCACTAAAAGATAATATGCTTCAAGAAAAAGAAAAAAGAAAAAACTGAAAGATACATTCACTTTGGCAAGACATCCCATTAAACCCAAACTACAGTAAGTGCAAGTCCCCATCTTCTTACCCAATTTGAACCTGAATAGTCTTAGGCTTCTTAGGTTCCGGTGGAGGCAATTTCTGAACAGTAATAATAAGAACACCATCTACACAAACAGCTGAAATTGCATCAAGATTAGCATTCTCAGGAAGTATAAATTTCCTCATAAATTTCCCAATTCTTCTCTCCATCCTCACATATTTCACCTCTTTCTCCTTCTCGTCTTCCCTTTGTCGCATCCCCGTCACAACAAGCACGTTATTCTCTTCCAGTTGAACTCCAATTTCCTCTGATTTCAACCCTGGCATATCAAGTACAAACACATATGAGTCTGGATACTCCTTGATATCAGCTGGTGTTGCTGCCATTGCTTTTGCATCCCTTACATACTTTCTCGATGGTAAGTTCACTGATTTTTCAGCATCATGATCTGATACATCAAACATGTCTTGTAGACCTGAGAAGAAAACTGGATCACTGAAACCAATCACCTTGAAATCCATTGCTAAATCAAAAGTGCTTGAAATTACTTTGCGTAGTGTAATTTTGTGATTCGAATGTTTGGCTGCGAAATTTGATTGATTGCAGAATTAAGAAAATTGGTGTTTATATAGAGAGGTTTCAAGTTGTTTGTAGAGTTGGCATAGATGTGTTTAGATGCTTCTGGGTAGTTCTGTTCATCGTTCCTCTTTTTCTCCAGAAGTTTGTAGAAGGTTGAATTGATACTTAGTATTTACTAGAAAAGGCTAGACTGGGCTTTGGGAAAAAAAGATCCGGCCCACAAATTGGCCGCTTACATTTATGCCGATTCAGATTAACGAAAATTGAACGAACAAGATTCCCAGCAATACCAATCTGGGATGAAAAGAATAAGGTAGCGTGGGATGATTTGGGGCTTACAAGTTCACTTCTTTCTCCTTGAAGAAAAAGATTTAGGAAAACCAAACACATAGTTTAGCTTTAACATTTAATTCAATTTCAATTCTAATTTCAGCTTCCTTATATAAATTGAATTAATAAAAAATTTAACACCAAAACAAAAAATCAAATTGTAACTCAATATGAAGCCAATACTTCTCAAAGCTGGGATACCGATAGCATTCTCATTTGCTGGTTTCATCTTGTCAATGATCACAGCTAGAAAAACAATACATTCTACGAGTTCTTCATCACACACCGAAGATGAAACAGGTTCTGATTCTAGTAATTCAGAACAAGAAAAACTGATGACAAATACCCACCTTCTCAATTCATTAGTAAGTTTGCAGCTTCAAGATAGGCCGCGATTAGAAGAAGAAATGTTAGGCTTGAAACATTTGGTTAGTTCATTTCAAAACAGGGAATTGGAGCTCGAAAGGCGGTTTGTTCGGTATTGTGGATTAAAAGAGCAGGAATTAAAAGTTAGTCAATCACAGAACTTGTTGGAGTTGGAGCTTGCTCATGTTGAATTTTACAGGTTGATGGTTGAGTTTATTGAAGGAGAGAACAAGCGGTTTGGAGATATGGTTGTTGAGTACCTTAAAATTGGTGGGAGACTAGAGTCTGCGAATACGAAAAACTGTTTACTTGAAATGAAAGTAAAGAAGCTGTTGAGTGCAAGCAGGAAATATGGTCATGTTGCAAGCAAGCAGGCATTCACGTTACGAGCTAGGGAAGCTGAGGGTTCGAGAAATCGAGAAGACTTGGAACAAAGGGACAATATGATCAAGGATTTGGAAAGTGAAATTCTGGAGCTAAAACAAATTCTTGATCGCTTAGAGAACGAGAAGAGCACCTTGATAGAGAAACTAGAGTTGGCAGAATTAGAGAAGAACAGCTTGACAGAGAAATTAGAGTTGGCAGAAATCTCTGCCTCATCAATCCCAAAGGTTTGCAACTAAATTCTTTTATCTCAAAACATATCAAGTACACTGCAAGTAATCTTATTCATATCGTAAAATCAACCCCCACAGGTATTATGTCTTCAAATGGGTCTGGTTAACTAAGAACTTTGAGTTTTATTCGCAGATTGAAGAGGTGTCAACTGCAGAACACCAGGAAGACCAATTGTTAACTGAACTAGAACAACTTCGTAACCTAAGATGGACTAATTTAACAAAGAATCAACAACAGGAAAGCCATGCAAAAGAGGAAAAACATGATCCATTAGCATTGAACTTCAATCAGAAAAATGAAGAGAATGATCATAACCCAGGTTATGATTCCGACAATTATTCTATAGATACTGCAAATGGTGAGTCATCTCCACATATAACAACAGATATGAATCACCAAAGAAAGCCAAAACTACTGAAGAAGTTGAAACGATGGATGATAGGGTATGAGAAAACAAGCAAAGGGTATTCGCCATGTAATGAAGAAGGAGAAGACTATCAAAATAAATGTTTTGGTCGACATTCTGTTTCATATGAAGCTAATGAACAACATGTTGCAGGGAGGAAATCTTGCTCAAGTTTATAACGTACATGGATTTTCTTTCATTCTAAATCTTGCTAACAGAACTGTAAATTTCTTATAATTTGTGTGTGTAAATTTGTAATTCTAGTTCATGAACTTCAAGCTTCTTATTATCTAGCTGATATCTGAACTAAAAATAGATTTCAATAAATAGACATACATAGTACAAAGTGATGCATCGCAGTTCTAGAATCAAACAAGCAAGTTGGTAAAAGAGAAAAGAATACGTCGTTCTATATATATAAAGTATTAAAGAATAAAAATGCTATTTTTCAAGATTATTGGCCCTACGACGGGTCCTGGGGCATTGCCTCCAGGGCTATGGTCTAAGGGGACAACGTCCCCTACCAGAGTCTGAGACGGTGTTTTGTAAAAAAAAATTCTGGTTTTATTATGAAAACTTAATAAATTTTCGTTTAAATTTGAACAGATACGGCTCTTTCAATAAACTACCATTATTGGCTCTTGGAAGTGTCTGTTGGGGATGAAGAGGCATCTCCAATAGACATAAATTGTTAGGATCGATGTTATAAAGAAAACAAAACGAAAACAATAAAAACACAAGATTTATTTGGTTCACACAAAATTAGGGTTACGTCCAAGGAGCGGCTGCGGTTTTCACTATAATCACAAAAAGTATTCCAGAGGAATACAACGATGATACAAACCCTAGATAGGCAACTCGATATATATAAAGACTACTCAAAAATTTGGGCGACCCGGACCGGAGAGAACATAAAAGAACCTCTGAAAATTCTCATTTAATTTCCCAATGGGCCGCCAGTCGGATCGGATCGAGTGTGAAACCGGGTTGTGCACTACCAGGCTCCACACAAACATAACATGAATCTCCTGTAAGTAGTAAAGATTTTCTCATTTGATTACATCAAATCAATCTGTTTTCTCTCTACTACAGCATTATCAGAAACTCTCTTCTTGTGTTCTTGGTTGGATCAAGGGGTACAAACCTTGAATACATTTCATTGTTATATGGCTACATTGTATCCTGAAGGCAATGTTTTGTATACCGACTCTAATCGCCAAGTTAATTGGGAGGGTAGAAATAATTATCTAAAAGAAATTCTTCAGAGCCTTGAAGTCGGAAGTACAACAATCTCTTTGTATTTTTTCATCCTCTGTTTAACCATATTTTCCAACAAAAACTAATACCTAAATTTTAGCTAGAGAGACCAGTCCTTATTCTGTCCATAAAATGTGTTTCGGCTGGAAAAACAGTCTAGTTGCATTCCATCTTTTTTTTATGCATGACTCTATTGTCTTTTTTTATATGAAAAGCACTCACAACTCAATTGAGTTTAAGTGTTGTAGTACAAAGGCCACATCAGATCTTCTCTCATATGGATGAGTTTGATCAGATCTATGAGTTTTTCATCTATCCATGTATTATTGATGATAGATTTGTTACATAAGATAGATACTACATCGAGCATAATATTTTCAAATCTATTAGCTAAATTGAAAGCCATAGCTTTGAAGTTTCCAAGGTTTTTGCCGGTGTTTCCAAAAGATGAACTGTTCCTGAATATTTTTTCTTTAGCTTGAGCATATATTTCCATAATCTTTGGGAGTGTTGGTTCAGAATCACATTAGAATTCAATGTTGTGACCCGATAATTCTATAGCCCATTGGAAATTATTTTCAACAGCATTAAGTTCAAGTTGTTCCCTTGTTCTCCATTCAAAAGACTCCCCTCTAACTTCTCTATAGTAGTCTGCATCACCGATAAGAGTAAGACCAATTGTTGAATCATAAACATCAGGTATCATAGATATGGCAATGTTAATTCGATATCTCATGAATCCTGGATAATGTCAAGTGTCTAGGGTAGTAGTTATTTGTAAGTTTTCATCCTTCATTGTATCATAGTAAAGGGTCTGATTCAGGTTCTAACTTGAATTGAATACATTGAGGTAGTCATTTATGTGTTTCACTATTTGAATAGTTATTGTATTCACTATTTGAATAGTTATTGTATTCAGACTATCTTGATCCTTCTTATCAAAAACTTTGACACATCTAGCCTTCCAGACATGCCAGGTTATAGTATTACATAGTCCTGCCCAACCTATTTTGGTTCTATTTCTATCAGTTGAAATAAACCAAATATCAATTTATTCATGACAAGCATGAGAATTGTTTTTTCACATAATTCATATTGAAGTTAAGGTGATTCCATACCTGACATGTAAAATTACAATCTAAAAATAAATATATAAGGGATTCATCATGCTCATTGTAAAGTAAGCAAATGGTATTTACGTTTGGAAGGATTGCAACCACTCTCATACTATTAAGAATTATGGAGTGAGTCATTTTCCATGTAAACATTTTTATTGAAGGGGATACTTTCGTATTCCAATTGGTATTGATAAAGTTACCATTGACATTATTATACATGGATTTGACACTAAACTTACAATTTCTGTTTAGAGTCCAAGTGGTTGTGTCTTCTATATTATCCAAAGGGATCTGAATTTTCTTTATCTTAACAACTGTCTCTCTATCAAAACAAAAATTGAGTTTAGTGTCATCCCAGGTTTTCGCTTGAGTCATCAGGTCACTTACCTAGTTGTGGTTGTCAGTTCATGTTGCTGGTTTCAGTAAAGGAAGTCTCTTGTCTGGTATCCAAAAATCAATCCAAATGTTTATTTTATCACCTTTATGTACCTACTACCCAGAGGCTGTGATTTTGAATTTCTGCATTACCCGATTTTAATACCTTTCCATATCCCACTATCAGTTTGTTTTGGTTTTAGATCAAAATGCATGATATCAGTGTTAGGATAATACTTGTCCTTCGGAATTGAAACTCAAAGAGAATTTGGGTTTTCATTCAATCTCCAACCCATTCTAGCAATCATAGCTATGTTGAAATGATTAATGTTTTGGAAACCTAACGCTCCAGCAAAGTTGACTTACCAAAGGATTTTGTTGAAGTCCTTGCAACTTTTTTTGGGTAACTTAAAACAATTCATTTGATATATAGACATATAGGAGGTCACAGGTTTTTATCATAGTTGCATTCCATCTAGAGGCCATTATCTTTATTTTTTATATATTATAATTGAAACCAAATACTCAATTCTCATTAATTTTGGTTTTACCTTTTGCTAATGTGGATAGTTGTGATGAGAGTATTGGTAAATAGAACTTTTTCATTGAATATGGCCCCACATTAGTTTTTAATTTTTTATGTTAACACTCTATTTACACTTCTATACCGGATGAATCCAGTAAGAAACTTCCCCCACTTATTACTTTTTGATTCACTTAGGTGGAAAAGAACTACCCCATTTCTTCTCCACTTCGAGTCTTTTTTTTTCTTCTTCTCCACTTCGAGTCTTCGACCACAAGAAGATACAAGATTCGAAAGAGAAACCAAATAAGAAGGGAAGAAAAGTTGTGAGAGGACCAAGTTGTTATTCTCAACCTCTTCTCCTAATCGTCTCAATAATCTTCGTCTATGTTGTGGTTTTTAGATACATTTTATGATAAGGTATTACTCTTGATCTCTTACTCAGCCACTTCGTATTAAAGGTCGGACTTAGTTTGTAGGGTTTCACTAGATGTTGTGTTGGATTTTTCACGAAAGGGGAAACCTACATCTACACGATTTTTTTCTTTTTTGTCAGTTACAAACCTTAATAGATTGTTTTGATTTGTATTACGTACAAATATTAATTAATCTTTTATATTGTTTGATAGTTGTTCTACATATGCTCTTGTAGATGGTGAGTTTTTGATGAGGGCTAGAATTGTAAAATTGCCCTCTACTAGCAGCAGGTACATAGAAGTACATATGCATATTATGTGCATCCTTCTAGTTTTATATCAAAACATGAAATATTGTATCGCTACTGATATTCCGCAGAAGAATTAAGAAAACAGTCTCTATAAATAGTTACAGGAATTCTAAACTGATATTATAGCTTCTCAAACATTCACAATATTTATGCCATTCGAACCAGTCTCAAGTCACATAAATTCCACAGTTGAATTCCTTGAACTGGTCTAGAATGTGCATCGATGTTCCATTAACATCTATCAATTCTGAAAATAGCTAATACCTGATATTTGAGAACGTATTCTAGATTAATATCTTGCTCGAAAAGAGCGCATTACAATCTGTCATCCTGACTTTACAAAAATATGTCAGTTTAGCATTATGCTCAAGGACGTGCAATATGCCGTTCCTCTTGAACGCGCCATAATAAAAAAGCAATGCCTTTAAAAGAGCACGATGTGCTTTAGCACTTGGCTAGCACTAGCTTATCAGGTCGTTTCCCCAAGAAATGCGCCACAACACGTCGCGCTGCCTAGAACACCAGCGTTATCCAAACCTATGATGCATCGTCAAGGGACATGCCACAATCAACTGCTAACTGAAAGTGCTAACTAATTCTAGGTCGCGTCCCTAAGGGATGCACCAGACTATTGATGTGCCAACTCAAAGCGCCAGGTTTAACTCATGCCGAGTCCTCAAGGTACGTGTCATAGCCAGGCGCCAAAGCGCTAGCCTTGTTTTTAGGCCAGGACGCGCCATACTTTGTGCAGTATCAAAAGTGTTAACTCATTAGGCAGCGTCCTCAAGGGAAGTGCCATACTCAGTGCTAGCTCAAAACGCCAACCCATTCTAGGTCTTGTCCCCAAGGGATATACCATGTGTAATATCCCAATTCGGCAGGTAGGGTTCGTCGAATGGAATATAGGTAATGGTTTGTCCTTTCCTAACACCGAGGCCTTTTCAGCACAGTTCGCTCCAGAGTTGGCAAAAAACTCTGCTGTTAAGCGTGCTCGGGCGGGAGTAATCCAGGGATGGGTGACCTCCTGGGAAGCTGCTGCTGGATAACCGCAGCGGTGCCCGTTGAAAACCCCACACTGCCGGATAACCGCATTGGCTAAGTGGGGACAGTATCGGCTGAAGGTCGGGTCATTACACCATATTATGCGCTAACTCGGAGCGCAAGCTTGTTTTAGGTCGCGTCTCCAAGGGACGTGCCATACTCTGTGCTAAGCTCAAAGCGCTAGCTTTACGCTAGCTCATAATGCTAGCCTGATTTAGGCCGCGTCCCCAAGGGACGTGCCACACTCGTGCACTTTGATCAAAGAGCTAGCCAAAAGCGCTAGTCACATTTTAGGTCGTGTCCCCAAGGGACGCACCACATTTTGTATTTCCTCAAAGGTCTACCTAGCCATATCCAGGCTGCGTCCCCAAGGGACGCACCACACTTTTTCTCAAAGCACTGGCCTGCTAGCTCTTTGTGGCTATCTATCAAGCCATGTTCTTAAGCATGCTACAACTAGTCCTTAAGAGCCTCCACACAATCTTGGCTTCAAACATCTTTCAGATTTATGCCAAGGCGCTCTAAGCTAACATTTAGTCGTTAACATTATGCCAAGTCATTCATAAGATAGTACATAACAACTAATTAACTTACCAGACTCAGTATTGATCAGTCTGATTGTCAATCTAGTGAGTTACGCAACTTGCCTCACTGACTTAGCAAGTCCTTGACTTGACTTGAAACAAAGTGATAGTCCACGACTCTACTATCATTCTACACAAATACAACACACTGGGGAATTCTCATTAGGGTATTGATCTAGCGGTCTACGACAATCGTGTAGTGGGACGGTTAAAGAGAAGTTGAGAGAGCGAGAGAGTAGTGGTCATACAAGTCCTCCCTATTTTTCAGACATGACTTCATTACAATCTCCACAATCCTTACTCCTCCAATTCTTTTGTAACTTCCACCACTTACGAGAAATCAGTGTGTCTCCTCCAAATATAAATAGATGGCTTCATCTATTCGAAGCGAGGAATAAGAGAAAACTAAGATACAATAAATACAGAATTATCGATTCATCCTAGAGATAATCCATTCGTTATCATACATTACAATTACTCATTACCCTGAAATTTTCTCAACCTTTTTTACTTTCTCCCCTAAGACCAACCAGATCTTATCCACCTTTGTGATCGAAGCAGGACGACCATTTCTTGGTTTAAACTTATCCTGTTCGAGCTAGATCTTTCGAACCTACCTGAAAATACGATTTTACCGTACATTTATTTTTACCCTAAAATAGCTTTGTAAGTGTTTGTCGTTGGTTTTCAGTAAGATTAATTGTTTGCGTAGGGGTTAGTTCTCTTTAAGCGCTTTCAGTCCTTTGTAAATAAATTTCGTCTGGTCTTTCTTCACATCACCTATCCAGGCATTATAAGTACTGGATGTATTCTAATTTTAGGGATTCTCCATTTGATTTGAGCTACGCATAATTGGGATCTATTGTCTGTTAAACTGGGGAAAAAAAGATGTAAGATGGTGTTCCGGATAAAATAATGGACATTCATACATGTATATCAGAAGAAATTTATTGTTTTGCTTGATAATGTTGCTTCACATATCCTTGTAACAAGTTGTTTTCGACGAATCAGCTTGTGTTTACGATAGGTAGATGTTGTGTTGGATTTGGTTTGTAGGGTTTCACTAGATGTTGTATTGCGAACCAACATCACAAGAATGGTCAGTTAAGCTTTACTAAGTTATCTGGCTACTTAATGGCTTTTCTCTGTGAACCAACTTCACGGGATTGTTTGCGTACTTTTTCTTCTTTTTCAGGTGCACTTCGAAGATGTTGCTATCTGGCTTTCTGCCATTGAGGAATACTATAAAGGTACTTATTATTCTCCGTAATTTTCAATTGACTTCGAAGTAGTATCCTTGGAATTTCTTTGAGTATTTTCAATATTGTCCTCTTTTCAAAATGCTACTAATGGTTGGTCATGACTATATCCGATTGATGAACAAATGCAATGTGGGTTACGCATTCATAAACATGGGTCATCCATCACACATTATTTTTTTTTATCAGGTTTGATTGCAGTACCTTGAATCAATACTCATGTTTACGTTAATGTAGGAAGGATAAGAAGATAGGTGACCAAAAATTTGTTACAAACTCAAAAGTAAATTCGCCGGAGATGTACAATCCAGTTGTTGAATGCACGCACATGTATTTTATTGACTTTTAGCATCAAGGTAAACATGATGTTAACTGGGATCTCATTTAAATGATGTCAACTAAATTAAACTAATGCCTTCGGTTTATATTTATGGTGACAGAAAAAAGGGCTTTCACTACAAGAAAAACGGGTTTAAGCGACATGTCTTTTTAAGTCGCTTAAAGCCCCTTTTAAGTCGCTATAACCGTTATAGCGACTAAAAGTGGCACTCGCTACGTTGGTTGCCCAAAACCATGTATTTCAAAGCCTTGAGCGACCATGCAATCGCTCTAGTAATAAACCAACTTACCTAAAGCGATTGCTTTACTCATTGCTTAACATCAGACCATTTTCATTTGCAATTCAAGTTACTCAGTTCTTTCGTTTTAAAGATCGAGTTCTTGAGTTGCTTGCAAAAGGTATACTTTTATTCTGCAATGAATATAAAACTGCAACACTTAGATACAAATAGATAGGTATTTGTAGTACAGACTACAGACATGAAAAATTTGACATGTTTGAATCTTTTGCAGGTAAAAAACTAGATAAGTATCTTCCTGAGAAGGATTTCTTTCAGCTGCTATGGTAATGAGTACTATACTGATCTCAAAATCAGAGCTAAAAAGTGATAGAAAACCGCATCAATATGAATCTCTAAGTATTTTTTAGCTGATGGGTGCTTCAAAGTTGAATTAGTGTTGTTCAACTTTTGTTTTAATTTATAAGTTGAATTTGTGTTGTTCAACTTCTGTTTTAATTTGTTTTAGAATTGTGGAGATAGTAATTATTTATAATGAGGTGTAATTTGAATTTTGTGATATAATGAAATTTAATTCACTTTTTAATTTGGTTTATAATTTATTCAGTATTAATTTTATTTTAAAAATTAGAATCGGTGATTGGGATCGAAACCCTTGACCACGGGAAGGAACGACATGATCTTGGTGCGATTTCTTAACCCTGTTCTGCATAGGTAATAAGAGTAGTAGAATTACAGTATTTGTTTCATGGGAAGGAACGACATGATCTTGTTCGAAAGCTTGTTGATCCTACTATATTCATTCATCTATTCACGGAACTTAAGAATTTACCAGTTCCTCTTATTGTATTAGTAGTCCATATAAAATACTGTGCTTGTATATGCATATGTTAATAGTCACCAATTGGTTTAAGTGCATATGTTAATAGTCACCAATTGTTTTAAGTGCATTCAGTTAATAACCTAAAAAACCGACTTAGCTTAGTGGTAGAGTGCGTGACTTTTAATCCCGTGGTCAAGGGTTTCGATCCCCTTCGTCGCCCCTGTTTTTTATTTTTATTGAGATTTCAGGAATATTTTTTTGTTTATACAACTCATTTTAAAATGTATGCAAAATTTATTTTGTTGATTTTTAAATTTTAATAATCAAAAATAATTTCTCAAAATTAAAAAATAGCTTAAACATAAATCAATCTTAGAAGTAAGAAGCAAAAAATAATTTCTTAGGTTATTAATTTTTTTCTTTCATAAATACATATTCCTCGATATTAAAATATACAAATATTTTACAAATTAAAATACATATAATATTTAGACAAAGATAATAAAAAAAGGGTGTTTTAACCAAGTATAATCGTACTAAAATGGACAAATACGATTTTTTTTCCAATGAGTCACACGGATCACAGTCCGTATGACAGATAGAACTAGGTATAAAGCGTTGATGAATTTTGATCATACGGTTTATCTTTCTCCCTCAAGTAATTCATTTTTTAACATGTGGTGGTGGCTTAAACTTAGTTGCTGGGAGAGGTTTGAGCAACCAATTCATTTTTTGTTGCTACGAGTCTGTGCCTCAAAGTGAATAACTACGTGATCAATTTTTTCGATGCTACAAGTTACTTGTAAAACGGGTCTAGCAATTAAACATATTTGGTTGTGGCTCAAACTTAGTTGCTGAGAGAGGTTTGAGCAACCAATTTATCTTTTTGTTGCTACGAGTCGGTACCTCAAAGTGAATAGCTACATGATCAACTTTTAGCTGCTATAAGTTACTTGAAAAACAGATCTAGCAATTAAACATATTTGGTTGTGGCTCAAATTTAGTTGCTGAGAGAGGTTTGAGCAACCAATTTAATTATTTGTTGCTACGAGTCGGTACTTCAAAGTGAATAGCTACATGATCAACTTTTAGCTGCTATAAGTTACTTGTAAAACGGATCTAGCAATTAAACATATTTGGTTGTGGCTCAAACTTAGTTGCTGAG
>JAJJMC010000728.1:1925365-2006508 GCA_023531435.1 Papaver californicum | reverse complement strand
TGTGGCTCAAACTTAGTTGCTGAGAGAGGTTTGAGCAACCAATTTATTTTGTTGTTGCTACGAGTCGGTGCCTCAAAGTCAATAGCTACATGTTCATTATTTTAGTTGCTATAAATTACTTGAACAAAGGATCTAGCGATTAAGTGTATTTTTTCGTTGCTAAATAATAGTGGACACATGTTTATTGCCGCCAAAAATGTTGGCAGTTGCTATTTTAGACGCTTAAACAGTTTAAGCGACTAAATTTTCGAACTCTTGCTAAGATTTCGGTCTCTTAAACCCGTTTTTCTTGTAGTGTTTGGTTTTGAGTTTAGCAAATGTGTTTATGGTTAGATTTATGGTCATTATATAGTGACTATTATTTGCAAGTTGGGAGATTTTGGTTAAACGATGATCAATCGAGTGGATGAGTTGAGTAAATATATCTTACATCTCTCTTTATGTGTATACTCCTGCTTCCTATCTTCCTATCTTTCATAGTTCTTTCGTATTCTTACGTTTCATCAACACTACTGATTCCGACTGGATAAGCATGGTACTTACTCCACCTCCTTTGTGCTCCAGTTACTGTTTTGGTCAGGCAGGCTTTGTGCTTCCTGCAATAGCTTGGGAAATAAATTGCTCTCTGATTTGCAAAAACCATATGTTTTTATTTTTGTACAAGGGCACTACAGTGAGCTGATATAAACATTATTAAAGTAATACACTACGATATCAAATCAAGTGACACCCATATTTATCTTATTAATATCCATTTGTTTTATATGAAGGGTTAAAATTCAATCGAGTTATGATGGTGGTTCGTAGAGTATGGATTATACTCCATTCGTTTCTAAAAAAGTGTTACTATCATTTTTTTATTTTAGTCTAAAAATAGGTCAATATAAAAAATAATAATAATTCTTTTTCTAAAACGGAGATAATAAATAGTCTGCAGCAGTTGTTTTATTCAAAGAAACTAAAGTTTACAGGTGTCAAAACCCTTACTCTCATGAACCACCAACTCCATTCTTAGTTTTGTTAAGGTTTTTTAGATAATTCATTATTATGTTGAGTTTTGGTAGGAAAAAGTATTTGTATTCCACTGATTTGAAATATATTCAATGTGTCTTCATTGGGAACAATCTCCTTGCTACGCGATATGCTACTTGGTAGCCAACCATCAAACAAACAAGAGAAGGATGTTAATTTTACGTTCAACAAATCAGTAATAAAAGTAAACTGAAAACGCACTAGGAAACAAAAAAAGAAAAATGAAAATCACTATCCAGTGGATGGCATTGGCGACTTTGTCAAACTCTATAAGTCACAACTCCATTTCAAGTTATTGCATTTACATTTTACTCTCTTCTTCCTGATCTTTTTTTTCCTATTAGCCGATTGAATAAGATAACAAGAACATATTGAAAGGAACAATTATAACGAAAATATAATCACTTGTAAAAAAAATCAAGTTGATTAAGTGAAAAAATGTTTAACAAATCCAATACTTGGAAAACAGCTAAACCGTATTTCAAACCTTGGTGTTGGATCCGTTAGATATTTTGTAAGTCTCATAACCAACATAGAGAATTAGCCTCAGTTGTCGTATTGATGTAACCTCTTGAATAAAGTCTCGAATATCATGATTGTTGCTTAACTTGTTTTGTTTTCTACCAAGTCAAGCGAGCTTATAAGCATCAAGTAAGATGTTATGATTTTCAGACCAAATACAAAAACCATATATCAATAAGATGTTTACTAAAACCAATTCCGGTACGTATTAGCAAGTGAACTCATGCCACTTACCTTCTCAGAGTGCAATTCAAAATATGCCACACGAACATTATGGAACTGCAACTACATAACAAAAACCAGTTCCAACTATTTAAAAAGCAGTTGACATTAAATAATCCAACCAAATTTTGCTCAAATTCACAAAATCTGAAAACCCATGCCTACACAGCCTTGATACAAAACTTGCTAATTACTAATTAGTCGCCCGTGCTTTGACGTGGATAGTGATTTGTCGCGATGTGCGCCCATTAATAATCCCTTTGGATTACATGCCACGGGGGTTATTAGGGTGCAACGTCACCATCCATTAGCAACTAGAGAGCGAAGCGCGAGTTATCTATCACTTCCGATGTGTATGTATACTAGGCGCATCAAACAAACAAGTTTTTGGTGGAATTTATTAGATAAGCAAAACACCTGTCATCTTAGTTGTCATTAACATGCCATGTCAGATGATTACATGGGCATTACATGGGTGTACAAAATGTATCTGATTTATAAATGTATTGAATATCATTAATAAAGTGTGAAAAAGATCTTTTCAGTTTCATTATGGTATCAGAGCCTAATTGCTTGGGAAAATGTTACAGTTTCTTGTATCAAGCTTTAATGGAGATTTTTTAATTTCTTCTTGATTCTTGATAAACATTTCATATTCAATAGCATTCAACGTTTTTCAACGGTGAAACACGACAGTCAAAACAAAATACTCGGCAGTCGAGGTATAATGTCAGAACATTAATGGAAGGTAAGAGAAATAGCAGAGATGAAAACAACACGCTAAGTCAGAGAAAGAAAGCACGCCTGTCTAATACTACATCAATCTACTAAAAAGCAAGACAAAAATGGCAGACAAATTTTGCATCAACATTAAATGCATGAAAGACTCGAGGTGAATCACTCTCTGTTCCTTTATCTTGATCAGAGAAATAACAAAGAACAGTTTCATAATTCATTTCACTCTCAAACTCTACAAATGGGTACTAAACAGGAAAGAATACCTTTCTTTTTACTCTACAAACTGTTCTTTATCTCTGATCTCCACTAGAAACTAGTCTTACTGGTATTCTGATATTAAGATGATGAAATCAACTCTTAATATTTTTACACCAGCAAATCATAGTTTGTAGTACCACAGATCAATCAAGCTTTAGATAATATTTCAAGATCCAAAATCATTTTTGGTTTTCTGGTTTTCCTTATCATTTTTGCATTCAGTTCAAATTTCATTTTCTGATTTTTCTAGATCCAAAACTTCTACATCCAAGAATTAGATCCAAATATTACTACTGATCTCTAGGTCTTCTTTGATTCTGATCAAAGTCTTTCATGATTGAAACATTCCCATCAACTTCTTTTTCTACTGTTTCACCAACAATGGATAATCCTTTTTCAATTTCTATTTCCAAGATTCCTTTAAATCAACTTACTAGCTTCATTCAACTAAAGCTGAAGGAAGAAAACTATATTACCTGGAAAAATATAATGACTCAAAAGTTTAAAATAAAAAAAAACCTAGATGGATCTTACTCTTGTCCTCCTCAGTATACAAGTCCAAGAAACCAGCAGAATGGAATAGAAAATCCACTGTATACTAAATGGTTAGATGAAGACTCAACCATCATCATGTGGATTCATTCAACAATATCAGAAGCGGTGATAGCTTATTTTTCAACAGCACAATCTTCTGCTGAACTCTGGAAACACATAGAAGAACGATTTGGGAGATCGTCTTCTACACACTCTATTCAACTGAGAACAAAACTTCTATCCCTTACGCAAGGTAAAAGGTCAATTTCTTCTCTAATTAGTGAAATTAAACTATTATATGACCAACTTGCTTCTGCTGGAGAATTGATTTCTGACAAGGAGCTAGTGGTAATAACACTAAAAGCACTCAATGAAGATTATATTTCATTTGCAACTGCAATGAGACATAGGAACCCACCTGTAACATGCATTGAGCTCCACAACAATCTTCTCAGCGAGGAGTCAGTCATTCTTGAGAGACAGAAAACACTACAGGAGGACCAGACTGCCAAGGCTTTTCTTGTGAATAGTGGCAGAGGCTATGCAAGAACCAATAACTACTATTCTAGAAGCAACTTTAGGGGAAATCAAAGAGTACCATACAGAGGATCACATTCTTTTGGTTCACGTCATCCAAATCCATCGTATTTTCCAAGATCCAGTTATTCAAGAGGATCTTTTCATGGAGATAGAATTATCTGTCAAATTTGCAGCTCACCAGGACACATTGCAACTACATCTCAAAGAATGAATTTCACATATCAAGGAAGAGCTCCACCAGCCAACTTAACTGCAATGCTAGCGGCAGCAGATATATTTGACAGAGAAGAATGGATTGTAGACAGTGGAGCTAATAAACACATTGCTTCTGATGTCACTTTTTTACAGGAACCAGTAAAATACAATGGGTCAGCCACCATTCAAACAGCAAATGGTGCATGTATGACTATCACATATCAAGGTAGTTCTTTGATATGAATGATATTCTAATAGTACATGAGGCATCACACAACTTACTTTCCATACATAAATTTACGACTGATAACAATTGTGCATTGATCTTTGGCTCTGATGGTTTCACTGTGAAGGACAAGAAATCTGGGATACTTCTTTTCAAAGGTCCACATAAAAATGGTCTGTACCCGATTACATTTGGATCACAGCAGCAGCTTGCTCTGGCTTCGACAACGACTGATCCTCTACTTCTTCATCGAAAATTTGGGCATTCATCCTTTCAGACAATGCAACGGATATGCGCAGCACTTCAACTACCCAGTATATTCTCAAAACCTTTCTCTTGTGGTGAATGTAGACTCTGTAGAACTAAGAAAATGCCTTTTCAACTGTCTAGTTCTATAGCAGTTAGACCACCAGAGCTGGTACACATAGATCTCTGGGGTCCCTGCCATATATCTTCTGTTTCAGGCAAACTCTATTATGCCAATGTCATCGATGAGTATTCAAAGTTTTGTTGGTTAATTCCATTATCAAACAAAGCAGAATTCAAAATTGAGTTTGTGTCACTTGTTAATCAATTAGAGAATATGTTGTCTACAACAGTGATTACAATTAGAACTGATAATGGTGGAGAGTTTATTAATTCATTTCTAAAGAATTTTTGTGCCCAGAAAGGAATTGTCCATCAACGAACATGTCCTCACACTCCGGAACAGAATGGACTAGCTGAAATTAAACATAAGCATCTACTAGAGATTACCAGGACATTTCTGTGCAAATCTAAGCTACCAACACAGTACTGGGTAGATGCTATACTGACAGCAAACTTCATCATCAATAGGTTGCCTACAAAATCTATACAATTTATATCACCATATGAATGTTTATTTGCCAAGAAACTAGATTATGAATCTTTCAGAGTTTTTGGGTGTTCCTGATTTCCATAGCTGAAGCCATATACATCAAACAAATTAGAACAAAGAATCCATCATTGTGTATTCAATGGATACAGTTTAAACCACAAGGGTTATAGATGTCTCGATCCAGTCATAGGAAAGGTATACATATCTAGGCATGTAACCTTTGATGAGTCACAGTTTTCTTATCCCAGATTAGTCAATAGCAACAATACTAGTACATTGCCAGGAAACACAAACACAGATCAGGACTCTTCATCAATTAGTACACAGATGCAGGATTTAATGTCAATAGATAGTACTGAGTCAGATGTACATGGTACTGCTTCAAATAAACATCAAATGTTGACAAGAGAAAAAACAGGGAATAGCAAGCCAAAAGCCAGTTACTCTACTAAATATCCTTTGAATGCTGCCCTCTTGGGTCAACTAAGTACAGTACCCACCTGCATCAGCACTGCCCATAAAGAGAAAGTGTGGAAAGATGCAACTTTGAATGAATACAAAGCACTCCTAGAAGCAGGAACATGGACACTAGTGGATAATCCAGGCCTAACTAATGTAGTGGGATGCAAATGGGTTTTCAGAATTAAGTATAATTCTGATGGATCAATAGCAAGACACAAGGCTCGGTTAGTGGCAAAAGGATACCACCAACAACCAGGCCTAGACTATGAGGAGATATTCAGTCCTGTTGCAAAACCAACTACAATAAGGGTGGTAATCTCTATTGCAAACCAATTAGATTGGAAGATACATCAATTAGATGTTTCAAATGCTTTCCTACATGGTGAACTTAAAGAGAAGGTATACATGGACCAACCACCAGGATACATAGATAAGAACAGGCCCAATGCAGTTTGTTTGTTACATAAGGCACTATACGGGATGAAGCAAGCTCCCCGGGCCTGGTATGATAGGCTAAGAGCAAGTCTGACCCAACTAGAATTTATACAATCAAAGGCTGACACAAGCCTGTTTGTTTATAAGATGGGCTCAACAGTTAATGTAGCCCTAGTCTATGTTGATGACATAGTACTAACAGGAGGATCCGAGATTCATCTGAATAAGGTAATAAAAGAGTTACAACGACAGTTTTCGATCAAAGATTTGGGAAAACTCCATTACTTCCTGGGTTTGGAAGTAAAGCATACAGATGAATCGATTTTTCTTAGGAAAGCAAAATATATAACAGACTTGTTGCTGAAGCACAAGATGGAGGGCTGTAAACCTTGCCACACTCCAATGGCAGCATCAGCAAAACTAAGCAAGGAAGATGGGCAGCTGCTGGAAGATCCAACAGTCTACAGATCTTTGGTAGGTGCTTTGCAATATGTAACATGGACTAGGCCTGATGTATCTTATGATGTGAACGTTGTCTGTCAACATGAATCAGCCACGATCAACTCATATGGAGGCGGCAAAACGAATACTTCGTTATCTCAAGGGAACTGTATATCATGGATTAAAGTTCACAAAGGGAGCAAACACTCTAACAGGGTTCTCAGACTCTGACTGGGCAGGATCCATCGATGATCGGAGATCAACGGGAGGTTTTTGCATCTATCTGGGATCAAATATTGTATCTTGGTCTTCTCGGAAGCAAAATACGGTTGCTCGATCAAGCACAGAGGAAGAGTACTAGACATTAGCGCAAACATCGGCAGAGATGGTTTGGATCTTCTTCATTCTAAAGGACTTGCACTATTCAATTAAAGGGATACCAACAGTGGGTTGCGATAACATGAGTGCGATTAGCTTATCCTCAAATCCGATACAGCATTCCCGAATGAAGCATATTCATATAGATTATCATTTCGCTCGTGAGTTAGTACATGAACAACAATTGAGAATACAGTATGTTAGCACAGAAAACCAAACAGACGATATATTGACGAAGCCATTAGCAGCAACAAGGTATCTCACATTAAGGAACAAGCTCAAGCTTTCTATAGCACCCATGAGCTTGAGGGGGGATATTAGATAACCAAGCCACCTGTCATCTTAGTTGTCATTAACATGCCATGTCAGCACATGGGCATCACATGGGTGTACAAAATGTATCTGATATATAAATGTATTGAATATCATTAATAAAGTGTGAAAAAGATCTTTCCAGTTTCATTAGAATTATGTTTTTTTTTTCTAAACCATGCCTTGATCGATTTTTGCTTACAAATCATAAGAAACCTCAAAATGGATATGAATCCATACAGTAACATCTTATGAGGAGGGTTTAGCATACACATATAGAATAAAAAAGAGCTAAATGGGGAAAAAAAGCAATAGGAAATGATAAAAGTGATGACTGTAGAAACCTTAACAAACCGCGACTAATAAAGGAGATGATTGAGAAATTGAATTCTCAGTTACATTGATACTTTCGGAAATGTACTTCTTGGATTGTTGGATTCGTGTTTGTTGGTCTTCTCAAAGAATTGTCATTCTGATTCTTAATATTATCTCCCTCAAATATTACTGCAAGCGGCGAGTAATTCTTATGTATTACTTGTGTAAGCATCGTCTGGTTTAGCAATATCTTTAACATATTGAGAATTTAAGAAGCAAAAGCATCCGATAAACTCAATGTTTTTGAATTAAATTAAGGAAATCGAGATATGAGTTTTATGTGCAAATAAAAAAAAATAGAATTTACATGTAATTACTTGATTTTTATTGGGTTTGAATTCCGCCAAAGTGTTTTTAGATCTCTTACAATTTACACAGAGGAGTTTAGAGAAACAGAGTAGAGTGAGATAACAAACTTGAGGGAGTAATATTTTTATAGAAACAGAGAGAGTATTTATTTAATTTTAAGAATATGTTTTATGTGTTAAAAATATAATATCAAATCAAATCAAATCTTAAAATAATATTTTTATTATATATTAATAAATATTTATAAGATGGTGAATGTGGCATGTTGTTTAGGTGTAAACACTAATTAGTACTTTTATGAATGTGTAAACATCAGTTTTTTACAAACTTAGAGATGATACTTTTTCAGGAGTCCAAATTTGTGGATCCCCTAATAAACCAGGGTGCACGTTCTGGCCAATTCCATTGATTCAAATTATATTAGCTGGTTATTTCTATCTTTCTTTTCTCTATGTTGGTTTTCTACTTCTTTTTATTTATTTTTTCTTTGTTCACTTTCTAGAATGAAACAAGAAGGTGAACTTAATCAACCTAGGTGTTTTTTGAATTCCTTTATGAATATGTTGTTAAGATTATCCCTATGTTTTAGAGAGGACTCTTATCTATAGGAGCCACGTAAAATTTCAAGCGTCTATAAAATTAAGCTTCAATTATTATAATCAATCTGAAAAGATTTATTCCTGACTGATTTAGATGTAAAAAAATATGTTTAGTTCATGTAGTTAATCAAGTAAGAAGAACAGTAAGCTTATTCAACTATGAAAATTTTACATGATTCTTTTAATTAGGAAGAATAAAAGAACCTAAATCACAAAGCACCCAAATCACCAGATACAAACATTCAAAATTGTAGGGCAATTTTGAGGAAAAAAAGTTTTTATACGTGGAAAGAAAATTGTCATCTTCTCGTTTATGGGTAAAAAAGATTGATGGGTAAAAAGGGAAAAGTGATGGAGTAGACTGTTGCCAGTTGAACAAAATCGCTTAAACACCAAACATTTGTACTGTAAGAGTAATTTTAACATTCGAGAGATCAATCTGTACGAAATTGTCCTAAATCAAGAAATGATCGTTCCGATTTTGCTTTTGTCGCGAAGGAAGGGGAAGGGTTAATCTGTAGCGAGGGATGCAGAGAGAGTATTGAGATAAATGGAATTGAATGTCAGTGGTGATAAGATGTGTTGAACTGCTATGAAGAAGAAAGTGAGTTTTTTGAGAATCTCTAAAATGATAGCTCGGTGATCATTCAAAGCTTATGAGATGAAAATCTCCTCAAAGAAAAACTCTTATGTTCCTTGTCGATAGGTTAAAGAACCTATTTATAGAAGTGGAAGTTAACACATTGATCTCATAAGTGGTGAAAGTTCCAGAGGAGTGGAGAGAAGAGAAGTGGAGATCATGGCGAAAACCGACTTTATCGTGCTAGTGGGACTTGACAGTTGTACGACCACTATTCCATTCACTCCTTCAACCGTCGACACGACTTTTATAATTTCTCATCGTGGGTGTATTGTTACACCGCACGTGTTGTAGGCCGCCGGACCAAAACCCTAGTGAATACCCCCCCCCCTTTCATGTGACTGTTGATGTCTCGAACATGGTTTGAGACTATTTTATAGACGTGTATTATTTGGTCAGTTGACCTAGCTAGACTGTTAGTCTTAGCATATTGACGAGTTTATCTTGTTGCCGAGACTAGCATATTGTTGAAACTAGCATATTGTTGAGACTAGCATATTGCTGAGTCTAACATGTTGTTGAGACTAGCAATGATGCTTAATACATCATTGTGTTTGAGAGTCTAATTGATATTGACATTGATAGTTGAAGCGGTATCATTGTGCCAGCTGAGACAACAATGTACTTATATGACTTTGAAGTTATGTGAGTGGTAATGTTACGTGAGCGCTAAACTCGTGTGATTAATAGGCTTGCGTAAGCGGTAGGCTTCTGCGACCGCTAAGCTTATGTTAGCGCTAGGCTTATGTAAGCACTAAACTTGTGTAAATGCTAGGCTCATGTCAATACTAGCGTTAGTAATTGTGAAATAATTTTAATTTCGTCTTACTATGAGTGACAAAATAGAGAAATTCAGAATATTGCTGGTAGCAGGACCAATCGAGAAGTGATAGAGGGACCGACCAAAATTGGTAGAGAGGGACCGACCAAGGTGGTAGCACGGGTTTAGAGAGAGAACGGACTTGGTATTCGCGACTCCATGCTTCATCTATCATATAGTCGCTTGCAGTATCTTGACAGACATTTAGTAATAATATTAATGCGAGGATTAATTAAAGAGAAAAGAAATATTTAGGTACTTTAATATTATATTAGATGGTTGTATGACCTTAATGTGTGGAGCTATTAAAAGAATGAAGGAGTTTTAAGAGGATTAAGAAACCCTAAAATAAAAATAAAAATAAAAATAAAAATAGCAACACCTAAAATAAAAGGGAATGGGGACTGGTCAAGGGTGGCCGACCGACCGGCCTGTTGGCACCGATCCCACAACCTTCATTTCTATTTATTTTGTTTATTATTATTTGTCCCTCTTCTTGTTTGCTCTTTGAAGCTACTTCTCTTCGCAGTTATATGCTCTTCGAAGCAACATGTTAGCCTTTCACGTCCAAAATTTCAGATGTGACGTCCTTCAGTAAAACCGATGTAGATTTCTCATACGATTTTCGTTTTCGATGATCAGCCCCAATTCGGAATCAGAAAACCACTGGCTATCTTACTACACGAAAGGAATTAGGTTTTGAGATTTTTTTGGTTGTTTAACGGAGCAAACAGTAACCTTCCAGATGAAATTCTGACAGTTTTCAGCTTATAGTTCATCTAGGTTTTAGGCCATACCTCCTAGACCGTAACTCGGAATTGGATGCCCTTTTAGTAGACATGTAAGGGAATATATATATTGTTTATAACACTTTGTCTCATTCTATATCCATCGTCACATTTTTTCGAGGTGATTATGATAATGTATCAGAAATATGGTATTAATCAAAATTAGGGTTTTGTTGTATTTCGACCAATGCTGGGATTTTTAATGCGATCAACATTGGAAATATGATATTCAAGATTGAACATAATGATTGGAGCTTTAGCTTTGTATTTGGCGTGACGGTGACTTAGTGATTACACGAAGATGTGATGTTTCGACTTAGTGCATCAGTGTACGGCTTGTTATGCGTTATGATCAATCAATACTATTCAATTAGAGTTTGAATATTGATGTAAAGTCACTCTAAATATTCAACCAGGGAATATAAAGAGGAATTTTAAGTTGCTCTATACTAGTAGACAATCTATCTAGGAGCATTGACATCCACTTAGGAATAAAAAAGTGTTCTGGATGTTTATTCTGAATAGTCAGAAATCATATGTGGACGAATTACTATCTATACCATTGATATTATGAGGACAATGTTGCTCTATACTAGTGTGCAATACATATAGGAGCTTTTCGTAGTAAGCATTAGATATTTCAATTCTCTTTCGGAATATAAAATATGAATTTTATGCTTAATCGATATTTCAATTCTCTCGCAGAATATAAAATATTAATTTTATGTTTATTCGATATTTTAATTCTCTTGGGGAATACAAAATATGAATTTTATGTTTATTCGATATTTCAATTCTCTTGCGGAATACAAAATATGAATTTTATGCTTTTGATGCTAAGTCAGTAGCATATACAGTATTATTTCTTTGATTCTACTGCTGAGTAGAGATAATCTTATTATTTTATCCTTTATTAAAAATCCACCATCTACACTTCTCTGTCATATATCTAAGATTTGATGAGAAAAATGAGAGGTAATCTAAAGTATCATTTGTTGTTTTCAATCACATGCTTATACATCTGATTGTCATCTTTATCAAAATCAAGAAACCAGCTTCAGACGGATTTAATGAATTTTATATATCTGTTGTAGGTTTTTTTTTAAAGGAATTAGACTTTTATTTAATTACTTCTTATTCGAACAGAGGGATAGCCTAATAAAAAGAGGTGATTCATTACTAGCCCACCATTTAGTTACATTAAATGATATTGCATATTGACACAAGTCATGTGTGATTGAATTGGTACATCTAGGGACAACAACAAACAGAATATTAGCAAAGTCCCTAATGTTATCATGGATGGAAAGAATAGTGCTTCTAATGTTCCATGGTATATCTTCTGTTAGTCCATAGATCGTAGATGGAATATCACTAGCATCACCTTCCGCAATAATTTTCAAAATCTGAATTCCTCTAGCCAATTGAACACCAAAACAATATGCTTTTGACTCTTCCATTCAAGGAGAAATTGCAGAAAAACAAATAGTATTACTTCCAAGGTGATTTCCATGAGAATCTACTACAATAGGACTTGCATCCCCTCTTTCACAATCATCAGTTATATCTACATTGATTTTGATATATTGATCAGATGGTCTTCTCCAAGTAAGAGGTTCTGAAGAAATCTGAAGCATTTGATCCTGAGTTTCCATCTGACACACTGCATAATTATAAGCATGTTATTCATCAAACATTCTAAAATCTTGTAAAGCTTTTGCAAGACAGGCACTGACAATAAACTCACAGTTTTCAAAAACCTTCTTATTTCTCTGTTTCCATATATTCTACCAAACACAAACACCAAAGTTTAAATTAATACCACCATCTTCCTTGTTTAACCAGGATGTTAAAATATTAATTGGACTTTGAAGTATCACCGGAAATTGAAATTGAATGGGAAAATCTTGGAAAACTGATTTTGCATAGAAACAGTTAAATAATAAGTGAATGACACTTTCTCCTTCTAAACCACAATTAGGACATATATTAAGAACATAGCAATTGAATCTTTGAAAATTATGGTAAACTGTTAGACCATTGTGAATAATTTTCCATGCAAAAATTTGAAATATATACTTTCATCCATAACTTTCTCATTCTTCCAAAATTTCCTCCACGAAAACTTTCCCATATTCAAAGTAGAAGGAGAATTATTGTTCAAATATCTATAAACTGATTTAGTAGAGAATTTTCCAGAATATCTACCTTTATCCATATCAGTTTATCTGTTATACCCTCTTCAAAAGATAAGAATATACTCACTCCGTCCTAATTTAGTTGCTTAAATAAAGTTTTGCACACACATTAAAGAATGGAGAGATGTATAATTCTTTTCCATCTATACCCTTGATAAAAGTCTTCAACCATTAATTGTTATTAGTATATTTAAAAAATGACTTATATTTCCAAGATAAAGTGCAAGGGTGGTTTTAAAAATTATATGGAAAAATAGCAATTGAAACAAGTATTATGGGACTAGAAAAAAAATCATATTTAAACAATTAAATTGGGCCGGAGGGAGTATTACATATTGCTTCCACTTCTTCTAAATAGAATAAATTTTCAAGTAGATCAACATTCCACATCCTCTCATTATGAATAATAAGTTTAGAAATGTATCTGACTTCAATATCCATATTATGTAGTTTTGTTGGTCTACATCCCAAGATATTTGGGTTCACCCAAGGATCCTCCCAAATAAGAATGGACTCTGTATTTTCGACCACCCAACAACAATTATTTTCTAGAGCTTCTTTGACAGATAACATACTTCTCCAGGTAGAGGAGACTCCAGGTCTCGCATTTTGATCCCAAAAAGAGCAATTTTGAAGATATTTTGTTGTAGTAAGTTTTGCGCACATAGAATCTTTGTTAGTAAGAAATCTCCAGACCATCTTTGTGACTAGATCTTTATTCATAATACCCATATCTTTAATACCCATGCCTCCATCCTCTTTTGCTTTACAAATAAGGGTGTAAACGGATGCATACGGATACGAATAGGACACTATCCGTATTTGAATCCGAATATTTCATACACTATCTGAATCCAATTTGAAATCCAAACGGATGTAGTTTTTTTCACTTTGAATTTGTATCCGGGGTTATCCAGTGCCCGAGCTCCATGACCCGCCCAATCCCCATCGGGATCCAATGATATCAGATAATTATCCAATCTGAAATCATAAGAAAAAAAAAAATTGATAATTTTGTATCAAATTAATACTTCCTCCGTTTTAAAATATATGTCCGCTTTGACTAAGTCAAAATATTAAGGAGACCGCAGGAATATCTAAAATTACCCATACTATTACTAAAATTAAAAATATCAGTTTATTTTTAAAAGGAATGAAGTATAAGCAATAAAGATATTAACACTTTTGTTTCCTAATTATACAAATATTATTTAAGATTTTTAAACTGGTCCCATTATAAATAAGTTTATGAGTATAAAAGATCAAGGGTATATTTGAGAGTTTATCGACATAATACGACTATAAAAAGAACCTGGACACAATTTTAAAACTGACGAAAATGGAATAGAGGACATATATTTTGAAACAGAGGGAGTATTAAATAATAAAAAATAATTAGGACGAAGATATTTATAAATGATTTTTTAATAAAAATAAAAAAAATAAATTTTTTTTGATATAATATATATATATATAATTTCTAGATTTAATATATATAAAAATTTAAAATTTCGGATACAGATATTTCGGATGCAGATATCTTCGAATCCGAATTCATATCCGGTTTGTTCGGATAAAAAATCCGGATATCCGAATCCGAAAATAATTTTTGAATAATATTTAATATTTTGGATACGAATTCGAACGAATTTCAAAATTTTCGGACATCCATTAACACCCTTATTTATAAACCTTCCTCCGATTTATAAGATGTATTTTCTTAGCAGAGGTATCATGTCCCCACCAAAAAGATCTTTGGATTTTGTCTTTCTATCACTTCCTCCTGAAGGTAATATATTGAGTCCCATGAAATAAACAAGTAACGCAGAAAGAACTGACTTGGAAAGCACGGTTCTATCAGGAATATGAGAACCTAAAGAATTTTAGACCAATAGTATCAGCCGAAATATGCATCCCGGTTTTAAAGGGGTGCACAAATCCGGACTCCTTTTTTAAAGTGGGTTGCTTTTTACTGACTTGGATCTGCATTTGACTCGGCCTGTGAATTGATTCGAGTCAGTATCATTGAGTGACCAGTTGAAAACAACTAACACATTATGATGTGCATCGTTTACTCACAAGTTACATCACGTGTAAGTACCTCCTACTCAGTTGTGCCTAAAAACAGAAAAGGGACTGGATATTAATACCGGTAAATTTAGTTCCACCCATCGGAAATGTGACGTGCCAAAATGAACGGAAAAAGACTTTTTGTGAATTAATGCAACACTGCCATGTCGGACATGAGATAATGTCAATTCCAAAATTAGCATTTTCTATTGCTTGAAAGTGAAAGTTCTTTTTTTTTATTCGGTGAGATGTTGGAGAAAACTGAACCAACGTCCCATGATTGGTAAGCACGAAAACTGGTTCAATCTCATCCAACTCTCATCTACGACTTTGACACTGTTTTCTTTCAATTCCCATATATCTTAGAATGTCAGGAAGTGAGTACGAGGAGTAAATTGAGTTAATTTTGAACTAAATATATTAGAAATCAACTTAGTTTCATTCAGCTCTCACTTTGAGACATTTGCAGCACTCTTCATATATATATCTGCTCCAAAATAAGTTAAGATTGCAAGTGAGAAGTCGGAGGATCAGGAAACTGAAGAGCTGATACCAGGTCTGTAAAGGTGACATCAATTCACTAAAATCATTCAATATTACACATTTTGTGTTACATTTATACTCATCTGATAACAGATGAAGAATTGATAACATGAGCTTGAACAAAAGCTAACATACACGTGACAGCTAATAGCTGACAAGATGACAGTTGTGTAATATTCCAGCTTATGATGCTGAGTATACAATGTAAAAGGAGTGTAACTTTAAACTGAACTATTGGGGGGGGGGGGGGGCCCCCAAAACTGAGTGTGCTGTATGGAACAGACACCCAGTTTGATACGCAGCTGTGTGAATCTTGGACCTGTAAATCCTTTTGTGAATATGTCTGCAGTCTGCTCAAGTGTATACGTAGGTAACCTTGAGTTCATTTGCTTGAATCAATTCCCTAACAAAATTATAATCAATGGCAATATGTTTCATCCTTGTATACAAAACAGGATTAGATGAATAGGAAATGGCACTTATGTTGTCACATAACAGTGAGGGTGGTCTATGAAAAGAGACAGCTATTTCTTTTAGAAGCTTACATACCCACATTGCCTCTGCTGCCGTGTCTGCTAGGCTCCTGAACTCTGCCTCAGTGGATGAACGAGCCACTGTCCGTTGTTTCTTGCTTGACCATGATATTGGATTTGCACCCAAAAGATGCAGTAACCTCCTGTGCTTCTTCTTGTGTCTATGTCCCCAGCCCAGTCTGCATCGATGTACCCCTGAATAGTGTTCAACCCTTTTTTGAACAGAAGACCATAGTCAACAGACCCCTTTAGATATCTTAGAATTCTTTTGGCAGCAATGTAATGATATGTGGTAGGTGTCTGCATAAACTGGGATACTTGATTGACAGCGTAAGTTATCTCAGGTCTGGTCCAAGTTAAATACTGTAGTCCACCAACTAAGGACCTGTATGGTGTTGGATCATCTAGTTGGTTACATGCAGACTTTTGTATTTTGAAGTTTGCAGCAATAGGAGAGGAGCAAGGTTTTGCGCCAGCCATACTGTGCTTCTCTAGAAGATCTAAAATATACTTTGTTTGATAGAGAAATAAACAGTTAGAAGATATTTTTACCTCTAAACCCAGAAAATGGTGCAGGTTACCCATGTCCCTGACTGGAAAATGTTGTTGTAGCTGTTTGATAAAGAATGCACAGTAAGAGGCAGAACTTCCTGTGAGTAAGATATCATCTACATATACTAAAATGTAGGTGGTATTTGAAGGATCCTTTTGTATAAACATAGAGTTATCCGTTGTGCTCATGACAAAGTTGTAATATAGCAGCACTTTAGTTAGCTTTGCATACCAAGCACGTGGTGCTTGCTTGAGACCATATAGAGACTTGTTTAACTTGCATACATGTGATGGATAATCTTTGTCTATGAAGCCTGGAGGTTGTATCATGAATATATCTTCTTCAAGATCCCCATGAAGGAAAGCATTGTTAATGTCTAGTTGTGTAATATTCCAGTCATTATTAACTGTTGTGGTCAGTAAAATCCTAATTGTTGTTGCCTTGGCTACCGGACTAAATGTTTCATAGTAGTCCAGGCCTTCCTACTGGTGAAATCCTTTGGCCACTATCCGTGCTTTGTACCTAGATATGGTACCATTAGGGTTATACTTATGCCTAAAAACCCACTTGCATCCAACTAAGTTCATTGAAGGATCATAAGGAACTTTGGACCATGTGTTTGCACCTTCTAGTGCATTGTATTCTTCTACTAGTGCTTGCCTCTAGTGAGGATTTTTATTTGCCTGAGTAAATGTTGTAGAAGTGGCTGGAGGCATCTGATCAGTGATGGTAGCAGACATGATATGTTTAGTTGAATATGCTTTTGGTTTGTGTATTCCTGAATTTCCTCTAGTTTGCATGGTATGATTATTTTGAACTATTGGTAATGATGTGACGGAAGCAGTTTAATTAATTGCAGAGTCTGTATTCTGACAAGATAAAGGTGTAGAGATACCTTGTGATGGCACAGTAAAGAAGTTGCTTCAGAGACAGAAGGATCCACCAGCATATCAGAGTCAGTAGTTGAAGCACTCTTTAATGGAAATACTGATTCATTGAATATAACATGCCGAGAAACATATATTCTACCAGTATTTGTATCTAAGCATTTGTATCCTTTCTGAGTAGAAAAGTAACCAATAAAAACACAAGGTAAGCTTCTGGGTTCCAATTTATGATTTGTGTATGGTCTCAACCATGGGAAACACAAAGAACCAAAAGTTCTCAGATGATGATAGTCTGGAGGCTTGTGATATAGCTTCTCAAATGGAGATTGAAAACTTAAGGATCTCTTTGGTAGCCTATTGATTGTATAGTTGGCTGTTTCAAAAGCCTCTACCCAGTAAGTGTTGTCCAGTCCTGGCTATATTAACATTGTTCTTCTCACATCTATTATGTGCCTATGCTTGGATTCAGCAATTCCATTTTGCTCTGGAGTGTGTGGACATGTAAACTCACGTCTAATTCCATGATGAGCAAGATAGGATAAAAGATGTTTGTGTATAAATTCACCTCCACCGTCTGTCCTAATAGTTTTAATGCTGCAGTCAAGATGCTTTTCAATAAATGGCTTAAAATAGTAGAAGACATTCTGAAATTGAGCTTTAAAAAAAGAGGGAAGAACCAACAAAATTTGGTGAAGTCATCTATGATTGCTACATAGTATTTAAATCCTGATCTAGAAGTTACAGGGCTGGGTCCCCAGAGATCAAGGTGTAGTAGTTCAAGGGGTTTTGTACTAACACTAGTGGATGAATGAAAGGGTAGTTTATGTGCTCTTCCCAGAGCACAGGAAGTACAAGTTATGGGTTTACCTATTACAGAAGGTAGAGACAGTGCTTTAGAGATGCACTGAATTGTCTTGAATGATGCATGTGCCACCTGTTGTGCCAGATTTCAAAGGTGGTTGAAGTCGTAGTGGTTGAGTAAGCCCTGTGTGATTGTTTTGGTAAGAACTGAATGGGATAGAGTCCATCAGTTTGAAGTCCTTCTAAAATGATCCTCCCAGTTGCTAAGTCCTTCGCAGAAAATCGATCAGATGTAAAGGTTATAGAACAATGATTTTCCTTAGTAAACTGATGAACTGAAAGAAGATTCTGAGTTGCTTTAGGAACTAGAAGAATATTACTTAGAGTAAAGTAATGTGTTGGTGAAGACTTAACAATTCATACCTATTCCATTAGCTGCATGTATCTGGTCCTGACCTACATAACTCGTTGAGGTTTGTAACTCATACTTGTTTGGTGTTATATGTGATGTAGCTCCACTGTCCACATACCATGGTTTTTCTTCTCTTTCAGTTGTAGAAACTAGCATTGCTGACTGTTGATTTCTTGGATAACTTGAAGTATTGTTTCTGTTAGAACATTCAAGAGCACCATGGCCTTGTCTGTTGCAGATTTGACATACTATAAAAGATTGACTGGGATATCTGAAGTCACTAGAAGGTCTTGATTGTGATTGTACTGTCTGTATCCTGGACCTCTTCCTGTGTTGTTATAATGCCTTCTTGGTGTATTTCCAGATCTGTAGGTGTTTGAGAATTGAAATGGAGAATGTGGTCTGAATCTTGGATTTTGATCTCTGAAGATTGGTTTTGATGAATTAAAATGAGTATAAAAGGTTTGATTTGTGGTACTTTATAGTAGTTCTGTGTTTCTTTGAGTAATGATTAACTCATCACTTAGTAGGTTATTGTGTAATTCTATAACTGATATTGGTGGATTCCTATGCCTCATTGATGTGGCAAAAGGAATGAATTCAGGATTTAAAGAAGACAGTGTTATCACTACTAATTCCCTGTCAGAAATGATCTCCCCAGTCGCAGCTAATTGATCTGTTAACAGTTTAATTTCATCAATAAGAGTGGATACTGTTTTATTACCTTGTTTGATAGCTAGCAGCTTTGTCCTGAGTTGAATTGAGTGGGATGAAGATGATCTGGCAAACCTTTCCTCAACAGACCTCCACAGTTTCTGTGATGTTGTTGCTGCCGCAAAATATGGTTTGATTGAATCAGAGATGGTGCTGTTAATCCACATTATGATGGTAGAATCATCATATATCCAATCAACATAAAGTGGATTCTCAACTCCATTTGCCTGATTCCTTGAACTTGTAAACCAATCTGGACAGGGTAGTGTACCATCTAGATATGACATGATCTTGAATTTTCTAATAACAGGAAGTAAAAGATTCTTCCATGTTAAGTAATTTTCTTCTAGTTTAGAGTTACAAGACTCATCAACTGATTTAGTGGAATCTTTGCTATTGAATGTGAAGTCGGATTCTCCAATGTTGCAGAAAACTCACGAATCATACGAAATAGCAAAAGACTTCCACTAATTTCAGATTTCTTGGTTACTGATTCTTTTGGTAAGAAATAAGAAATGAGGAGAAGAAAGAAACAGAATTGAAAGACGAAACCGTAACTCTATCAGAGAGTTTTATAGTAAACTGTTGAGTATGAAGAATCGTTTCTTCTTCTTGAACTATTCTTTGCAGAATTTAATTCTCGTGTTTAAAGATAGTACACTGCTCGAGACAAACTTTGCATTTTCCCTAGATTAAAGTTGAAAAACGATTACTTACCTAGAATTAATTTCTTGAATGAATACACCATTGACCGATGTGATTGTCGAGCATGCTTTCTGATTTCTCCTCTTTTCATTAAAGACTGACCAGATCAAGAAAGACTTCGTTGTTTACCTAGAAGAATCCTTTAATTCTTCGTTCTTCAATGATGCTTTGTTGTTTTTCCAGAAATTTCTGACCAAGAACAGAAGAGTAAATGTGTGATATTAATTTGATGCTTGATTCACCGAGAAAGATTAATCAACTTCCAAGACTTCTTCATTTAATCAATTGATTCATTCAAGAAACTTCTTCTGTTATCAAACAGTGAGTTATTGTAGAAGATTAATCAGATTTGGAATTTTATTTGTGATTCCATTAACCTAATTATTTTTTTTAAAGATTTCCCAGATTCATTTTTGCTCTGATACCAAAGTAAGGTGACATCAATTCACTAAAATCATTCAATATTTTGATTACACATTTTGTGTTACATTTATACTCATCTGATAACAGATGAAGAATTGATAACATGAGCTTGAACAAAAGCTAACATACACGTGACAGCTAATAGCTGACAAGATGACAGTTGGATGCCAGCTTATGATGTTGAGTATACAATGTAAAAGGAGTGTAACTTTAAACTGAACTATTAGTCTGTGGTTCAGTTTCCTACAACTCTCACTTACAACATTGACATCCATAGCTTAATCACTCCTCGTAACCGGTGATTGAAATTGCAGATTATTGCTTGGTAGTACGTAGATAACAAGAAAAATCAAACAAATTTCAGAAGACGAACTAGCTATAACTTTCAAATACGGAAGGAACAGCATGCATAGCAAGTACGAAATGTATGTTCGTACCTTGTACTCCATACCAGAGAAGGAGATTGTACTTCAATAGTACTGAGTTTGTTAGGTTTCGGGTGGTTTGGAACTTCTCTTTTGGTCCTGTTTTGTACCATGCATGCTTCCAAGTAGTGGACACGCCGATTTTAGCGCCCATGGAAATAATGTACAACTCAAACTTACACCACAGAATATACACACAATGTCTCTACTTAGATGATCAGTGTAGTTAGTACAACTGAACACACAATGTCTCCACAGATAAGCAGACAACCATCAGTGATACAATACTCTTGTTTAAGATAGTAGTTGTATGGAGGGAATCATCTAAGTAGTTTCAATCCCAACTGCACCCAATAACTTAATATAAAACTAGTCAATGTAGCTCCCAACAACCAGACTGCATGGGACTCAAACATGACAGAATTTTGAATATACATAGTGATTGTCAACTAAACTGCTGGCATGCAAGTGCCTTCTCTGCTTTGACCGTACAAGTGTCTCATATGCAACACAAAACTCACTAGTGACAAATTTCTTGAAGTTTATATTATTGCATATTGATCAACTCATTAAACACAGCAAGAAACACATAATGGGTTCTGCAAGAATCTTAAATCTCTTACTGATTCTTCTATTCTTATCTTCAGGTAGGTCATGGAGAAGAACTACTAGTTCATCAACTCCATTAGTACTACTACACAATGCTGAAAACAATTTTCTTGAATATATGTCTTCAAAACCAAAAGTATCTTCATATTCATCACTTTTGCACTGATATTCTACTCAACAACTTAGGTTGCTTAATTCAACCAAAGCGATACAAAACCAACTGCCATATTACACCTAAGAATGAGTTAGAAATTAAAAAAGCTCTACTTTGTAGTAAACAAAATGGCTTATAAATCAGAGTCAGAAGTGGGGGTCATGACTATGAAGGTCTGTCTTTGACGTCAAGTTTCGCATTCATTGTTATTGATCTTATAAACTTTCGTTCGATATCTGTCGATGTTAGTACTCAAACTGCATGGGTGCAGAGTGGTGCAACTATAGGAGAACTTGCATACAGAATTGCTGAGAAAAGTAAAACTCTTGGGTTCCCTGCTGGGATATGTCCTACAATGGGTGTTGGTGGACACTTAAGTGGAGGTGGGATTGGAGCTTTGGTAAGGAAATATGGTGTTGCTGCTGATAATATTATTGATGCTTTCATACTTGATGTGAATGGCAGAATACTTGATAGGAAACCAATGGGTGAAAATCTATTTTGGGCAATTAGAGGTGGAAGTGGAGCGAGTTTCGGGATCAGTCTTTCATGGAAAATCAAATTAGTACATGTTCCACAGATAGTCACTGTTTTTTCACCTGCTAGAGCATTAGAACAAGGTGCAGCAAAACTTTTTCTAAAATGGCAACAAATTGCAGATAAACTTCCCGAAGATCTATTCATTAGAGCCGTCGTACAACCCGGAAACTGGAACGGACAGAAAACAGTTCCAGTTGTATTCAGTTCATTGTACCTTGGTGGTATTGGAGATCTACTCAAACTAATGCAAAAAAGCTTCCCCGAGCTCGGATTAACGGCAAACGATTGCACCTAAACGAATTGGATTGGATCAGTCTTAAAGCTCTCTTACACTCCAAACATAGAGACATTACTGAACAGAACTCACTCTGATACATTGCCTTTCAAAGCCAAGTATGATTATGTACAAAAACCCATGAAAGAATTCAAGAAGAAGAAGAATTTCTCTTTACAGAAATGCCAATCAATTAAATCAGAAAAGTTAGCTATTACAAATGAAAGGGAAAGTAGTTTGTAACTGACGGACAGACTAACTAACGTGCACACCTATGACAGCATGTATGGCTAACCTACACCTGACAGACACATGTGTACAGCACACTTCTATACTTGACTCACATGTGTGCACAGCACACTTACAGGCTTGTAGTCTCATAATTAAGAGTAGTGTATGAGAGGTGTAACATGTCTGTGCTATTAGTCCCCCTCAAGTGAAAACAGGGCAGACGCAGGAAGCACTTTGAACTTATCTCTGAGAAAAGCAAAGCGTGGGCCTGCCAGACCTTTTGTAAAGATATCTGCATCCTGACCATGAGTAGAGATGTAGGAGATCAGCAGACTCTTAGACTGAACTAGTTCCCTTACAAAGTGGTAATCAATTGCCAGGTGTTTCATCCTTGTATGAAACACAGGATTAGAACAAAAAGAAATAGCACTGAGATTGTCACAAAGCATGGATGGTGGTGCTGACAAGAATACATGAAGATCAGTGAGGAGCTTGCACACCCAAAGTAGTTCAGCAGAATTTGCAAGACTTCTGAACTCAGCCTCAGTAGAGGATCTAGCAACAGATGATTGTCTCTTACTAGACCAAGAAATTGGTGTGCATCCAAAGAAAATGCAGTACCCACCAGTGCTTCTTCTGGAATCAGGATCTCCAGCCCATTCAGCATCACTAAAGCCATGCACAACACATAACCTCTTGCTAAATGGGACTACATAATCAAGTGTGCCTTTGATATACCTCAAAATTCTCTTAGCAGCCACAAAATGAGTAGTAGTAGGATTTTGCATATGCTGACATACTTGATTGACTGCATAGCAAATATCAGGTCTAGTCCAGGTAAGGTACTGCAAAGCACCAACAAGAGACCTATAGGAAGAAGGATCATGGAGAGAATCACCAGAATCTGCTTGAAGCTTTGAGCCAACAGGAACAGGAGAAGAGCAACACTTAGCCCCTGCTATATCAAATCTTGTAAGGAGATCCAAGGCATATTTAGTTTGAGAGAGAAACAAACCATGAGCATTTCTTTTAACTTTAAGGCTTAAGAAATAATGAAGATGACCTAGATTCTTGATTGAAAAGTGAGTCTGAAGTCGAGTGATGAATGTAGTGCAGTAAGTCTTAGAGTTTCCAGTAAGTAAAATATCATCTGCATAAACAAGAAGAACTGTAATTTTTTGGAACCTACTTTCGGCACAAATAATGAAGAATCTGCAGAAGAGAGCTTGAAATCATAAAAAAAAAAGAACAATGAGCAACTTATCATACCAAGCTCTTGGTGCATGTTTAAGGCCATATAATGATTTATGAAGATTGAAGACATAAGAGGGATGATCAGGGTCCTGAAATCCAGGAGGTTGATTCATGTAAACATCTTCAAGTAGATCCCCATGCAAGAATGCATTGCTCACATCAAGATGAAGTATAGGCCAATCTGAATTAACTGTCAGGGCCAGAAGTAGTCTGATAGTGGTTGGTTTGGCTACTGGACTAAAGGTGTCAGTATAGTCAAGACCCTCTTTTTGATGAAATCCCTTGGCTACAAGTCTAGCCTTATACCTATCAATAGAACTATCTGGATGATACTTAAGTTTGAAAACCCACTTGCACCCAACAAGGTTTTGTGATGAATCATAAGGGACAATGGACCAAGTACCAGCAGATTATAATGTATTGTATTCAGCAAGTAAAGAAGCATTCCAGTTTGGATCCTTCTTAGCTTGAATAGCACAAGTAGGGAGTGATGGCAGAGTTAAAGAAATTAAGGCAGCAGAAAGAGAGTGTTTGGCAGAAAATACCTTTTTCTTGAAGATTCCATGTTGACTCCTTGTAGTCATAAGATGGTCATTGGTAGGTAGCTTAGATGAAACAGGTATAGCCTGAACACTTGTAGAAGTACTAGGAGTATCTGGTGAGACAAATGGAACAGCAGTGGGAAGTAGTACATCAAGAGAGGCAGATGGAGTAACAGACAGTACACTGGCATAGGTAGCTGTCGGAAAGCTGTCAGCAACAATAGTAGTTGGGGAAGCCACTTTTGTATGTGAGACAATAGAAGAATGAGATGCCTTAAGAGGATATGAATATTCATCAAATACCACATGTCTAGAGATATAAACCTTGCCAGTTTTGTAATCCAAGCATCTGTACCCCTTGTGTTACTGTTGTAGCCTAGAAAGATGCAGGAGATACTTCTAGGAGATAATTTTTTAGCTTTGTAAGGTTTTAACCAGGGAAAAAGACCTAAGAAAGTTATAATCAGGCTGTTGATTGAACAAAATTTCAAATGGAGATTTGAACTTCAAAAATCTAGTGGGAAGTCTGTTTATTGTGTAATTCGCAGTGCTAAAAGCTTCAACCCAGTAAGCTTCAGATAGACCAGCTTGGATGAGATAAGTCCTTCCAATATCAACCAGGTGTCTGTGTTTAGGTTCTGCCACACCATTCTGTTCAGGTGTGTGAGGGCAGGAGATTTCATGGATTATACCATTATCAGCAAGAAAAGAAGAAAGTTCTTTATTAAGAAATTCACCACCACCATCAGTTCTGACTACTTTAATAAGACAATTCAATTGAAGCTCAACTTTAGACTTGAATTGAAAAAATATTTTCTTAAAAAATCAGATTTATCACAAAGAGGATATAGCCAACAAAATTTGGAGAAATCATCTACTATGTTCACATAATATTTGTAACCACAGAGAGATGTTATAGGACATGGACCCCAAAGATCAAGATGAAAAAGTTCTAAAGGTTCTGAGCTTGAGTGGGTAGACATATTGAATGGTAATTTGTGAATCCTTCCTAGTTGACAATCAGTACAAAAAATTGGTGTTTTGATTAACCTATTTGTATATAAAGACTTACACACATGTTTAAATGTTTGAAAGGAAGGTGAGCAAGTCTCTTATGCCAAACTTATGGAGAAGCATTAGTTGTGACAGCAGAGAGAGCCTTATTTGAGGAAGGGTGTAAGAAATGAATTGGATATAGTCCATTTTTATGTAGACCTTGCAAAAGTGTCTTCCCAGTTGACAAATCCTTCACAAAGAACCCAGAACAATCAAAAGTTATTGAACAATTGTTGTCAGAAGTAAACTTGTGAACAAACAGAAGATTTTGAGCAGAAGTTGGTACAAGATGAATGTCATTAAGAGTGAAAGTGTAGGATGGTGTAGATTTTAAATAATAACCAGTATGAGTTATGTACATACCTTCTCCATTTGCTGCGTGAATTTCATCAGCACCATCACAGGAAGAAACACCTTGCATCTCAGATTCATCATGTGTAATATGATTATTTGCACCAGTATCAGCATACCAGGGATTTTCACCCATTATATTTGCAGAAGCTAGCATTGCAGTCAAATGTTGTAGAGTGTGATTGTTTTGATATACAAAATTAAGCCTATTTCTGCATTCAAGAGCACCATGAACAGATTTTCCACATATTTGATAAACAAGATTTGAAGAGGATGAAGAGCAGTAGTAGATCTTATAGAGCTCACTTCAGATGAAACTGAGTTGTTACTTGATGACAAGTGAGTGAAAGGTATGTCATATTGGAAATTATGAGGCCTGCTAGGTCTCATAAAATGAGGATGATGACTAGAAAATCTTCTTCCAAAACTTCTGTTGTATGATCTTGAATTTGATGTATGTGCAGCAAAGGCTCTATTTGCAGATTCATTCAGTAAAGATTTATTTCTGTCAGTAATCACTGCTTCTTCACTAAGCAGATTATTGTGTAGTTCAATGCAGGATATAAATGGGTTTCTATGTCTCATAGCAGTTGCAAAAGGTATAATCTGAGTTTAAAGCAGATAGAGTTATAACAACTAGTTCTTGGTCAGAGATAATCTCACCTGCTGCAGCTAGTTGATCAGATAGAGTTTTAATCTCATTTATCAAATTAGGAATTGATTTATCACCTTGCTTGAGAGCTAGTAACTTTACACGCAGTTGGATAAAATGAGTTGAGGATGATCTTGCAAATCTCTCCTCAATGCTAGTCCACAGGTGATGAGAAGAGGTGGATCTGGAAAAGTATGCAATCACTGAGTCTGAGATTGTGGAATGAGTCCACATCAGATTGTAGCATCTTCATCAAGCCAGTCAGTATACAATGGATTTTCAATTTTATTTTCTTGATTTCTTTTTGATGTGTATTGAACAGGATAAATAAAAGTTCCATCAAGAAACTTTTGAATCTTGTATTTGCAAATAACTGGAAGCATAAGATTTTTCCAGGTAATGTAGTTATCATCTTTAAGTTTGATTGTAACGAAGTTTGTTAACTGATTTAAAGAAACCTTTGAGATGGAGTTTGAAGCTTGATTCTCCATGTTTGTTGAAGATTGTTCTGTAAACTCACAGATCATGAAACAAAACAAAAAAATTGAAGAATGAAAGAATGAATCAACAGAAGTAATGAGGATCGCAACTTAATGTTGCTCTGATACCATGAAAGAATTGAAGAAGAGGAAGAATTTCTCTTCACAGAAATGCCAATCAATTGAATCAGAAAAGTTAGCTATTACAAATGAAAGGGAAAGTAGTTTATAACTGAAAGACATACTAACTAACATGCACACCTATGACAGCCTGTATGGCTAACCTACACCTGACAGACACATGTGTACAACACACTTCTGTACTTGACTCACATGTGTGCACAGCACACTTACAGGCTTGTAATCTCTTAATTAAGAGTAGTGTAAGAGAGGTGTAACGTGTCTGTGCTATTAACCCATATTAGAAAACGGGTTGGAAGGCATTTGGAAAAGGGTTCTTGAATTAGAAGCAAATACTTACTTAATACTTGAGCCATTTGGAGGAAAAATGAACGCGATATCCGAATCCGCAATACCATTCCCACATAGGAAAGGTAATCTGTATGAGATTCAGTACCTTGTGAAATGGAACCAAGGACAAGCATCTGAGAAACATATGGATTGGATTAGAAATCTTTACAGTTACATGACTCCATACGTATCGAGTAATCCACGAGCATCGTATGTTAACTATAGAGATCTTGATTTGGGTAAGAATGGGCTTCCAAACATGAGTTATTTGAAAACTACTACTTCATGGGGAACTAAGTATTTCAAAGGAAATTTCAAAAGATTAGCAATGGTTAAAAAAACAAGTTGATCCACAAAGTTTCTTCAACGATGAACAGAGTATTCCATCGTATTCTGCACCAGGTTGATAATGAGGGAGTATGGTTTTACTTGTGTGAATTAGTCAATAATTTTGAAATATTTCTAATTTATCATTTCAACAAAGCTGAATGAACTATTTGAACTGTTGGAATATATAGCCTACATAGGAAAATGTTGTTTCATTGTTGTAAAATATTACACTTAATTTTTGGTAACCATGCACAAGAAAGCCACAAATAGGTATCTTAGTCAATCCAACAATTTAAACCTTATCAGCAACTAAGTTTATTGCGTTCACGGACAAATGATGTTACGATCGTTTATATCTTTCATCATCTTTGTGTGGATTTGAATTTAACTCAGTATCTGATTTAGCCTCAGTCATATACTAAATAATAGTTTATTATTTTATTTTTTTCGATTATCTATTTTGAGGTTTGATTAGGTTAATGCACCTGGTTTTATAACTACACTATCATTTTCTCTTATTTATTGAACACATATTTATCTGGGTTTAAAAAAAATTATATCACTTCACTACTTAACTAGTAATTTTTGAGATAGATATAAACAGATCAGATTAATGACTGTAATACTTTAGATTCACAAAAATCATTTAAAAAGAGAAGAAAAAAGAAAAACTGGTTAGTCTCCGGTTGATTGAATGTTGACCCACTGTTATATTGTGCAGAATGTTGCCACTTGCCGTTGACCCACTTCTAGCCAGCAATCTCAATGGGCCTAGAGACAGATATAAATCTCTTAAATTCTGGAACAATGCATGCCTACCACGTAACATGGTTAAAGAAAAGCATGAGGTAGCACCACTTGTACATTTTGTATACGCGTCGCTTACACTTTTCTCCTTCTTACATAAATAAAAACCTTTCTTCCGTTGCTGCCTAGCTAGCTACGACTACAAGAACAAGATTCACATCACATGAAGTAAGATATAGATATCAGAGGAACTATGCCTACAACTACTAGTACTGTTGCCTTAATCTCTGCAAACATTTTCATGAAGAAATCAGTAATCCCATCCATATGTTTTTCTTCTTCTAAAAATCCAACCACAACTGTTAAAAATTACTTATTCTACTCAGTATCTACTGTAAGAAACAAATACAGCAAATTTAGCTCGGTATCATTTATGTTTTCAAAGACACCGCCGGAGTTTCCGACGCCACAACAAATACCAGAGCAAGAAGATCCTAGTTCATTTCCTAAAGAGATCCCAGAGATTCATACACCACCGGATATAGATCCCATACCACCAGAAAAGGTAGCTGATCCTCCTCCTGAGTTTTCACCTGGGCCTGATGTACCAAGTCCTGATTTTCCAGGCCCACCACTTCCATCTCCACCAGGCCCTGATATTCCATCTCCACCGGTCCCTGATATTCCGTTGCCACCACCAGATATTTTGCCACCACCACCAGATGATTTTCCGCCACCAAGGCCCCCGGGTATCCTGCCACCTCCTTCCACACCACCTGATATTCTCCCACCCATGGGTCTCTACTTTGGCTGAACTGCGGAAGAGTTTTTTTCTTTTTATTGTTTTGTAGTATCATTTTCTATCATATAAATACAGATGACGTAAATATAAGAAGTATATTTTGGAATGGCAAGTATCATTCTCTTTTCATTTTTTTCTTTTTCTTGGTACAATCTCCATATGTAGTGTACCACCTAATTCGCCGATGATGTTATTATAGTACAGTGGTAAAATCTGGTATGACTCGTCGGCACCAAATTTTGTGACCTGAGTTCGAAACTGTCTTTGGTGAGTGTTATTATTACGTGGTCCCCTTTATATCTTGATCGCAGGTCAAATGTGTGGTTGAGATTTCTTGCAAATGTTATCTCCAATTCCCTAAGAAAACTAAAGAAAAGTAACCAAATTTTGGTCACCCTCTTCATCTGATAACTGATATTCATAACGGTCACCGACTGAACAAATGGAACGCTCGATACTTCCTTCTTACAAGCTAGGGCTTGTATCCTCCAACCTAATCTCAAGTAAGAAATACTTCTCTTTGTTTGTCATTCTCTAATGGGTTTGTGTGATCAAAAGACCCTAGATAATCCTTTTTATTTTGAATTCATAGGAAGAAGAAGTAGACCCATTAATCGAAATACATCACGTGCTACATGTCGATGTTCAATCGATGATTCAGTGAAACCATCTACGCTTCTTTTGCAATCCAATGGAAGGAGGGCTTTAATGAGTTGTGTTCTTGCAGCAGGTTTGCAACTCCTTTTCTTACTCTAGAGAGAAATGTTAACATAACTAGGTTTATTACGTTTATGGGTCTTTTTAAGTTGAGAAGCATTTACAAAAGGGGCATTTTTCTTAAAAGTTAAAATCAATTGGTTTAGATATTCAAATCAATGTGGGTACTTTTTTAAAAAGAGATTTTGATGAATTTAGGAATAGTTTCCCAGTGAAGACTCCAAGGTATGTGTAAATTGGTGACCTGATACACTTCAAGAATGAGGGATTGGATTTGGAATCATTTGATCCGGCATGGGAAATCTTTTTAGCCCTAGTGTTCAATTTGTGTGTTTTGGTTTTGGTCATGCTATTGCCAAATGTGGGTGTTTCTTACGGGAACTTAATTATCATTTCTTTCGTGTTAGATTGTAAACTGAATTTTTGCCTATTGGCATAAGTGAATAACTGACGCTGAACTTCAACTCGTTTCATGTGGTTATTGCATCGACTAGTTTCATGTGGTTATTGCATCAGTTGCGAGTGTATACATTTGTGAAGCAGCTGAGGCTGTTAGAAGAGCTGTAAGTTCTATTTGTTACTCTTAGACCCCCTTTGCATTGTGCTTAGTGGAATTCCAGAATTCACTAAACAATTTTGACTTTTCCCTTCATTTGTTTATGGAGCTTAGAGGATCAAAAATACCTGAGAGTGAATTTACTAACTCCCAAACGGTCTCAAGTTAGTATACCAGCACTAATTTGCTCACTATTTGGTGTTCCTCTATCCAAAACAAGTATCTCACTTTGAGGTCCGTGCATCTATCCATAATCCATATAGTGAAGTACGTGTCTGCATTTCGTATGCAATTCAAAGCAGTCCAAGAACAAGCGTTTGAAATCTTTATATCACCAATTAATTTGACTTCAGATATCTGAGAGTCTGGGGTCTCAAAACTTAACCATTTCTGAAGAACTGTTACCTTATTTAGTTTATATTTTCACATTGTAATATAGGGATTAGTCTCAAGCATTTGGCGTTGAGTGGTTTCTGATTGTGATATCCTTTGAATCAGGTACTATGATTTGAAGGTTGGAGAAGGAGCGAAAGCTGTAAAAGGAGCACGAGTTGCAGTATGGTTGTATGCCAGTTAGATTTCCGTGATATGGTCCAATACAAGCTTATATGTAGGTTAAAACCTTGTTATGATGCTCTTCTGAGAGTAGTTCAGTTATCCATCATGAGCATGTTTCCCATTTTGTTATGCATTCACCGTATGATTGCTTGCAAGTAACATATATGTTATTTATCCATGATATGTAGGTCCATTACGTGGCCAAGTGGAAAGCAATAACTTTTATGACCAGCAGACAAGGACTTGGCGCAGGTGGGGGAACGGTAGGTTTGAATTACGGCACTTTCGGCCATCTCATATTAGTTTTTAACCGTTAGATTGTAGTTGCTCAGCCTTAATCCTTACGGGTTTTGTATACTCATCACCAAAAGATTTGCGCTATTGATCAAATTTAACCATTAATTTGTTTTCTTTCTCCTCTGTTGTTTTTGTTCGAAAGATGCAAGTCCACCCCATGACTCCATTTTTCATATACTTCACGTTTTAAAGATTTGAGCAATTAGCTGCAGCTTGACCGTTCGTGATCAAATCTTGGTGGGTCGCAAGGTGTGAAGATCGTTTGATCACGTAAAGGACATGGTTTGATATCAATACCTCTACAAGCTTGACCCCAAGCGACCAAGAAGTTGCTTGTAGCATGTCCATCCGCCACAAGGTGATGAGCAGTAAACCCTACAACTAAAGATCCACAAGTGAACCTTGTGATTGAACTCGCACCAATTCTTCCACTCCTTTCAGACTTGGATGAAGATTTAGTAATTCAGAAGAAGGTTTAAACGGCATAGCTTGAACAAGACTACATTCCACCGAAGCTTCAATGAACTTAACGCCTCTATCATTGAGGAGAATTACAGGATCATTTACATCGTTGTGAACTGCTAATCTTCCAGCCCACTCTCTATATTCCGATAGCGCCTTCTGTAAGCCTCTTTCTATCACTGAGTTTGGTGGTGTTGGAGATCTGTAAGCATAAATCACAGCAATGTGCATATTGTATGTGACCTTGTCGAAGACAGTGAGAGGAACATGATCAGTGAACGAAGGTCGAGAATTGTCTCCATAATCGGGTTTTACAATTTTGCAACTCTCCTGCTTTACCTTCATTGAGTCTCCTTGATTAAAATTGGAGTATTTGTTTCTCTTTTGAGTACATGGAGTGATCTAGCTAGTACTTTTTGTTGTTGAAATGAAGGTGATTGTTTCTAGAATGGTGATGGTGATGATACTATGTACATTTTTATAGAATAAAACCATTACGTACCAAGACGTGCATGTCGGTATAAGGTTTACATGTAAGACGTGTTAGGCTGTTCTAGATTCTTTGTATGGGTTCCCTTTTTAGTCAATTATGTGCTGTGGCTTCAATACAGGCCCAATCACTGCAGGCATATTATGGATGCCATGGAATACGATATGTCGGCGTAGGTGCTAATAATGTGGGACAAAATAACGTTAAAAATTTGAAACTGGTGAGCATAATCAGATGCTCTGCACCCGCAACAGAGTTTAACGCAAATGCTTCTTTGTTAGTTGTCAAGTAGTGGAAAAAATTTCCTCAAAATTCAAATTGTGTAGACATTAATGAACTTTTCAATGAATACTTGATTCAATCAAATTCCCCCCAGGACCCGGTCGTAGCGGCAATAAAAATGCAACGCTTTTAAAAATATCCAACAATATATACATTCATCAAATAATCAACTAATAAAAATGGCGACTTTGTTCACGGACCTCGTATTCATCAGTATCTAACTGTAGGAATGTGGGATATCTTGTAAAACTCTTCTCCTCCTCTTTTGCATCTATCCTCCAAGATTCGACACTTAAAAATAGACAGTTGTTGTAGACAGGTGAGGCGTTGCATCTGCTCCTTTGAAGGAAGATACTTGAGATTCTTGCATTTTGATATTACCAACTCCCTAAGAGAAGCATAGTCACCCAACCACTCTGGCAAAGCCACCAGAGAATCAAAACAACATATCTCTAGAGTTTTTAAGGAAGTGATGTGTTGAATGTGATCCGGAAGACTAACTGCGGACCATCCGGTTATAGATAATTCGCGAAGTGATGGAAAGTAATCGCCAATTACAGTTCCTTCTTCGTCAACATTGGCACCTGGAAACGGAAAGAAGCCCGGCTCTTCTGTAAATGGACCAATATCCAGAGTTTCGAGTTTGGGGAGGTATGCTATACTGCTCAGGATACACTTTTGGCTTCTACAATGACAGATTTTTAATACTAGTAGAGAATTGAATTCTCGTAAATCTAGCCAAGTGTTGAAACCACTGCAATGTTTCAGTACGAATGAGTTGAGAGAATTGTTAATAATGACTTGATTTCGAATTGCTTTCACCTCCTCGTCGTCTTTGTCTTCAAGATTTCGATCAGGAACAAATCCTTGAAATGATTCACAACTCTCAACTTGAAGAAAGTAAAGAATGTTACTTCTTCTAAGCAATGCTTGAGGGAGAAACACAAGCTCGTCAGAGAACTCAATATGGATGTTGATAAGAGATGACAGATTGCTTTCTACCAATGAACTAATTGACTTTCCATTGCACCTATAAAAATGAACTGTTTTTAGAGATGGAAATTGGGTTGGCATGCATGTAAACTTGGGGCAGTAAGTGACTTTCAACCGCTCGAGGCGAGAAAAACTTGAAGTACTTGAAGAAAATGAAACTGCATCCGACCATTCTACTAAGTGATCCATACAAACTATAGAGAGATCTTCCAGACAAGGAAAACAAGACACACTGCCATCGCTATTACCGTAGAACTCATTTCCAACACTTTTCACGGACTCAAATCCCTCGATTCTTAGAACCTTAAGAAAAGGAAGTATACCGAGCGGGGGAAGATATTCACATTTCTTGCAGTTTTTTAGAACGACATGCACCAAATTGGGAAGTGAATTCTTCAAGCTCATCATCCAAGTAGGGAATGTTGAACCAAGGTAGTTGTAGATTCCCAATCTTTTAAGATTTTGATGAGGTTCGAGACCTTCTAACACTCCAAAATCATGGCCATAATAATCGTCGACTTCAGAATCATCACAAAGAGCTATTCTTTTTTTATAGACATCACTAAAACTTTCACCATCCCTCCAATGTAGTTTCAAGCTTAAAATGTTCGATTTTTCTTTTAGACGCCCTCCTTCGGCTTCTTCTCTATCGCGGACATTTTTCAAATGAAGAATTTTTAATTTACCACCAAGGAGATTTAGGCCTCCCAACTCTTCAATACCAAAAAGAAACTTATGTCCAACAACGAACACCGGTAAGTAAGTGAGGTAACTTAAAGAGCTTACCTTTTCTGGCATTGGAGGAATGTTCCTAAAACCGAATAGGCCTCCAACATTGATTATTAGATGTCGTAGCTTAATTAACTTTCTCATGTCCTGAGGAAGATTTACAAGCTCATAACAATCTTTTAGAATCAATGTCTGCAAATTATAAAGAGTAGTGATAGAGTTTGGTAAGTTTCTTAACTTAGAGTCTGAGAGATTGAGATACCTCAAATGTTTTAATTTGCCGATTGATAATGGTAAATCATCGATCCGACTATAGCTCAAGTCCAGTACACGTACATAACTGAAAATTTTGAAAATATGCAATGCGGAGGTATTGTCAATAAAATTTCGTGTAGTAGATATGAACGTCCGCAGTTTCTTTACCTTACGCAACGACTTTGGTAATCTTGAGAACTCATTCTCAAGTACCAAATTCACCCGGCGATATCTGCTGATTTCCTCTCCACCCATCTTGTTAAAAGTTATTATTGAGCATTCAGTCTTAGCAACAGATTGTGCGAGATCGTGTACAAAATCATGCATTTTACATGATTTTATAATTCCAAACTCATCTTTTGTCTCCTCCTGAAAGAATGAATTGCTCAGCAAATTATTAAAACAACTATCACCCACCTCTTCGATTTGAGCATTTGGTCTTGAGGAGCTAAGGAACCCTTCTGCCATCCAAAGCCGGATAATATTTTCTCTGTTGATGATGTGATCTTTAGGGAAAAGAGAGCAATATCTAAAACATTGTTTTAAATGTGGTTCAAGATGATCGTAGCTCAATTTCAATACCCTTGCAATCTTCAATTCGCTTTCGGGGAGATCCCATATGTTGTTGTTTTCGAGCGATAGCCACTCATGTTCACTCCTTTTGGAGTACATCAAACTCCCAAGAAACTTTGTTGCTAATGGCACTCCTCCGCACTTTTTGGCGATGTTCATTCCGATATTTACAAAGTTTGTGGTCTTCTCTACTCCATCGTGCCCAAACACTATTTTCTCTAACATAGTCCAACACTCTTCCTCGGACAAGCGGTCCAAGCTATACCTAGTGATAAAAATTACAGATTTCAATAAGGATTGCAAGACGGATCATCTATCACACAAGGAAATGAGACTTGTTACCTGTATAACGAACTTGTTGTGGACGCAACTTCATTACTTCTTGTAGTTATGATCACTTTGCTGCCTTGAACGCCAATGAGCGACAAAGTACTGAGCATATCGTCCCATTCGTTGAGCTGATCATTCCACATATCGTCGAGCACTATCAAATATCTTTTCTTAATGAGATTTTCTTGAAGAATAGTCCACATGACATCCAAACTTGAATACTCTTTTTTCTCTTCGTGAATGGATTCCAAAAGCTGATTGGCAACCTGCTTCTGGTTTGAGTTTTGGGATACACATACCCACATTCTTTTCTCGAAATGGTGTTTTACAACATAATCGTCGTAGACTATTTTAGCAAGTGTAGTCTTGCCAACCCCTCCCATTGCAACAATGAGAACGGATCGATAAATATGTTGATTACTAGATGATTTGTCTAACAACAAATTTATTATCATTGATTTATCCTTTTGTCTTCCAACAAACATCGATACATCGACAAGTGAGTGCGTCTCTCGGTTTCTATGACTACTACTACCACTAGTACTGTTAGAAACATCAAAACTGAATTCGTCTTTATCCTTTGAAACTTGATCCAACATTTTGCTAAGTTCTTTAATTTTATATGCCATCTTCCAACGAAATCCAAGTGGATTTGATACTGAGAGAAGCATTTTACCTTGTCTGCTTGTTTGCACACTTCAATTTCACGTCTATGTGCTAGAGCTTCGTATTCGAATTCATCTAGTAAGTCTTCTGCTTCATAAGCTACTTCTTTAAGATTTTCCAACCAACACTTGACTGTGTCTTTCTCTACTTGCTGCCTCTCTGCATCAGTTAACACAGCTTGAATATTGCGTAAAGTTCTTTTAAGTGTTGACATTTCATCTCGGACACCCCAATCAAGAGAAATCCTATCAGAGGCAATAGCAACCAGCTTGGCAATCAAGGCCTCGCTAAGAGCGCTTACAAGGATTTCAGCCATTTCTAATCTCTGGCAACAATAGGAAGGAGAGGAAAAATTCTCTTTGGAGCAGATTTACAGAATAATCTCAAGAGCACTGTGGAAAATGATAGAGCTATTGCAAAAGAATTTTTGAACTTTGACTAGCCAATAGGCAATAGGCCATGTCAAGTTGCAATGAACTTTGAACGTTGACTGCCGATAGCCTATTGTCAAGTTGTAGTAAGCTGGGAATATTGTCTACCCGATAGGTCACGTGAAGGTGAAGTTACGGTTTAATCAATTCAACCATTAACCCACACGTTTTCGAACATGATTAACCCACTTAACGGGTTTTTTTTCTTTTGTTTTGATAAAGAATTTGGTGCTGACGAGTTTCAAACACAAGTTATAGTATTATCATCCAATAACTTTACCACTGTACGACAGTGATATCGGCCGCTTAACGAATATCTCCTAGGTTAATGCTACATCTCTAGAAGAGTCCTATGGAGAAAACCTCCCAAGAAAATAAGTCGGATAAGAATTACTTATACTTGTAAAGAATAGTAATACTCAATTTTAGTTAGCCAACTGTTTGGTTTTTAAAAGTCTTTGTTGATCCCTGGAGAGTCTTAAGGGGCAATTTTACTTTTTCGGTTTTATGTTCCAACACCTTGTGGAGTCGAAATGCAAAATAAGATCCGAATATTGTTTGTTAGAATGTTACTTTCATAAAACGTGTAGGAAATTCAAATGTTTTGTAAAAATGTTCTATGTAATCGAAAGATCATCTTATGATAACTTCTCTTCTTTGTTTTTTGATGGAGTTAAGTGCTCTTAAGTCTTAACTACAAAGCCCAAATATTAGAAAAAGAAAATCACTCCGCTCGATATAAGCCGAATTCAAACTCCAAACCTCTTTGTACCACTGTGGCTAACCAATTCAACTGTTAAGAAAAAAAATTAGAAGGTTTGACAGGCCAACAGAAAGTATTGACAATCCTTTTTCAGCTGCCTGTCACGAGCCATGTGATTGCAGTTTAACAGTTAAGCTTAAATATAAGATAACAATATCCATGCAGGCAGTGCTACTTGCTTAATTAACTATTGATTAGAGTATTGATAATTATATACTAAGAGCAATATTCCTGCAGAGTGTGTTTTTAGTGATTAAGCAAAGTGTGTTTAGAGTATTGATTAGAGTATTGATAATTATATTAAGGTGATTAAGTAAGGTGTGTTTTTAGTCAGAGATTACCTCAATCGCATACTTAGTCCTCCCTCTAGATTTTTATTCGACAAGATCCCTGGGAGTCTTCCTTTCTAGATGTCCAATTTGCCGTATGATTTTGTTCAAGATTAATAGTCAGCTTCATGACAGATAAGTAGTAACCATAAAGAAAACAAAAGGGAAAAATTCACCTACCAACTTTAAGGTGGTCTTGGATGTGAATACGAACTTGCAAGGTCGTAGGCCCTTGACAATTGGAAGCATGGAACATGCATTTGTACATAGGAACACATCAAAAGTCAAACAAACTTAACCCATAAAACAATAACATTATCAAAAACCAAAAGAAAAAAAGAATTTGTAGTATTAAAGAAAATATATAAATGGTATCTATATAAATGCTCCAGAAAAAAAAATGGTATCTTGCATACAATAATTAATTAAGCAACTGTCACAAACAATTCTAATAAGACTTTTTCTGGGGAGAAGTATTTAAGAATACTAAGAAAATACAGCCCGAGACTGTCCAGAGGACCAAAACCATCTATATACCAATTTTCGAATATCGTCAGGTGGGATTTTAAGTTTCCTCCCTTGTCTCGGAGTTTTTGATTTAAGAAATAGTACATGGCTCATCAAACAAATTGGCTAAGCAGCACTGCCAAGGCAAGTCTCCAGCCAATTCGATTACAAAATTAGTTAAAATCAGTAAAATTCATAACAAAACGTTTGAGGTTGCAGAAGAAATACAAAGCTGATTTCTTAGCTATTGAGTTGTTTTCCAAGACTTTTGAACTGCAACAGGACAGTTGACACTCCTTAGCTTGAACTTATCTGCGGTATCTATAACGTTTGAAGTTGAAGTAGACATGTAAGATTCCTCTCTCAAAGGTACACTTGAAACCTTTTTTGTGTGAATACTCCCACTCTTTATTAACAATCTTGAATGCCTGCATTATCAACAAAAACAAATTAGTAACCCAACCGAGGTAGGAGTTTCTCTTGAAATCAGTAATTGCAAGCACAGTGATAAAAAACTTACAATGTCCTCATATGGGGGTCCTGCATGGAACCTTATAAGACATGTCTCACCATTGCTACCTTCCACCTTTTCTATGGTGTAAGTGGGAGCCTTTGTTTTGTCTACAAGGTCTGGGTAAAATATGTTAAACTTGTAACCTTGCACAATCTTGGGAGGCGGGTTGTCATGATCATAGTGGGTTTGGTTGTACTTGTTCCATTCATATCCAGTATGTACACGGTTGAAGTATTTAGGTTTTCTGGGACGGTATTTGTCATGCCACCAATAAACCTGGGAATCTAGGTTTACTTCAGCCCCAGAACCAAATACTGCATCTCCATCCACAACATCTCCCATTACTTTATTGGCCTTCAATTCCCAGTTATCGTCCACTGGAGCCGGTTTTGATGCCATTGCTTCTTGAAGTCGTCTTTTATGTTCTTCTTTGACAGCATGACGTCTAAGTTCCTGTTTACAAAAGATGATCAGTTTCAGACCCCAACTTGATAGATATAGAATAGTCACACCAGTTGAATAAAAGAACAAATAGATTGCAATAGAAGACGTTAATTTTATTGCTTTAGAGTAAGAACTTCACAACGTTTACCTTTAAGGATTTTGCCCTAGGTGTTGCTTCGTTCCTCTTGGTTTGTGTTCTGCTAATAATAGTCTTCTGCTCTGTACCTCTCTACAAGCACTCTAGGTCCCTATTTATAGATGAGATCTATGCTATAACTAGTCATACTCAGATTAAGAAACTCCCCTATTTTTGCAACCTTCTAGGAATAGAATTTCTACTGTTCCTTCTAGGAATAGAAGTCTACTTCTAGAATTACTTGAAGAGTAATTCAATTGTATTTTCAACCTACGTATAGGGTATTCTAATGGGCCTATACCTAAAAACGGATCAAAAGACATTAAGATAAAGAACCAAAAAGAAAAAAGAAAAAGCAATGAGTAAATAGAGGAATGAAACAGGAACAGATCAAAAGTCAAACAAAGAGATATCATGTTTTGTTGATAAGTCATGGTTCCTACATAGAGATGCCCCTGTTTCAAAAAAATAAAAAAAAACAGATAGTTTACCAGTTCAATTCTATCCTCGTCGGGGTCAATTGCTTCTTCGTTTTCATCATCATGCAGAAGTTCTGGAGAAAATGATCCAGCCTCTTCATCTTCCTCACTAACCTCCTCCGCTTTCATTATGAGTTTGGGAGAATATGACCCAGCATCTGTTTTTTAAAGATACATGTCAGCTACACAAGCAACATTTCATGAGGCAAACTAGCACATGCCCAAAAGGAGATTTAACGTTACATACCTTCCACATCATGCATGATATCCTCCTCAGCTTGCGGCTTCGGATCATCATGCACATCTTCCAAAATATTTTCACTCTTCACGGGGTTTTGCAAATGCCGTAGATGCTGACGCAACAAATTGGTGTGAATTTCTTTTAGACAAGCCTGTGATTTGCACAATTGAACAATTAGTTTCAACTCAGAACTAGAGAATATACAACCTAAGAGGATTTTAAAACTGGATTCTTACTTTGGCCTTGAATATATGAAGTCGTTTCACAACAGCCTCCCAGTACTCAACTACCTTGGCAGTGCCAGAGCGCATCTGTGACTCAATCTGCGTCTGTAACACTTCTAATTCCTTGTAAGTTTTACCATGCAAGAGCTTTTTCACATCTTCTTCGATGCTTGAGTGTAGGCCCCTTTCTTCAGCAAGCAACTCTGGAGGTGGTTGCTCTCCACGTACCCTAGCTCGATCAAGAGCATCCCTTTTTCGAGCTTCTGCTAGTTCCCAATCACAAACCACCAGTAACGCCTGTCAAAGAACAAAGAATGACACTTCAGGACCAACATATGAGTGTGGATGAAACAAGCTCTTTAAGATATTGACATATCATCAGATTGAGGGTTAGAGGAATAAGTTAATGATGCAGCAATACCAGCCGCTGATAGCACACACAAATAACACGTTGTTATATATAATATATCCAACAGACTGCCATAGCTTCATGGCACATCAGTCAGCTTATAGACAATTATCCAGAAGGATTTCCAGTGGAAAATCATTAATTATACATAGAGGGTAGGGGTAATACCTCCCAATACTCTGTGTGTGTAGGTGTTGCCCTGTCCAAATCCAGATGCATTTTTATGTCCTCGCGAAGCTCTTCCATATCTTTCACCGTCAAACCCTGTAATGTGGAATTCAATATTTTAAAATCAAAGTTACACAGTATACCTATATAATAAATGAGTTTTTTCACTTGCCATTAAAACTTGAGATAAGCTTTCGTGACAACATCCAGGATAGGTGTATTAGACAAAGTACCCATGCTGTATAGGCTGTACCCGGTGATAAGATTACTCGAACTTTCTTTGCAGCTTAAAAAAAACAAAAAGAAGTGACACGACGACTAGCACTACCCGAGAATATTATGAATTTGCTACTATTAATGCATAACAAACACAGAACACTTGGCTTGAGCAGAAAGCATGATACAAGTTAATCCAAAATCGATCTGGGATCAATTCCTGTTTATCCCCTACAAATACTATTAATGCATCAGCAATTCAATTACCAAGCAGCAGACTAACTGATCTAGATTAGAAATGCATGTAAAGAAAGACCAATTGGCAGAAAATCAAGCTTCCATCATTCAGGAATCATGAAGAAAGTAGTTTGTTTTTGCAAATTGAATGCCTGACATGGTATCCGACAGAATTGTAACTTCCTACTTGACGTAAATTTCTATGTACAAAACAAATATCAAATGAATAAATTCACGAAAACAGGAAACATTTACCTGGAACACCATGTATGGTTCATCCAGTTCATCAATCTCGAACTCAAAATCATCTGAATCATCAAGATGCTTGGAGAGTATATCGATAGGCTTAATCCTCCCTTCGCGCAATCGAATTCCTGATCTGATCTTGCTTTGATCAAAATGAAACTGTGGATGGGAATTTCAGAAGCAAAACATGAAGTCATGAATGCAGAAAAAGATGACCATTGGTCTCTCCATGTAATGCGTCAAATTTTAAAACAAGCAGCATGCTGTGATGGTACTAAAATTCAAAAACTGAAATACTTAAGTATTCAATACCTCTTCTTCCTTTTTCTCCCAGTCCTGGAATTCAGCTCTCGCACGTTCTCTAGCCAGCATTGCCTGCATAATAAGGAACTTTTAGGTAAAATCTAAAACCAAATCATCCTAAGTCACACGAAAAAAATGTGAGAAAAGAATGTATTGTCTACTACAGGGAAACTACGCTGCAATTTATACATTTTCTTACAACAACAAGAAACAACAGATTATAATAGGGTAGAATAAACTCTAACCATCTCTTCTTCATGTTGAGCCTTTTCGATAGCCCTTTCCTCCCTTCTCTTTTTTACTTTCTCAATCTCCGCCTGCATAACAAAAATGAGTATAAGAACACTAGCTAAGAAAATTAGAAAAGAAACGGTGATATGTTCACAACATATGATAGCTAGTGTTGGCTTCCGGAGCATGCATACTACAAGTACAAGTTTTATTAGCAAAAGTATCAAATTGAAGTAAAACAACTGACATAGAACATACAGTAACAGCAAACAAATATGCACCTCTAAATAATCTTAGACAATCCTAAAATAAAATCCTTATGAAGAAGAGAACGACAAGAAAACATACCATCCTTTCTTTGATTCTCCTCTTTTCAGATTTAACTGAAATTTCATCAATAGATTCACCTTGAGATATCGATTTTTCTATCTTCTTTTTCCACACAAACCTGCAACCCAATAATGCAAATTCAATAACTAAACTAACAACAAACATAGCTAAGTTTCCCCCATGATTCACTTTCACGCTTCTTACTCTATCCAATCGTCATTCCCCAAAAATCTAAAATTAATTACACACTAACCAATCAATCTAAGTTTTCCCTTGATTCACATATACATTCTACTCAATCCAGTTGTCCCAAATTCACCAAATAACACATATAAGCATACAAAAAAACTGAAATCAAGTACTAGTATTAGCCACACCTGGGCCAGATAACCTAATAACCACAGGAAGGGTGAGTCTATAACAGGAATAGCATCAATTTGGTCCCAAGGTAAGGAATAACTAGTTACAACAGAAGAAACTAGGTTTTGAATTGATTCAAATTCTATTCATCTTAGGGTTTAGGGTTTCTAGGTTCAATTCATTGGAGCAACACACAAAATTAACCAATAATTTACACTTACTTCTCATTTAGATTAGAATCGCCAAATGGATTTGAATCATTAGCATATCCAGAAACAGTTTCTGTCTTCAATTTCTTCGCAACTTTCATTGCCTACACAGATTCAAAAAAAAAAAAAATCAAAACACACACGCAAAAACATAAAAATAAATAAATAAAACCTAGAATTTGATACATCGAATTAAACAAGCTTACCTTCTTCTGAGCTTTTTTGGCTAAATACTCGTTGATTTCTTGTTCTGTGATCCGTTTAAAAGAACTCTTCTTTCGTCTTCTTCGATCATCGTCATCATAATCACTACTTGAATAGTTTCTGTGTTTTCTACTACTACCTCCGTCTCTCCCCATTGATGAGTACTGAGAATTGGAGAAAAGAAAGAGAGACCTAATGGAAAAGGAAGAAAAATAGAAGAGGGAATTTGAAGTTCGATCCGAACTACTTATCTCGGTTAGAATGGGCAAGAGAGTTCGATGCGGGGTCTACCGTCTACCGTACAGGAAGGACCGAAACCGAATCTAGCATTTCCGGAAGGCCCACCCATGGATTATTCGTGACCCCTAATTAGCAATTCGCGGTAAAAGATTCGATACTCAGACTTATAAAGATTTGATTTTTAAATCGAATTTTTAATACTAAAAATAAAGAAAATTAAAGTAGAATTGATTTAAGAATTATGGAAAGAACTGAGACTAAGGATTCCATCATTCGCCAATTTTTCGAGTGATTTAACATTAATAATTATCTTGCAATTCATATATTCAATTTATTCAAAATATTGCCGAAGTTAGATTTCCAAAGTATTAGTTGTAAGTCAAAAGTATGAGACATCAAAATCTCTAGACTCAGCATGACCCATCAAAAGAAAACACAACTAATTGATAAAAATCATTTTTTTCAAAATTTAAATCAAAGCAAATAATTATAAAAGAATTGCAAAAAAAATTAATAAAATAAGAATTACCACTTTATTATTGGAAAAATAGATTCCTCCGTCGCCCCAGTGATGGTGATTAGCTCATCATGTTTGAAACACTCTCAAAATAATATTTCATAGCTCAAAAAGTGTTTACAAAGAAGAAATAAAAACAACACAGAAGGTTTGATACGGTTATAATTGTTCAAGTTGTGTTCTCTGTGTGGCTGAAGAGAATAGAAAACAGAAGCAATAAGGTATGGTTCCTGGGCGCTTTTAAAATGTGAAACAATACGCAACAGAAACAACGACTGTTTTTACTAGTCTTATGTTTTTCGTCTTCTTCTTCACCAGCAAAAAGTTTTTTTCTTCTGAATTTTTTTCTCACTTCTCTGGCTTGATTTTTCTTTGGTCTCTTTACTATTTATAGGTTTGGGAAACTCTAAGTAGCCTTCCATACGAGTGCTTCAGCTGGACCTGGATAAACTGATACCTTAATGGATAAGGATGCAAATATCCATCCAAAACCAACTTCACATACTTGTTAATCTGAAACAGAGAATAACTTCTCTTTCCGGTGTGGACTTGACTTTTCCAGCCATTTTTTTCGGGTGAAACACTCATTCTGACGTGTGTTGATCTCATCTTGATTGTTTCTTCACTTGGTTAACTCTCAATCACTTCCAAATCCCTTAAAACTCGATACAAACGAAACTCAAAAAAATTCTCTCGATAAGATTTTCTTCCCTCCATTTCCGGAATTTGAATTTGAAAGGGGGTGCTCATAATCCAACTGGTGGGTTCCTTTATCAATTCTTTCAGGTGCCTTTAGTAATTTTTCTGGGTGCCTTTAAAACCTTTTTGAACTGATTTTTTCACAAATATTTATTTCTCTTAAATACCTACAAAGACATAAAAACTCATAATAAGTACAAAATCAATCACTAGTAGAATAGAGAATTAAGCACAATTTAGACACAAAAATGTGTTTATCAAATACCCCCAAACTTACTATTTGCTAGTCCTCGAGCAAATCTAATCTAGAAATAAAATCCTAACTCACTTTCGCATGAATCGCGACTACTAGCATATGTAATAAGCCTTTAAACCCATAGGTCTCCCTATCAGACGAGTTTTGTCTCGTGAGGGTTTACAAGAGGTATACCCACAAAACCTTTACTCCAAACCCTAGCTACTTGTGAACGATTGAGGGTAAACACTAAACAAGCTATTTAGTTGGAATACTAAATTCTTCGGCTATGGGAATCATTACCCTGTATGAGTCAAATTGCTCTACACGAGTTTGCACTCAGCGTACTAAAATTCATATATAAGAAAACAAAGATCTACTTAGATAGTCGTTCAACCACGATACTCAGAATCTATCAAAGTTCAATCATATAAATAGATTTAGAAGATGGATATAGAAATGATGAATGGTGCATATGTTGACTAAGGTGGACGGTGTTTCCCATATTTGTCTGAAGGTAAGTGCCAGGATGAATCCTAATGGATTGAGATACGCTCCCACTGGCTTAATCTTAATATTAATATCGACACAGCTGGTATATACAAAGGTCCAAGCGATCGATTTATTGAAAATAAAATAATTATAAATATATTGACAACATGATTGGATCAAATTGAATCCAAGCCCATGGTCCTTATCAGCATCTTACATGGTAGTTCTCATGGATCCTGCGTTCCACGCTTGCTTAGGCAACGGAGACAGGGAGAACACACACATATTGCTATCAAAGTGTCAATATTTGATTTTTTTTAATTTTTTTTTTTGTTTTCATAAAAATGGGGCTTGATCTTAAACACTCTATTTCATCCTGGCGGCGATAAAAATTCGATATTTATGCCCGACCAAATCACTTAGAGAAACACAAATTCCAAAAATAAAAACAGAAGGTGATATGGTCGAGATAGACTCCGAGATATGGTGACAACTATCATGTTATTTCTAACACCTGAACTATGTCCTTTTATGAATAGACCATTTAACTGGCATACCAATTCCTATAGAAAAAGAGCTAAGTTTCCATCTACCTAGAATGGTTAGTGTCATCCTGAATTTTTCACAAGTTTCTAGACTTTGGGGTTTCATATTTCAACTTAAAAGTTTCTCCCTTACCCCCAAACTTAAATTTAACATTGTCCTCAATGTTCTTAAGATGAATGATTAAAAACATGAACAAGGAGAAACGGTTACCAATCGAAGGAAAGGAGTTAAGGAAAGGTATTACCGTGTCGCATGAGCATGGGTTACCTCCCAAGAAGTGATAAGCTTAAAGTCTTCAGTCAGACTAAGAAAGAATTAGTCACCTCATAAAATCATATAGCAATAGTCGGAACAACTGTGGATCACTTGAATCAAATAGTGTTATAACAAATAAAAGGAAACTGCAACATGCCAAGAAAATGAACAAACCGAGCACATCCTTATCTAGTTTTTTGTTTAAGACAACTACTTCTAGATGTGGTTCAGGTTCAGGCTCTATAAAAGGGTGTAGATAAAATATTTTCATCGGCTGGATTTCCTCGTAGGTAGGATCAAAAGAATCAGGTTGTATAGTCTGGAAAAACTCAACCAAGAACTTAGAAGCGCATAATAATAACCTGAATAATTGTGGATCCTCAAAGTCAATCATATTTGACCCACACAGTTGACTACAATGAAGGTGGTCATTCTTAAACAAATGTGTCGATTCTAATTCCCTAAGGTAATTAAGTTTAGTCTCAAAACTTAATCACCGACACATTTGAAATTTATACATTCCCATATATGGAAGAAAATATTTTGGTGCGAAAATAAAGTCAATCTTAGTATTATTTCCTAGGTAAACCACATCGACCAGAGGATGGGTTTCTAACAACTGGACTTCTTTCTAGACATCAACAGAGTCAGGAAATATAGTTTGAAGATGATCTTGTAAAATAATAGAGATGCATATGTCAAGTACCAAGTTAGGGACCTTTATAAGAGTCAAAGGTAAAGCACAGGGAGAATGATAGTCACCCCGAAACTTAGAGTTTTCAGTCTGTTTAGATAGATTGGTCACAATTTCCCTAATTTCTAAATCGTCAGATTCCTGAAAATGTTAAATTGCTTCTTATAGGTTATAATCAGGTGGTGCATCCTCACTCATATTTAAAATCTTTACGGGTCTATTTTTGTTATCTAAGACTATTGTTTCTAAATCATTTGACTCTAAAACAGTATTCTCAGGATAAACTCGTTCCTCTAAACCATTATCGACTTCAAAACAAGAAAATTCTACATCGTCTAAAACAGTGGTATCTCTAGTCAAATTCTCTTCCTTTTGAATAGGTGAATAATCATTAAAATTATTTAGATTTGAACCAGAAATAACACTATCACCATGAAGCACAATTGGAGTGACAATTTCCTGATCACTCTGCTTGTATATTTCAAGTTCTTCATCAATATTATCCTCATCATCATAATAATATGAAGATGTTTGAACCTCGTCTAAATAAGTAGTGTTACCAATTGTATTCTCGTCCTCTTGAATAGGTGAATAATTATCAAGAGTAGCACTATGTTGGCAATTAAGATTATTTTGAGCAATATTATTTTTTACAAGACTTTCATACACACTTAATGCAAATCTATTTGTATTCTCAGTCAACTGCTCGAGGGTTTCGTCTAGAGAAAGAGTTGGACTACTAAAAAAAAATCCCCCAACTTAATCCGAACCTTTTTGTATTCCCAGTCAACTCCTTGAGGGATTCTTCTAAAAAAAACAAATGGATCATAAGGAGTACTAGATTGCAACTGCTCTTGTGATTCTTCTAGAGAAGGATTTGGGATATCATAGGGATTATTAGATTTCATCTGCTTTAGGGCATCCCTCCAAGACAAAGAACTAGAATTTTTCTCATTTTCATGTTCATATGACGGGTGTGTATATGAATAGTAATTGCGATCATCCTGGTATGAGCAATAACCTCCAAAAGGTTGATGGTGGTCCCGACTACTATCCACACCATGTTGATAGTACGGATAATGTCTATTTTGAAATTCAGTCGGATATTCATTATATTGGTCCACATAATACCAGTTCGACATTTTCTGACAAAAACTTCCTAATATATTTACAAAAATCTAAGAAAATAAATCCTAACAGGAAGGGGGTTCTAAACATACACAAACAAGGATGAATCAACCAAATCAAACCTATTGAATCTAGCAAACAAAAAGCATGATAGCTCCACTTAGATTGTTTCTATACCATCTTTTATTCTTTCAAAAGGCAACTAGTTACAGTTTTAGCAAACCTCTTAGAACGATCCGAATTAGATTAAGTCGAATAGAAACAGGATAAGCTCTAAGGAGCTTTGATAACCCTGTCTCTTTGGAAATATTTCCTTGGGTTAAAAGGCGGCTCTAATCAACTTAAAATAATCTTCCTGAACTTTGAGTTAGGCTAACAGAGTAACCAATACAGTCCTTTTGAATGACTTTCCTATAAGCTCGCTACCCTATCGGTCTCTTTCTAGTAAAAATTTTAAGCTTAGGTTCGCGTTTGGTAACGTGTTCCTAAAGCGGGCAAGAAGAAAACGGTGATAAAATCCGAGTCCTTATCGTGTATGGCCAGTTCTTGCCCTTTACTGGAAAAGTAAATCCGAATTCAGTTCCTCAACATATATGCATACGAAGGAATACAATAAATCCACTTGCAGGGGATTCGTGGGTTGATCGAGTCTTACCTCTCATGTCGTACGGGGGATGAATCGGTTGTAATCAACTCGGGCCACCGACTCCTGTGTATGTGTACGAACCCGAGGGGCCGAGACAATATTGTAATTGTCGTCCTTCTCTGTTGCAGTTTATATTTAAATTACCCTTCTGTAGGGTTTAAAAATAATAATAATGTCCAAAGTCCCAAAATAAAGTCCAAAAGTATCCAAAAAGAAAAAAAATTACAAGAATAATCAAAAAAATTCTAATACAATTTTCTAAATATATATATATATATATAAAAATCTAATTAAAAATAAAATTCTTTGTCTTCTTTTCCGTTCTTTTAGCTTTAACTTTAACTCCAAGTCTTTGATCACCAAAGTCTTTGGGTCAATTTCCTTTTAATCCAAAATCCAAAAACCTGTAGCAAAAGATAAATACCCAAAGAAACATAAAATAGAATAAAGTGAAAATAATACTAAAAAAAAACCTAAAAATAAATCAAAAACACTAAACCTAAAGACAAGTCCCGGCAGCGGCGCCAAAAGTTTATATGTTTTAAAAATAGTGGTAAAAGATTCGATACCCGACTTGTAAAGATTTAATTTTTAAACCTAATTTTTAATAATAAAAATAAAGAAAATTAAAGTAGAATTGATTCAAGAATTGTGGAAAGAACTGAGACTAAGGATTCCACCATTCGCCAATTTTTCAAGTGATTTAACATTAATAATTATCTTGCAATTCATATATTCAATTTATTCAAAATATTGCCAAACTTAGATTTCCAAAGTATTAGTTGTAAATCAAAAGTATGAGACATCAAAATCTCTAGACTCAGCATGACCCATCAAAAGAAAACACAACTAATTGATAAAAATCATTTTTTTCAAAATTTAAATCAAAGCAAATAATTATAAAAGAATTACAAAAAAAATTAATAAAATAAGAATTACCACTTTATTATTGGAAAAATAGATTCCTCCGTCGCCCCAGTAATGGTGATTAGCTCATCATGTTTGAAACACTCTCAAAATAATATTTCATAGCTCAAAAAGTGTTTACAAAGAAGAAATAAAAACAACACAGAAGGTTTGATACGGTTATAATTGTTGCAAGTTGTGTTCTCTGTGTGGCTGAAGAGAATAGAAAACAGAAGCAATAAAGTATGGTTCATGGGCGCTTTTAAAATATGAAACAATATGCAACAAAAACAACGACTGTTTTTTCTAACCTTATGTTCTTTGTCTTCTTCTTCACCAGCAGAAAGTTATTTTCTTCTGAATTTTTTTCTCACTTCTCTGGCTTGATTTTTCTTTGGTCTCTTTACTATTTATAGGTTTGGGAAACTCTAAGTAGCCTTCCTTAATCGATAAGGATGCAAATATCCATCCAAAACCAACTTCACATACTTGTTAATCTGAAACAGAGAATAACTTCTCTTTCCGGTGTGGACTCGACTTTTCCAGCCATTTTTTTTCGGGTGAAACACTCATTATGACGTGTGTTGATCTTATCTTGATTGTTTCTTCACTTGGCTAACTCTCAATCACTTCCAAATCCCTTAAATCTCGTTCCAAACCAAACTCAAAAAAATTCTCTCGATAAGATTTTCTTCCCGCCCTTTCTGGAATTTGAATTTGAAAGGGGGTGCTCGTAATCCAATTGGTGGGTGACTTTAGTAATTTTTCTAGGTGCCTTTAACAACTTTTTGAGCTGATTTTTCCACAAATATTTATTTCTCAAAAAATACCTACAAAGACACAAAAACCCATAATAAGTACAAAATCAAGCACTAGTAGAATAGAGAATTGAGCACAATTTAGACATAAAAATGTGTCTATCAACCACCTTAGCTACGTATTTTTAACTGATCGCTGAAACTATTAATTTGGGGCCATAATTTTAATGGTCGTTGTTTATTCTATATAGCGACCAAATTCCGAGTGTCTCTACTAGTTTCGCCGCTGATGACCAATTTTATTGTAGTGGTCCAACAACGTTTTGGTTAATTAAGGTTTGTAACCGCTAGCTTTTTTGTTGGTGAGGTGTTAGGTCTAGTTGGTGAAAAGCTCCACCCACATATGATCTATTTGTTTTAGACATTATTGGTGTAGTTGGCTAAGGGTTTAACCAATGGAAAAATTCTGTTGATAAAGGGTTCAAGCCTTTACAATTATTTTGTTGACTTAAGGCTTAAACCACTGGCAATTATGTTTCTCAAAGTCCCAGCCCACTACAAATTTAGTTACTTAAACTGCTTATCACACTACAGATTTGAGTTGTTATAGGGTAATTTATCTAAGAATATCATGAAAAACAAATATAGATTTCATATTGATAATTAAATTTTACATTATTAATATTCAAAATATCATAAAATATACTCCAGGCATCTATAACTACAATATACATAAAGAGGACACACAAGCCTAGGTTGTGCTTGAAGTCTGGGTAGAGCGCTCTGAGAGTCCTGATCTTCACTTAACTAAGTTCTCCACTAAGAAAATGATTGGATCCAAGATTTCCAAAGGACCACCTTCAGTTGCAGTGGGGTCTCTCCAGCTTAAGTTTTCTTTTCAACAACAATAACAACAATAATGATCAGATTGCACTATAACATGACACATCCGTTTGGAAATTAATTCTACAGATCATATTCCTTCTTTTTTCCAACATATGCAAATCATATTGGAAAGATCTCAGTAAACATAGAAAGTGCCCCATTATATTCAAGAGTGCTTGTGGGAAGAAACTGGTTTATCATGGAACCCTATCGATACTATAGCAACAATATGATTCCAAATTACCTGCAACATATTTATCTCTATAATCCACTTCACTAGTATGCTCATCGAAAACCACATCTTCCAATATTACAAAGACAAGTTAATGTAAGAAAACCCCAGGGAAAACATAGATAATACTAATATGACAGAAGATAAAGTGAACATAGTTACCATTACCTAACTCGATGGCAGCAATCCAAATCTGTTGTTCTTTCTCTTTAGAGAGAACAGTACACTTAATATAGCAACCACCCTCACTGCATGAGATACCAGTATCACTCCAGAGTGTTCATCATAATCACTGAAGTACTGCTTCTGATCCATTAACAAAGTTGTCTTCCCAACACCTAGATTATGTTCACCAAGAAGATTTAGAATATTTAGTAACACGCAACAAAAATAAAAATCGAAAGTGATATTTGGATAAAAGAAAACTTACAACTCAATTGATTTGACAAGAACATTCAAAAACACCATAAGATCATGACTTATGGAAAAACAACATCACTAAAAAGTGAACGACATTATCAATACAAAGTCTAAGGAGGCTTACTCGTTATCTTCAGGTTAATTCCCATCTCCACTGTAATCTGCATCCCCATCTTTGAGGTTAGATAGTTCCTTAGCTTCTCTTCGATCTTAAGCCTCTCAAGTCAAACTGCAGAGGCTTGTTCAATTGATACTTCTTCAGCTGTCCTGATTTTACTTATATTATACAAATAGAAGAGGCAAAAAGAGTTAAATAAGCAACATTAAAAGCACACGAAAGTTTTAGATTGTCGTACACTAACCTATAATCATCTTGCAAGCCACCGTAATTAACGTAGTTGTAACCCAAAATAAGCCCTGCATCAACATTTTACATACCATTAAGTTGTCTTACTGGAAATACCACAACTGGTAGCAAGTCATCAAATAAGACAATTAGGAACAATCCAACATTTGTTATAAACCTCAATGACTGCAATTTAGTATATGGAGACATATCCAAGTTCAAGTCTATATTTTTTTGGGTTGCACTGATAAATCTAATTAGGTACAGAAAGCCATTTCAGTAACACTGCTTTCAAAAGATTATAATAAGAGGTGATGTAAAATAACCAATTTCAGTGCTTAGATGTTTATAAATCTTCGTTAAACCAATACAAACAAGATCTGAGCCGGTTACTCATATAAAATAACTAGCATGAGTAACCTTTTAGGTTGTAAAATTTAAAGAAGTACAGCACTGAGATTGTTTTAAAACGACAAAAAAGGTAATTAAAATCAAAATACATGTCGCATCAGAAGCTCAATTTTACATCACATAGTTCCAGCATAAGAACCCTAATCTAGTAACATAATCAAATCCATATTTATCAAACAATAATAATCTTGTTGTTATTTACTAAACCAGCTGAAGCAATGATCTTATAAAAGTCTTAGCAAAATTACGGATTAAACCCTAGCTTTATCAAAGAATAGTATGATGTTAACCTTTGCTCCACTTATGTGCAAATCACAAAACAAAACAACTCATTAAAAAATAAAAAATTTAAATTCCAACATAAAAAAAGAACCTAATATAAATTTAAGTTTTAGGATCATGAATTGACCTTCTTCTTTTGTTTACCACCACCAAATTTAGCTGGCTTTGAAGATGGAGGTGGAGCTTTGTACTCTTTGGTACCTGGATAAAAAAAGAATACACCCAATCAGTAAAACAAAACTAAGGAAAAAAATTCAGTCACAAAGCTTCAGTTTCCTCCTTCTTATACTACTATCTGTTATGGTTGGTCTAAACCCCCTGCAGATTCTACAAACTTAACAATGATGGTGCTTCCTCTACTGAACACCTTGCAGGTACAAGTGGAGTCATCCTTGCAGATGATGGTTCCTTTGTTGCTGCATATGCCAAACAAATTTTCAAGAATGGGAGCAATATGGCAGAGCTTTGGTCAATCAGAGAAGGTCTTGTGTTAACATATGACCTACGCATATCTAGATTAACTACATGTGGTTAGTGATTCTATGTATATTTTATACAGCTAATGCTTGGTTTGTATGTGCCTCCTTGGTTTTTTATCAATGTCCTGAATGATATTATTTCTCTAGCTCACCTGTTTCAGGATATTTCCTTCACTCACTTTTATCGTGAAGAAAACTTTGTCGCTTACCTTCTAGCTAAGAAGGCAACATATCCAGATGTAAACCAGAAGTGGATTTATACCCCTTCTATTTTTTAGACTTCTCCTCTGTATGAGGATGTAGCGGGAAGAGCTTTTCCACGTAATGTAAAACTCAGTTAGTTTTTGATTATAGATAGATCTTACTATTTGATGGGAAATATGATTTGATGGTTGGTGTAGGTATCCAACAACAAATTATTTGGTGGGAAATTATAGTGGCTAACAGTATTTACTTCTAGTATACTTTATAGTTGCCAAACCAAAGTGGTCGAACACTACTAACAACGCCAAAAATTAGATAGTTAGTGTAGAGGTGTCTACCAACATATCGACTTGGTAGCTAAACCTAGTGGTTGGGAGTATATAGCTTTTAATATACTTTTGAGTTGCTAAATTACGGTCGCTGAAAGCTAGTAAATGCATGTATGATATTTTTAGTTGCTGAAAAGTGTTGTTAAAGGGTTCCACCAACCTTAGTTGTTGAAAACCAGTGGATGGAGGTTTTTGTCAACCAAGTTTGTTTTCGGTTACAAAAAATGGTTGTTAAAGAGTTCCACCAACTGTAGTTAGTAAGAAAAAAGTTACTAAAGCTAAGTTTTCTTGTAGTGTACCCTTTGTTTGACTTTTATCCGAGGTCGATCATTTTCTTCCTGGTTCTTGCTTGTCGCTTCCACATCATACACGATCTTAAATTTTAACTTTTTATTCTCTCGTATCAGCTCTATATTCTTCTTCATCATTTCTTCTACTTTACTTGTCTTGCTTTTATTGCTTTTTCATGACTTCGGCGATGTGGTTGCCATACTTCCTTGATCGGAGACATCTACTTTCCTTTGTTTTGCTCATTTGGATATTTTGTATTGTTATCTCGTTCTTCTTAATTATTGATGCCTCCGTCAATGAGTTCGTTATTCACGAGTCCGTTTTTCTCGAACCCATCGTCCTCAGGAATTTCTTCTTCGGGTCTTTCTCCATTCCTTCTGTTCTCAAGTTTCGGAGTTTTCACCAACTCGTTGACTTGCTGGATGATAACTTCGACATCGATAGTTGATGTATTCCTTCGACTTCCAGCTCCTCGAGTTAAGATAACTCTTCTTGATGTGGTGTTGTCTTTTGGGTTTACACAATCCTTGCTGGTAGCCATGACTGAAATATCTTTTTCCTACAAAATCAAAGTTGACCTTACGAGTGTGCCCTATGAAATAGTTAATGAGATTCTTGAGTATGTCAGTATCACAAACGTCTTATATATGTACGGATCTGTCTTTCACTTTTCAGAAAGAGAACCTTTGGCAAATAAAAACTGTCGTTTCTTGGAAAAACCAAATCTGGGTGGTTGACAATAATATTTTTTAAAGATTTTGAATTATCTGAAGATCTTTGTAATGAAGAAATAAATGCCTGAGTATGATTTTCGTTTTTGATGATGAGTATTAAATATTTTGCAATTAATACGATGATATTCTCCTTGATCCAAGAAGAACTTTTAACATATTTTTCAAAAAAATAGTAAAATCTTTAAATTGATTTTCGATCTAGAACTCTCTTAAAACTTGTTTTCTCAAGAATTTTTCGATCTACTTATGTAAAGTGAAAAATCCCTAAGATAAATAGCTTGAAATTTTGAAAATTTTAAGATAATAAAATGAGAACTTAAAAACTCAAAGATGAACAACTGAAGTTTTAGAGTTAATGACTGAAACCTTTGACCGAAGGTTAGGTGAGACGAATTTCTTTACTCATTCCCTGTTTCTAGCGCTAAATTGTGGTAGCACAAAATCCTACTACCTAAGGTATGCATGATCTAACTAAGATGATATGGAATCAATATAATTATTAATATAAATAAAGCATATAAGTAAAGTGAAAATATAAAGACACAAAAGGTTTTACGTGGTTCACTTGTTAATGAAACCTACATCCACGGGATTGTAATATTAGTTGAGATGAATACAAGATTGAGTTTGGTTTGATTACAAGTGTGAACTGTTTTTTCTCTCAAATGATCTTGCAAATATGGTTTATCTCACAAAAATATATCTCTTATCTTGCTGGTCTTTTCTCTCTCAATTTTGTATGCTCTGAATATGCACAAATGACCTTCTTTTATAGCTCAAGCCCTATATCGGATGGCCCAGTTATCGAGTAACCTTTTTGTCTTCGAATTCGAACATATGTCTGAGTATCTCGCTCAACAGCCCAAGTTATTGTATCTTTCTTTGACACATTACCTATTTTGTTGGTCTTCCTCTAGTTTGACTAGTCTGACTTCGCATTTAATGCTCTCAACGCTCTCGTTCATCTTCACCGTTTTTTATCTCATGCCTTTATACGTGTCTTTATCTGTTTTCTTTGGTAAATATCTCGACTGCCACAAACACGTGGGTGAGAGGATATCATGATTCTACACTTTTATCATATTACATTACTCACTCCTCGGATGTCTTCCACGTGTACCATAGATTTTCTCCCCTCATAGGGAGATTATTATTCCTAATTAAGGTACATAGTTAAATAACTCTTCACGTTTTTCAAACTAAGGTTTTCTACCGAAGTTAAGGTTAACTAGCTAGCACGATGATGATGATGTCCAATAGACAGCGACCTAATACCCAGCCTTTAAAGGGCAGTCGATTACCGATAACTAGCTAGCATATTATCTCCACATCACATATGACTCTGTCATCGATGGGCCTCAATGTTTGATTTAGTTAAGAAGTGGGGATTTCATTCTCAATGGTAGGATACAACAGTTACGAATATTCCGATCACAAAGCAGATATTGTGTCAATTCAGGCAGGGGTAGAGCCGAAAAACCTCCTATTGGGAAGTAAATTTTTTTAAAGATAGGCGAAAACATAAAATAGGGCTTACGATGGGTAGAAAGATGCTTAAAATATATAAAATTGGACTTGGGAACCAGTCCAACAAGGTAGATAACCGCTGACTCCGCCCCTGAATTCAGATCACCTTGTCAATTTCGTAGTATAAATGCATTTTTGGGTAACTAAAATACATGATCCATTTTCGAGGCACATGTAAATTTCGGATCACAGTAGCAAGTTTTGGATTAAGATGCAAAGTTATAACTAGACATTAGACATCAATTGATATATTAAAATTATTATCATGCCCAGAGCTGTACTGTTTTGGGTGTTAGATAAATAATGAAAGTCCCTCCTATTTAATTGGCATTAGATTTTGATATCTAATTGTAATTAAGTAATGAGAATCCCATGAGACAAGAAAAGGGAGTACAAAATCCTATTGTAATTAATGAATCCAGCCTGCTAAGGCCATTATAAATGCATTGCACCAATCAAACAATGAACAAGGAAAATAATAAAGAAAGCGTAAGTGTGTAATTCCTCGAGCAAAAATTATGTCTAATTTCATTGCTAGTAAGATGCTTCTGGCTATGGCCTTATGTTTTTTGCTTGTAGGTGGTATTTCTGCGCGATATGGTTAGTATATTCAGTTTTAAGAACTTTGGAATTATTTTTGAACTTTTAATTGGGGGACATCCCTATAAATTAGGGGATACCATGTAAAATAAAATATGTCATGTTGAAGTATTTTCAAAAATCCCTTATTCATGATATTTTCATAATCCCTAATTTACCCTTGATAATTATTAGTTAATTAGTTATCTTAATTAAAATTTAAGATTATTATTATAGTTAGTGTGTTATGTTATTATAGAGAAATAGGTAAAAGAGGAGGAGAAGAAGAAGAGGTTTTTTAGAAAAAATGAGATTTGGAAAGAGCTTATAGAAATGAGTAAATCTAGTCAGGAGTTTGAGGTTGGGGAACCTTCATCTCAACAAGGAGAAGGGGTTTATGTTGCATTTGATAATGATTCTCATTTACAAGATTTTGTAGATAATCAAAATTTTATCTATGAGAAAACCCAAAATCATGAGCACGAAGGTTCAAGTGAAAAACCAGCCAATGGAAATGAAGAATGTGGAGATTCAAATGCTCCAAACACTCATGTATAGGTCCAAATTAGTTAGAAAGTGATTTTTAATGTTCAAATTGCCATGGATGTGCAGTGGAAAAGCTTTTTATCGGTACGGTATTCAAACATTACACAATGACGAAAAAAAATATTTCCCCAAAGAATATGTGGTTGGATATTCTGTCGGTAATACTTTGTACCATACCGAATGAATTCAAAAACATATCAGAGTTTTTGGGGAAGACAAGCATGTCAGTCGGCGCAGTTGACTAGATCCTTACTTTGCAAGAGTTGGGTCCAGAAATTTTAGAGTACTATGTGAATGATTTGGTAAGTTATGAAATGATTCCGAAAGTATGTATGGGCATTTGTTACGAGATATATAACTTGTTATGTTTATGTGTAATGTAGGAGTTCACAAGTAAATATGATGCAATAAAGTGAGTTATAGATACGGCTCTCAAGAATAAGTGTGTTCTAGTCAGAAATAATCAGGGCAGATTAACTCGGTTTGAGATGGCTTGTGAGAGAGGTGGGAAGTATGTTATCCACAAGAAAAAGGGATATGTTTATCCAAAGAAGACTAAAATAGTATACAAGACTATAACTAGAAAGGATGGATGCCCCTTTAGGCTTGTTTTTAATTTGAAAGGAAATGCATGAAAGAGTAACGTGATGTGCGGTAAACATAACTATCCGGATCCAAAGACCTTTGTAGACCACTCCATAGTTACAAAGTTGAAACCCGATCAATTCAATGAAGTAGAGAGATTGACTAAAACATGTACCACACCTAGTCAAATCCTCAGCGGTATAAAGGCGAAGGATTCAACTAACGTGACTTCTTTAAGTACTATTTACAGTGCAAAGACAACTATAAGAAGGCGACAATGGCAAGGAAGGTCAGTTATGCAAGAATTTCTAAAGTTAGCCACCGATCACAACTACACACATAAGAAGAAAATTGGGTCAGATGGAAAAGTCCTTCAAATATTCATTGCACATCCGTTGATGGCACAATTGGCTCAATCCTTCTTCTCGGTTCTTATGATGGACTTCACCTACAAGAGAAACAAATACCATATGTCGTTGTTCAACATCGTGGGTCAAACATCGGATAAGATAACATTCACGTTGGCCTGGTGTTTTATGAGAGACGAGCAGGATCATAGATATATATGGGCCTTAGAACAATTGAAGTTACTCTTCCAGACAATGATCTTCCAAGGGTTATAATAACTGATAATGAACAAGAATTAATGACAGCGATTCCAGAAGTTTTGCCCGAAGTGAAACCAAATCAAACAAACCAAAGTGAAACCAAATCAACATTGTTTAACGCGACCAAAGTAAATAATATATAAATTGTTCAAAGCAAATATAAATCACTCCCACCCAGCCTTTTTTGACACCCGATTCTTCTTCTTTTTCCCGAACATCTCCCTCGCACCAACATTCTCAATGTTCTTTAGTTTCTCATCGACCTCACGCATTTCTTCAGTGGTCAGTGTCACTCCTTCATCAACTTTGTAACTATAGAATTTCGAAATGACACCAATGCGTCTCCGCTATTTTTCATATTCATACATACAGCATATAGTTATTATACTTACGTAACAGTAAAACGCTTCATTGTTATTTGAATAAGAATACATAGTACAAACAAAAACCATAATAAAAGCATAAACATAAGTACCACGATGGATAAAAGCTTTGCGATAGAATCTGGAGACTGAGAAGAACTTGGGGTAGAAGCTGGAGCAGGGTTTGGCTTCTTTTTTTGCTAGGGAGGGACTTGAACATATGTCGGACGTACCACGTAACCATGACCCCATTTTCTATACTCCGTGATATAGAGTTCATCGGTTTCACCATTGACAACAACGACCCAATTATTGATATTTACCTGATATTTATCAACCTTTTCCCTCCAATGTAAAGGGAGTGGTGTAGGGGCGCAAGCTACGACAATTGTTTTCGAGGTCGATGTACACTCTTTCCATTTATGATAGAAAATATGGTCAGACACATAAAGAACCTTATTAGTTTGCTTGTACCCTAGCTGCCTCATTACACGGATTGGATTGTACATAACAAATCCTCCAGGGTGAAACAACGATCCATTATAAAAGGAAACATCATTATCCCTTTGGATGTAGTGTTGGTCTTCTTTATCCTCCTTGTAAGGATCAAACACTACCACTTCGGCCGTTATCTTATCCAAATCCAATCGCATTTCTATTAACCGTTTATTGTTACCTGGCTTTGGACCCCCTTTGAACCGGTATTTAAGAGCTCTAGGCCACACTTGTTGTGGCTCCCAATCAACATCTGTACTCAAATATAGCTTATCCTTGAACAATGATGGGAATTTTTCATACGCCTAGACCTATGTCAAGATAATAGAGTTTATAGGAATTAACATTATACCAATATACTTGGAAAAAAAAGGACAACAACGATTAAATTGATTCGATCTTACATGGAGGAGAGTCATGTTCCTGACAAAGTCCTTGCAGGTCGTCTTTGAGGATTTCCGCATCTCACTCAACAAATGTGTAACCACAACGGTGTCCCACGAGTTGTTGGGGACCTGATCTAAAGGATGCAACAATTGGAGAAAGTTAGCATTCACCCGGTTTCCACTAGTGTCGGGGAAAATCCTCGTGCCCAAGATACACAATATATAGGCAGTGGTTGTACGGCTAATATATTCGGGACCCGGTAAGCCATTCTCTTCTCTCAGTCGTGTCCCTTCAAAGGTTTTCCTTGAGCATCTTTAGCTTGAAAGTCTTAGTAGTATAACCAGCGTTCTTGTGAAAATTTTCTCTTGAAGTCTCGGCGTCCCAGCCAAACAACGCATTGGTAAGATTATGCAATTACTCTCATCCTAAGTCATTGGTGTAATTTTCTTCTGTAACAGCTTTTCCTCGTACTTCAAGGCCTAGAATTTGTTGAGCATCATCGGGTGTCACAGTCAACTCACCACAAGGGAAATGCATGGTATCGGTTTCTCCGTAAAACCGCTCCAATAAACAATTCACCGTGACAACATCATAGTCCACATGATTAGTAATCGCAGGGTACAAACCGCAATGTTCAACTATGACTATAACACCATCACATACCAAGCCCAAATCCCAAACAGGCATTGATTGTTGTCTGCAGACACGGACCACATCTTGTGATCCTACAAACAAAAAAAAACAAAACAAACATAAAAAAAACGATCATAAATCCTTAAAAAAACATAAGATGGATAATCTTACATATGTTAAATATATCGAATGAGCCCACGAGTATTTGTAGCCGAACAAAAAATCTTTATCCTCGGGTTCACCCCATATTTTGCTTTTAGGGAGAGGAGGTAGCATATCGTCAGGATGAGGGATATGACTCTTTTTATATTTCGTTTATTCTTCTTCAACTCCCACCTCAACGTGTTTCCCTTTCCCTTTCCTTTTTGGATGCGGAACTGCATAGGGTACATCCTCCTCCTCATCAATCGCGTTCTCTTTCCTTTTCCCTTGTGCAGGAGAAACTAAATCAGGTACATCATCCTCATCATCATCTTGATTAACAAGCAACTTTGCTTCAGTGGGTTCCCGGATTATTAATTTACTTCGGTCCCTCGGACATGCTCAGTGCCTCTCTTGTCAACGCCCAAACGTTTAAGCCCCTTACGAGGAGGAACGGACTCAGGAGAGGTAAGAGGATTGCTCCCTGATGAAGTGCCAACTTCCTTGGTAATTTTCTTAGATGCTTTCTTAGGAGGTTCCTTTCCTCCAAATATATTCCCTCTTGATCTAACAATCCATCAAAAAAAAAAAACTAAATAAGCATTTTATAAAACAAAGTCGCTTTGAATTAACCTCAACCGGCATGGGATAAACCTCAGTCAGTATTTCCATTTTACACATCGAGCATGCCGACAAAGAGAAAATCTAACACTATCAGTCGGCATAGATTAACAAGCTTACAAACTAAACCGACTGAATGGTTTTTTCACACATAGTTTTCTAAGAGTTCAGTCGGCATTGTCATAAAAAAGAAAGCAATACCGACAAAGGACTTTAGCAGATTTCTATATCTATTCCTATGTCAGTCGGCGTTGAATATCAAAATAAACCAACTACTTACATTTTTTACACAGAGTTTTCAAATGGTTAGTCGGCATTGTCGTAAAAATTTAAACAATACCGGCAGAAGCCATGCGAAAATTCTGAAGAGTATTCCTATGTCTTTCGGTGTGGTATTCAAACTAAAATTTCAAGAAATCAATATTGACAGTGGACATTCAAAAATTTTTGGAAATATAATTGTACTGTCGGTATGGTATTCAAACTACAGATACAATAAATTAATACTGAGAGTCTCAGTCGGTATGGTACTCAACTTAAATCAATGTTGACTGACACTCTAAAACTACAACTGAACATCAGATTTTTCAGTTCTAACCTATTTAACTATTTCAAATCAATGAAAACACTAAATAAAAGATTGGGAACCACTTACCTTCTCATTGAAGTCATTTGAGAAAGAGTTTGATTTTCCTCTTCTTATTCTTCTTCTAATTGAGTGGCAATGGAGGATAGTTTATCTTGATGTAACTGTTTCGCTTTTCGTTGAGCCGCCGCATCAATTCCATGATTAGGTCCAGCCCCCCTAGCACATTGTTTTGATCTAGCCATTTGCTATCTATAGATGTAATTGATCGACGATTGATTTTTGTATTCAGCGATTAATCGACGATGAAATGAAACAGTTAGGAGAAGTTATGGAGGTTTTAATGGGAAAGAGAAAGAGGAGAAGAATGTGGAGAATATGGAGAGAATAAAGGGAGAAGAATAAAAATATTTTGATTTTATCCCACAAATTGGGGGATACTTGATTAGGGATATTATTAAGGGTTAGGGATAAAGGGTATCATAGTAATATCAACACTACCAAAAATCTGGAAAAAAAAGCCTTAGTAAGATTTCTAGGTTGGGCCAAGTAAAAGTATTCCCCAATTTGTGGGGTATCCCCCAATTAAACGTTCTTATTTTTACCCACATAAATACTTATTGGTGTTGTTTCATTATTTGGTAATTTTCTAAGGAAGCACATATTTATTCATATAATAAAGTACAACTTTTTTAAAAAAAAATTGAATCCGCCAACATTAACTAAAAAAACGATTTCAGTTTAGAATTTTTTTTAAATAAATCCTATATTTTGTTATGTTTGGGTTTTAATTTTATTGTATTTTCCGAATTTGATGTTTTTAACTTTCTTGTAAGCAATCATGTAATCATTTTTTGGGTTGACTGAAATGTTATTGGATTTTTTATTTTTCAATTTTTTTTATAAAAAATGTACTTAAACTTGATTATATGTATGTATTTTCCTTTTTGCATATGATTAATATAAAAATTTGTACCAGATTAAAATTTCCCGTATACATTTTTGAAATTAGTTATCTAGCTTAAAATTGCTCATATTTATACTAGGAATATCAAATAGTTTTCTAGAACTTTGAAGGCAACTTTAGACAGGGTTATTGCCAGCCCTCAGGACCTTTATGGATAGATACATCTTCTTATCCTCCCTGTTTGTACCTTGAGCCTATATGCCCCTAAGAACTCAATGGAGGAAAGGTCTGACACCATAAGGAGGTTACAATCCAGCAACATTGCACAGGCCCTTCTCAAGTGGAATGACAGTGGCTTCCTCAATCTGCCGCATACCCTTCTTGAGCAGCTGAAGCTCCAAAAGAGCAAATCCAACAAAAGAAGGACTGGTGACTCCAATCTGGCAGCTTGCAAGAAGAAGCTAAGCTATGGACAGTACACAGCAGCCATCAAGGTCCTATCCTCCAGTGGTGTGGCTCCTAACACACATGACACACTCCTTGAGCTTAGGCAGAAACATCCCTGTGATGGTCCTGCCTCAGCAGTGGGAGATGAGCTGCTCACCTCCATCACAGCAGTGGTCAACCTTTGGTTGGCAGGAAAGTGTCCAGATGTTTTAGTGGAGTACATTGCCAGTGCTCCCCTTACTCCCCTGCTCAAACTCGGGGGGGCTCAGGCCCAAAGCTGTAGGGACCATCTGGAGGAGGCTATGCTCTAAATTGGCAGCCTCATCATTTTGCAAGGACATGGCAGTGTATCTTGGGGATTTCCAGTTGGGAGTGGGAGTTCCATGTGGTGGGGAAGGAATCCTCCATGATGCAAACAGACTTTTGGAGCTGCAAGGTAATTCACTCACCAGGTGTATGCTCCTTATAGACTTCAGGAATGCATTTAACTTGGTTGACAGGTCATCCATGGTTAAAGAAGTCAGGGTCAAGTGCCCCAACATCTCATGATGAGTGAAGTTTTGTTACGCTCAACCTTCCAAGCTATATTTTAATGACTCCACCCTCCAGTCAGCCACAGGGGTCCAGCAAGGTGACCCTTTGGGACCTCTACTCTTTGTCATAACCCTCCATCCTCTTATCTCCAAAATTACCTTAGAATGCAACTTAGACATGCAGGCATGGTATCTTGATGATGGGACCATATCTGGTGATACCTTGGAGGTGGCCAGGGCCCTCAATATCATTAAGTCTGAAGGTTGCAAGAGAGATTTATTCCTCAACATCTCTAAAACAGAGGTGTTTTTGCCACAAACTGATCCCAGAAGCCTGAAGGATGGTACTTTCCTAGCAGACATAGGCAGACCCAAGAATAAGGTGAAGTTGCTAGGTGGCCATGTAAGCTTGGACATCAAATTTGCAGTGATTTTGCACATTTTAGGGTTGAGAAGGCTCTTCATATCATGGAGACCCTGAAGTCTCTACAAGATCCGTAATGTGAGATGCTCCTCCTCCGCAACTGCGCTGGAGTATCCAAGTTATACTTCACCATGAAGACCACTAAGCCTCAGGCCATCCAGTCACCTGCAGCCCATTATGATCAGACACTACGCCAGTTCCTTAGACACTTGGTAACGAGAGATGGGCCTGGGTTTGGTCCCTTACAACAGCGCCTTGCAACCTTACCAATGAAGGATGGTGGGCTTGGAGTGTACACCATGGAGGACACAGGCCATTATTGTTACCCGGCTTCGTATGCTCAGACTCTTCAACTGCAGAACTCTATCCTTAGATCTCTCCAGGCAACAGACTTTCACCCATGTTTCCAGCAGGCGTTATCTAAATTTACCCATTTTTTGGGCTTACTTCCTCTATCGACATCAAGGCATCATCCCTAAGCCCAATGTGCACATTGGCAGCCCATTACTTCGGTGTTGTTTTGAAGACCATCCCCACCAGGTTCACAATATCTGACCGAGACAACATGTTATGGCAATGCACTAAGATAGACCAGGCCCAAGATTTCCTTAAAGCGGTCCCCATATCTGGGATCAACCAATCAATTGGGCCTTGACAGTTTCGGGCCATTTTGTCCTACATACTTGGTATTCCTTTGTTCGCGGAGAACATTATATGTTCTTGTTGTGGCAGAGGCGTGGATGTGTTTGGTGACCATGCTCTTCACTGTGCTAGTGAGGTAGGGCTCAAGTTCAGACATGACATGGTCCGAGATGTGGTTGCCGACATATGTTTCAGGGCAGGCGTGTCGGCGCATAAAGAGGCACCATTTGGTTTCTTGTCCGACGATGAGCATTCCCTACGGCCAGCGGATATCCTAGTGTGCAATTGGGAGAATGGGAGTGATGTCTGCTTCGATATCACTGGTGTGTCCCCTTTCACAGGTGGTGGGAGAGTCGCCTTCTCGCCTGGTCAAGCCATATCGCATGCTATCACTCGGAAACACACCAAATATCTGGACAAGTGTGTGGCTCGCGAATACGGCTTGGGTGTACTTGCTTTTACAACCCTAGGCGAATTAGGAGAGGACACGATAATCTTTGTAAAGAGGTTGCAGAACTGTATAGCCAGCTTTGATTACAACCACAAAATCGGCAACTCTCTTTTCTTTAAACTAGGGCTAGTTATCCAAAAAGGAGTTGAATCCCAGCTTGTGGCCAGGCTTCCCTCTGTTTCAGTGTAAATGTCTTTTCCATCCAATAAAATTCCGGTTTTATAAATAAAATAAAATAATAATAAAATCCCTTCTTTGATTATAATTATAAAATTGGCAATTCCCTCTTCTTTTGATTAGGCATCTCGATTCAAAAAGGGGTAGGTGCCCAGCTTGTTGCTAGGCCTCCTACCAACTCAGTGTAAAAATGTTTTTCTCCCTTTAATGAAAATCCCTTTTTATAAAAATAAAATAATAATAATAATAATAATAATAATAATAATAATAATAATAATAGTACAATAGGAAATGAAAAATATAAATATAAACTCGTAAGAATAAGGAGTATAAGGTGGAATATTCTTTAATTTTAAGAAAAAAAAATCCTATGAAATAATAACTAAATATTATAAATAAAAATTATGCATTTATATATTATAAACACTATTTTTTCATTATTTTTTGATAAATTCTAACACGCAAATCTCGAAAATCATAGGCCCTAAAATAAAATTACACACAGTTATGGATCATGTTAGAAGCAATTGTTGGGATTTTAAATTATAATACAACATAATATGTCTTATAGGTTATATTCTTCTATCATTTTCCGCTAGTCGCTGAATTATTCATAGTTATTACCTTTACATTGGGAAAATTCATAGTTATTACCTTTACATTGGGAAAAAAAAATTTAACCTAATATTTTATTTTTCTCCGAACCTGATTCGATAATAGAAATACGCTGATTGGTCTACATAAAATTAAATTCTTCTAGAAATAATAATCTTCAGCTTCTATGCCTTTAAAAGATAATTTCTGATAGGTTCACACTAAGATTTCTTATTTACCCATATATGCATGTGATATAAAATATGTTACCAATTACTAACCAATGGTTGACGATTATGCAGATTATTGTCACTACATGGGTCAATGTCAAGATGATGATCACTGTACAAGAACCTGCAGAACAACATGTTTCTACTTTCATGGATGGTGTAATTTTGGAGCTCTTCCTTCTTCAAAAGTAGATCCGAATTAACAACATCTTCAAAAGTAGATCCGAATATCATTGTTGTTAATGATAATGCACTAGGAAGGTATTGTTGCCAGCCCTCGAACTTATTTGATTACGGAGTAAGCTAATAAAGGGATATACTAGTCTTTTGTTTGCCTTATTATTTATTGTTTGTAAGAGAAGAAAATGACAAACCAAATAAATGAAAAAGAAAGCTTTCTTTTATATATATCACCCGTACATTTATTATCTATAATGCCTAAAACAAGTAATTAAATTAGCCAACAAACCTTTATAATTATTCCATATAACTCATAAAATTATTAAATCCCTAAATCCATAAAAAAATATATAATTACCTAATTTTTATAATTAAATCTATATAAAATTTTTATATAATTAATGATTTTAAAGAATAGTCAATACCTTCGATCAATTTTAATTTAAACATGATTGAGAAAAAATAACATCATTTTTAGATTATATTTATGGAGTTGTATTAAACGATTCTAGAAAAAAAATCAAAACCTTAGTTAATTCCACTGATATTATTGTAGAGTTTTTCAAGAAAATAAAGTAAACCACTAATTATTTATATTCATTTTTTCCCAACTATGATTACACTTTTTTTTTTTGATCGGATATGAGAAAATTCATTGAACAGAGAAGGTACTTAAGGGGGGTACCTCAACCCAATGAATACAAAAAACCCACAAGAAAAGCTAATGAAACATATACAATCAAGGTGGACAAAATAAAGAATCCCAAAGGGCTACAATTAAATTGGCGGTTAGACCTAACATTTTTATATTCGATTCGGACCAAAAAAACGCTTGAAGTTTAACATTTCTAATGATACCTTCTACTCTTTTCTTTTTGTTTTCGAAGACCCTTGCATTGCGCTCCTTCCAAATACACCACCAAATTGCTACCGGGATGTTGTTCCAAATTCCATTAAGTCGATCATCTCCCCAATTTATTTTCCAAGATTTAACGTTTTGAGAGATGTTGGATGAATAATTCCAATTGCTCCTAGACCCTTCAATGAAGTAATCCCAAATCCTTCGAATCCTCCAACAATCATAGAATAGATGGTCGCTAGTTTCATCATTATCGTCGCAAAAACAACAAAGGCTAGAGACCTCCATGCCCCTTCTTCGAAGCTTATCTTTATTCATTACCCTATCATGAGAGAGGAGCCAAAGAAAAAAATTGATTTTGCTAGGGTAATTGCGGCTCCATACCAAATCAATTGTGTAATTTGGCAAATCTTGTTCCTCTTCGATCTTAAGATCATCTTTCACTTGACCATTTTCATTACCAATCCAAAGACGACTATCCGAGACGCCTTCTTGAAAGGAGAAAGTAGAAAGAATATTAGAAATACTTGATACTTCACTAGCTATTGATTGATAGTATCTTTGTCTAGCCATGAATTTCCATCTTATTTCGTTGTTTACTACATCGAACATACGAGCTACCACGACCTCTTTTGTCCTTGAAACTTCATAGGCCGAAGGAAACAAGTCACATAATTTTCTTTCCCCGATCCAAATGTCTTCCCAAAATCTAGTTTCCATTCCCGCTCCAACCTTGAGTTTGATGTTCTTATTGAAACCTTCTAGTTATTTATAAATGTTTTACCAAAGACTTCCTCCTTTTGAACCTTTAGGTTTTAAAGTTTCCCAACCGGTAGGGGATTCACCGTATTTTTCAACTATTATTTTCCTCCACAAAACATCTTTCTCTAAGCCGAAGCGCCACCACCATTTCTTAAGCAAAGCCGAATTCACTAGATTCATTCTTCTAATACCAAGCCCTCCATTTTCCTTTGGTTTGGTCACCATTTTCCACCCAATATTATGAATTCTTTTAGAATTTTGGTTGCCATCCCATAGAAAGTTCCTCACTACTTTATCAGTTTTCTTGGATATGGCACATGGAGCAAGAAAGAGAGATAAGTAATATATTGGTAGACTTGCTAAGATACTTTTGATAAGAGTTAACTTACCTCCTTTCGCTATTGTTTTTCCATTCCAAGAAGAGATCCTCTTCGAACAAATTTCAATCGTTTTCTCCCATTTTTGTAACCCTCCTACTTTGTCTCCCAATTGGAGACCAAGATAAATACTATGAAAATTTTCAAATTTACAACCCAACTTGTTTGTAAAACTTTCCAATCCCTCTTCCAATGCGACTCCATACAAGCTACTCTTAGAAAAATTAATCTTCAAGCCCGAAGTTAACTCAAAACAAAAAAGAATGTAACGGAGATTATTAATTTGATCTTCCTTCGCATCGAGAAAAACAATTGAATCATCGGCAAATTGTAAGTGATTTATTTTGGTGCCTCCTATTTTTACCGAGAACCCCGAAATTTGATTGAATTCTTGATCTTTTCTCAACATACAACTAAGAACCTCACCCACAATGGTGAAAAGAAAGGGAGAGAGAGGGTCTGCTTGACGAAGTCCCTTTTCGCTACCAAAATAACTATGCGACGAACCATTAATAAGAACCGAAAATTTAGAACCATATAAACAATTTCTAATCCAAGCCCTCCATACACCACCAAACCCCATTTTGAATAAAACCTCATTTAGAAATTTCCAATTGACATTGTCAAACGCCTTTTCGAAGTCTAACTTGCATACCAAACCCGAATCATTTTGACGGATTCTAGAATCAATACATTCATTAGCTATTAACACACCATCATAAAAAAAAAAAGCTGCGATAATCAAATCAAGGATATTTCTACCTTTAATAAAACTAGATTGGGTCGAAGAAATAAGAGAAGAAAGATAAACCTTTAGACGCTCCGCCAAACACTTGGATATTATTTTGTACACACTCCCGATAAGGCTAATGTGCCGAAAATCTTTAAATTCCTTTACGACCACCTTTTTTGGAATGAGAGCAATAAAGTTGTTTTTCAAAGACGAGTGAAGAATATTGTGATCATGGAATTACTTGAAAACCTTCATCAAATCATCTTTAATAAAATCCCAACAAACTATGAAAAACTTCATCGGGAAACCATCCGGGCCCGGGGCTCGATCTACTCCCAAATTATGAATTGCGAATTTTACTTCCTCTTCGCTAAAGGACCTCTCCAACCATAAGCTAGCTCTCTCATCGATCTTCTTAAGGCACATATTCTTGATTTCAGGACGATAGTGAGATTTCTCTTTAAACGCAATCTCGAAATAATTTGCGATACCCACCTTAATTTCCTCTTTGTTACCGGTCCATCGACCATTGATACGAAGGTTGATGATGTTGTTTGAAGCTCTATGACCCTTCACCATTCGATGAAAAAAACTTGTATTTCGATCTCCGTCTTTAAGATATCTAATTCTAGATTTTTGCCTCAACATTACACTTTGACGCCTATGAGCCAACTCGAAATCCGTCTTATCCTTCACAAGCAACTCTTCTTCGTCTAAGGATAGATCCCTCCTATCATCTAAATCTTCCAACACTTTCATTTTAGAGAGAGTCGTATCCATGGCCTTTTCTATGCAACCAAAGACATTTTTGTTCCAAACCTTTAAATTCTCCTTTAAAGCGTTTAGTTTCTTCACGAAACATTCACCGGCCGTACCTACAAAAGAAAACGACTCCCACCAAGCTTTCATTAAAGGAATTATGTTAGTGTCTTCTAACCAAGCTAATTGAAAACGAAAGGGGCAAGCTCCTCAATCCGTGTCCACGGATCCTAACTCCATCGGAAAATGATCCGAAAATGGTCTTGCAAGACGCTTGAGAACCAAATTCGGGAAGTGCTCCTCCCAATCCGAGGTGACTAGAAAGCGATCAATTTTGCTCTTCTTATTTGGCGGTCTTCCCCAAGTATACTTGGCGCCGAAAAGATGCACGTCCACAAGATCAAGATCAATACAAAGATCGTTAAAAAGTTTCATAGAGTTTGAGATTCTACGACACCCCCTTCGCTCCTCCATAAATCTTATCTCATTGAAATCTCCACCAATGCACAAAGGTTTTCCTTCCCAAAAACCTCGTAATGTAGCGATTTCCAAACGAAAACCCTTTTTTTCATTAATGTTGCAAGGACCATAAACTCCAACTAGAACCCAACGAAAATTATCCTCTACATTTCGACAAGAGATGCTAATAGAGAAAGTAACTTCAAAAAAATCTTCCATTTCGATCAAATCCGAATTCCAAATCAACAAAATACCACCCGAGCTTCTAATGGAGTTTAGAGCTATCCATTTACACGGATTAGCTCCCCAACATTGACGAACTATGCTCTCGGAACACAATTTAAGCTTCGTCTCTTGTAGCATGAGAATAGAAGGTTTCCACCGTCTCACAAGCTTTTTTAACTTTGAACGTTTTTCCGGGTCGCCGAGACCGTTAACATTCCAAGAAATAATCTTACACATTGGATAAAAGAAAAACCTCCGATAAAGATCCACAATCAAGATACAAATGAATCAATAAAACCTTGGCTTGTGCCTCTCTCTTCCGCATTCTATACGTATTTGAAAGCTTGACCATGAGCTAGAATAGAGCTATATACAAAGTTGAATTCTCGATTTGAAAATTCAATCCCCGAGCATTTGCCACTCTCTTTAATTTGGTTGAATATACGCACCAATTTTTCGTGGATTCCATTGGCCAACTTTACATCATCATCCTCATCATGAAACTTTGCGCCTCGCTCCATAACCCTATTTTCTTCTTTGCTAGTAATACATGATGACAATAAAACAACTCATGTCAAGTAACTTTTATACCAATGTTTGCAAAATGGGCTTAAACGCCGGTCATGGATATGACCGTGATTGTTTTTAACGAGAGCGATTTATATTCGGCTTGATCATAATCGGGATTGGTTTAGTTTTAATCGTACGGTAACACAGTTCATATTCCTTTGGCCCCAGATATGGTTACCCATAAAATACACACCACGTCTGGTACACCACTAAGGGTTAATACGCTATTATGTTTTAGCTGGTGGTTGATCAACCAACTAGTAATATGTATGACGACAATAAAGCTATACCGGTCAAATAACCTCATGTGCATGTAATGCCAAAAAATCGATGAAGTCTTTAATAGTCAACCTATGGTCAACTTATGATTTAGTCAAGTACCAAAACTTTAATATTTGGATAACTGGATTAGATACCAAATTCTAGTGCAGACTAAAGAAATAAATACAGGCACCAAACATCAAATAGTTTTTTTTTTGTTTTTCCTGTTTGGAAAACTTAGAAATCATAATTAACGTGCCATGTTCCCTTGTTTCATGATCAGTAGATGAATCAAAAAGTCAGCAGAGTACCACACTCCATTGTTCAATCATTTCTAAGCATAAGCTAACGCCATGCCTGGCGTCCACCATAGATAAAACCAGCTTTATGAGATCAAGTCACTCATACCTCAGAAATTTGAGTGAAATTAAACTTCCAACAAAACTAATGTGAGTGAAATGTTTTGGTATATTGGGGATATCCAAAGTCGTAAGTTCTCCATTTTTTGTGTCATAAGAAACTAAAACATCCTCCAATGAATCTTCACCTTCTAACCTTACAGCACCTCCGTCTAATTGAATCTCGCGATTGTTATTGAGATAAAGCAGGGGCCATAACAAATGACATTTGGTTTTATTTTTCGAAAAACTGAAAATTTTGGTCTAAGAATCTATAACTCCATAGTCTTTCATCACCCATAGATCAATGTTGCTCTTACCATCAACTGATAGGAAAAGATCCTCTCCCAAGACACCCACATATATATCATGTAATAAGTACAACTCTAATTTTGAACGCAAATACAACTCTAGTGATTCCTATCCAATGAATAACCCCATTTAAAGAGGTCACACATATATTATGATATCCATCAGAAGGTATGTTTCCGATATTTTCCCATGATTTAAACTTAATCCAAAAACCCAAACTTCAGAATAAGCATCGTCATCGACACTGTCCGCTATTTTGAACAACTTGTAGTCATCTATTTTCCAATCGTAACAAACCCCATTGTGATTACTAAAAACAATCCAGTAACCCAATCACATGGATCAAATAATGTAAACAGAAGTATAAGATCAAAAATCAATTACAACAAAAGATAAGAAGGATGAAATCAATTGCAACACAGAAAAAAACAAAAAAAAAATGAAATCAAACGTTCCCGAATTATACGCCCGTCCAATTCAATCTCCGTACCCAATTTGTGAATGTAATCAGTTTTTCGAATTATTCGCGAATTTGACGTTCCGAATTAAATTCGGCCATATCAATTCGGCCCATTATACTCCCGATCCATTTAATTTCAGTAGCTACCGGGCTTAGTAACATCTTCATGGCCCAATTTTCCGTTCCCTTCCTTTTTTTTTTTTCCAAAAATTGTTTGCTGACAGATTCGAACTAGGGGTGAGCATGGGTCGGTATGACCGGTTTTCACCTTATCCACAACCAATCCAATTCATTTCAGATTTTAAATTTGGCATCAGCATCCAACGGAATTACATTCAATGGAGGCACCGACAACAGATTGGATGCGGATAAACCAATGGATTCGTTTTATAATTAAAATTTATAATTAGAGAAATAAAGCTTGAGATGTGATAGTTTTTTTTTGCTTTGTTTCTTTGTTGTTCTCAAAAGACAACAGTACAATGCAATATGCTGACTTCTGGGCAACTTGGGACATTACTAGAAAGGGCCTAGCATCGTATAACTTTTTCACGCTAGCAGCTAATATCTAATGAAATTATAGGATATACTGAAATCAAGCCCACCAGAGAACAAAGTAATGAAAAACGTTTCCATTATCGGAGTTGCGACTATAACTAGGGGTGGGCATTTGGGATTGAAAAGAAAATATCACATCTCAATTTCGACCCTTTGTCAATCTAATGGGTCTGGGTGTCCAACAGATTTTCATAATTACACCCAGGCCCAATCCGTAATCCGTTGGATTTTAAAAATCTCATTCACATCCAGCCCATTAGCGAATGATCTGGATACCTATCCGCAAAAATACGGTTGGGTCGGGTAAAATATACGGATTCCGGGTCAAGTACTCACCCCTAATTCGAACACCTAACCTTTAACTCCTTCCAAGGACTCCACTCTATTAAACCATCGGTTCTTGGTTGTTAAACTTATATTTAATATATATACTCTCTCTGTTTCATTATTTCTATTCTCTATTTCATTTTCATCAGTTTTAAAATTGTGTCCAGCTTCTATTTACATTCGTATTTTTTCAATGAACTCTCGAATATATCTTTAAATCTTTTATATTTATAAATTAATTTTTAACATGACCCAATTTAAAATATTAAATAATATTTGTATAATTAGTAAACAAATTTTAAATATATTTCTTCTTAAACTTTCATTCCTTTTAAAAAAAAAATATATTTAGCTTTAAACATTAAATTCCTTATTAATTTTATACTCCATAAAAATATAATCTTTTCATCTCTATAACAATCCTTTTTTTATTTCCTATTTATAATCTTCATAACAATTTTAGGTAGTTTTTAAGACCAACATTTTTATTAAAATAAAATAGGTAAATAACTGAGGGTAGTCAACTAAAATTGGCCTCCTTAATATTTTGACAAAGTCAATGTGGACTAAAATTAAGAAACGGAGGGATATTTTGAATACACAAATCCATTACCCCCACCACTACAAACATAATTTATTAATATTAAATTATTTCTCTATACCGAATTTTGTGTGTCGAATTCGTATCTCTAAAATGAATTATACACGTATGTATGCTGATCCGAATTATCCCCGAATCATAAATAGTTGACTGGATTTTTGACCGAATTTGACTTTTACGAATCCGAATAATACTCATACTTTGTCGTTCCGTACATTTGCCGAATTCCGAATTACTAACTAGGCTGTTTATAAGCCTATAAATAAAAAACTTCTAAATATAGGTCTCAATTAACAATGACTTATATACTCTTAATATTTTAATATTAATCTGGGAAACATTGAGATACTGTAAGAAACTCTTTGCTTCAATCTCAAGCAACCAAATAACCACCCCTTGGAAAATCCATGTAGGTGTTAAATAAGGTTGTTATCCACTTCTTATGTTAATCAAGAACAAGGTTGAGACTTTGAAGACTTCACTTGAGGATTGTTGAACAAAGATTCAGCTATCTTCTCTAAGATATATAGTTTCGTAACCTATATCTAGATTTGATATGTTTATAATTCTTATCTATTCTAAGGATTTTCTACTATAAGGTCATTCAAGAATCATTGATCAAATCATATTTGGTAGAACTTTAATCACGATTGCTTAAACATTTATCTTTAGAAATCCTGATTTGAAGAAACTCATTTAGAATTAATCTTAGATTGATTTCGTGTGAGACGGATTTGATTAGGTATCTCCATAATTTTTGAAGAGTATAAACCTTGATCAACTTGAATTAGATTTATATAGATAAAAGGAAAAGATTTTTGTCACCTTGATTTTTCATTAAAAAAAATAAAAAAAACAATTAATTGTCATGTTGAGGCAGGATAGAAATAGTCTTTTCAATAGTTTGAATAACAACTTCTAAAGAGATTGGCGTTGGATTTTTGCTAGGAGTTTTTCATAGGTGTATGAATACAACTGAATCAGGTAACTTGGTTGGTATACTTTGTCTAAATTATATATAGTCTAAAGTCTGATAGTAGACAAGAGGTGAAACTGCTTAATTCAGTGTGTGTTTAATCTGGACTAGGTCTTGGGGTTTTTCTGGAGAAAAATCATCAAGCATTGTGTCTGTAGCTTCATCTTTAGGGTTATATGTGAAACAAAAATAACATATTCCAAAGCTATTATAGATTTTTCCACTCTTCTCCCGACCTCCTTGGGCTTATGTGGTGTATTTTCTTTTCTTTTTAACTATAGCTTTACGTCCCTTCTTAGGCCTATTCTTTGACTCACAATGTGATGGCCTTCGAGAAGGAGAATTAAAAAACTTTGTCATTATAGACGAGGATATCGATGTCGAAGAATCTGCTAAATATGATTATTGCTCCAAGGATACCAATAAAGAGCAGGTCTTGGGAATAAATTTTTTCTTCTTCCTTATCTTATGCTTCATTAAATCAGGCAAGTCAACATGACGTTTTAACTTCATACTGGATTTGAAATTCAAATTCACTGGTGGAGATATTGAGATATTACGACAATCATGGGATGTAGCTCCGGCAATAAATACATTTGCAGTAAACAAACCAATGTTAGATACCAAATTGTTGATCTAAGAATGGCATTGAACCTATGGATATCGCGAATTTTTAATCTAATAGTTGTCAAATCCTTAAGCATTAAGGTTGCAGGATCACTGAAAAAAACTTCTCCACATAACTTGCCTAAAGCATGAAGAGCCTCAGATGACCAAATTTTATAAAGGACTCCAAAAATTTCCACAATGAAATCAATATCTAATTTAGATGATGAGGGCCATAATTGATGATCCCACCTAAAAACTGAAAACTTCACAGACTCAATAGTAAACATGAGTTCCAAATTTACAACTCCATTTGTTTAAAAGAGATCTTTATAAGAGTTCAAAGGATATAATTCAAGAACAAATGCGAAATTTAACTCAAACATAAAGCCTATCCAGTGGGAGCCCAGTTAATCACCGGGATATGTGATAAAATGAGAAAAGCATCATTCCACAAACCTATGAGATTTTTTCAATTGAGATATGTGATATTTATAGTATCTTTCCGTTTGGATGTAGAAATAGAGATAGTTGCAGCAAAGTGATCACAAAGGAATGGTGAGATTTCCTTTGGGGTAGGGTGAGGAATGAAATGGTTTTGTAGATGTTTTGATAATATAACTTGGGCATATATAGGAAGGAGTAGGGATGTAAGACTTTGAACGATTAGGGTTTAGGATGGGTTTAACTAAAGAGACATAAAAGTTGATAAGATCCTTTAATGCAGTTACACTAGAAAACCAACCTTAAAAACACTCACCACCAAGGATGAAAAAAGATCTGAGATCAGATGCTCTGCCCTCTCTCCTCTTCCCTCTTCATCCTCCTCACGACCTTGAACCACCACCCCTCATCCACCCAACTCTCTTAATCTCTCTCACTATGCCTCCTCCTCCACCCCATCTAGGAAAATCTTCTTCTCCAGTTCCTACTCCCCCTCCAACCTCCTTTCAAATCGACCGTAAAACTTTCACCTTGAAACTAAAAATAGTAGGTGGTCTAAAACGAAATACAACACCCAAATCATTCTCTCTGAACTTGGCTCAAAATCTGAAGCATATGGGGTTATTACAATCAATCTTGCTTCCTAAATGGAATCATCTTTGATGGATGCCATTAAAGATGGTGAAAATGGTGATGCCTACTGGCATTTCTCTGACCATCCTGCGTGGCTAACTCTTCAAAAAGCTTCAAATGAAAAAGGTTATTTTCTTCGTCTTACCCTTTATAGACTTGATGGAAAAGGAACACTTAAATTTTTCTTCACACCCTTTGGAGAGTATTGTGCTGGTTGGTTTGCTATGGCCTTTGCACTTCAAAATATCATCCATCCAACTTCACCAAGCTTTCCCAATCCAATGGCACGACGCTCACTTCCTACCTCTCATATCCCACCACCCATCATCCCATTATTTCAACCAAAACCCTCTACACATACCCAACCTCCACATCCCATGAGAAAACTCCAGCAAAATCCACTAGAAAAAACCTAGCAAAAACCCACAACTCAACACTCATCACACACTCAAAACCACTCCCGTCTATCGGCCTCCACCACCCCGATCTCAATAAAATTATCTCTCCCTTGTGATCTTGTCATTGTATCAAACAATATCACCATAAAGGATATTCAAGACTCACCACCTCAATACCATGGGTCATTTATGAAACTACAAGATTCTCTAAAGGACCACAAAGATCCACTTGAAGTTTGGGAAAATGGTTTAGTATGTACTGCTGCTAATCTTATATCTGCTTGGAAGGACATAGATGTAGAACTTGTGGATTATCTCCACACCTCTCAACCTTTTGACATAATGTTGGTAGATCATCATAGGGCTATTATATTCTTTGAAGATCCGCAAATAAGAACATTCTTTGCTCTATCATCTTCAATTGCTTTGGAAAACAACTTCCTCACGTTCTCTCCATGGCTGCCATCATCATTAATACCTCATAATCATAATAAAGAATCTTTCTTCAACATAGGTTTTTATGGTCTCCCTATGTATTTATGGTCCTCCATCATCATTAATGCTCTTGCAAATAAATATGGTGAACTAATGGAAATAGACAAATCAACCTTAAACTTAATTGATATTTCTGCTGCAAGAGTAAAGATCAGAAATCTTAAAGGAATCAACGCAACTCCCAGATGGATGAATCTACATACGGCGGTGGGTTTGACCGGAATCATGGTGCAAATTGAAGATGTGGTCCCACAGGACCCTTTCTGGAAGTGACCTATGATCTCTGTTCATCCAACACAGAAAATTTTTTGACCACTACGAACGAGCCTGCAATTCCACCTACCAAGTTTGCAAGATATGTGCTTCATTTAAAGCTTCATTAATAAACCTGAGAAAAGGGAACAACATCAACAATAGGACAAACAAGACAACCAGATCATCTAGGAGACAAAAGAGACATAATCACTCACATATAGATTAGAGACCTTATCCGTCACCTAACCTCTGCAGAACTCCTCTGTTCTTTCTGGTCAATATTTATCGGTTTCTCCTTCATTAAATACATCGTCTGAAATCAGTACAAGAAAGACAAAAGCTTTTAAAATTGTAATTCCAGATCTCAGAAATACAAATCTCGATTCTGACATTCAGTCCTGCCCCCATTACAACACCAACACCCACCTCATCCATGTCTCTAGACATACACTTAAATGAAATAAACTATCAGTTACCACCATTAACAAATCCTTTTTATGTTTCTCTCGAAACAGATGTTATACCTCCTCCTCCTCCTCTTTAATCGAATCATGTCGACAATTATTCACCATCGTCGACGGGTTTCCCTCCACCAAAACCTTCATCATCAACTATACTTTCAATTTCAAATCCACTTGATTCTGACCACCTTTCACCAACCATTCAATCCACACCCACCGTGATTATTTCTGATCATTTAACATCAATTTCAACAAGCAATCCCAGTGTTCTTGTTGTCTTCAATGACGACCTTAGTTATTCAGCTGATGGTATCTTGGGGCCTTGTCCTGCTCCTCTCTGGTTAATTTCTCTTATGCCAATCCCCGATAATGCATATTAAATATCATCCAATTGGATTCACCGGGAAGTATGTAGATTAATATCATTGGGTTCTTGCATAGGCTTGAATTTTGAATCTGGCCTCCACATCTCCCACTCTGTCATCCATGCTCTCATTTCTAGAGATGGTCCCATTGATAAAACAAACTCACTTTTTTTTTTCCCATCCAAAATTCCCCACCCTGTTGAAAATTTTGATTTATTTATTTTCGACCCAATTGACCAAAATTCAAAAATAATTTTAGAACCACCAATCGCTTCCTACAACCCAAATTTACCTTTCACGGGTCCTGATGACATAATATCTGATGTCCCAGTCTTCTAATGACTCCATCCAAATTTTACCAGAAACTTCACCTCTAACTGTTTGTGAATTGGTTTCAACCAATTCTGTTGCTTGTATCCCATATTTATCCCCCTCTAAAAATCCCCTGACTCTTCTCTATCTCTTTTTATAGATGCAATATCATCCCCCCAATCCCCTCTTGTATCTCCCTCCTCCTCTTCCCCTTCTTCTTTGGAAAATCTTCAACCAGTATTTCCCAAAAGGTTATTGAGAGAAGCACAAATATTGAACTTCAATGCTCAATTGCCATCTACCTCATTGGATCATTCTACAAGATTTGCTAGGAAAAAGGGTCCGCAGAGTTAAAAATGAGTAGCGCAATTATGTCTTGGAACGTATGGGGCATGTGCTCTCCCAATAAAAGAGCAATAGTCAAACAAGTTCTACAACTACATAAACCATCAATAATGATCCTACAAGAGACTAAAATGCCTACTTGTGCTAATTCATACATTTCTGATATTTGTGGTTCAAGGTCAATGGGTTGGATGTTTCAACCATCCATCGGTACCTCTGGTGTCATCATAATAATTTGGAATCCAAGTATCATTGAAGTTATATCCTCTTTGGTAGGGGAATTCACATTCTTGGTTGAATACATATTTATCTCTACTAATTTTCATTGGTTTCTCACAGGTGTTTACGGGACAAATAGAGTGAATGAAAGAAAGTTTTTTTTGGAGAGAGTCTCACTATATAAGAGGTTTTTGGGAAATCTCGTGGGTGTTTGGGGGTGACTTCAATGTCACTCGAATAATTGAAGATAAAAACACGTACAGAAGAACCACACGAAGCATGAAGAAGTTCTCTCAATTCATCTCAACTCATGCGTTGATCGATCTCCCTCTTAAAGGTTCCAAGTTTAGCTGGTCGAACGGTCAAGCATCACCTATTCTCACTAGAATTGACAGATTTTGTTTTCAACAGAATTCGAAGAAAAATTCTCATTCACCTCCCAACTGGCTAAAACAAGACCGACATCAGATCATGTTCCAATTGTATTGGATCTCGCTGACCCATCTTGGGGAGCATCTCCATTCAGGTTAGAGCTTATGTGGTATCAACATCTGTCATTTTTAACAAGTCTTAATGAGTGGTGGACTTCATATAACTTCTTTGGCTCCGCAAGTACCATTCTTTGGAACAAGTTACAAGCCCTAAAGCACAATATCAAAGTATGGAACAAACTGTATTTGGCATTCTAGATACCTTTAAGAATATCTGCATACAATTGAAGTTCTCGATATTATTGAGGCAGATTTGGGTACTCTCCCATCAGTCCAATTCATTGAAAGGGCTCAAGCCAAAGTGGATTTCGAAGATATCTCAGCTCAAAAAGAAATTTCTATGAAGCAAAAATCTCGGAACCAATGGTTAAAATATGGTGACCGCAATATACATTTGTTCCACAAGGTTGCTTCAGATAGAAGAAGATCCAATATAATTAAACAAATTTTCATCTATGGTGAACTTGTCATAGATAAAAATTCGATTGTGTATCATATTATTGGATTTTACCCCAACTTTTTCTCTGAAGGATTCCCCCCAAAGACCACGTATTAGTGATGTGCAGCTACCTTGTATCTCGGATGAGGATGCAACTAGACTGGACTCGCCTATATATGAAAATGAAGTCTTAACTGATTTGAAGGATTGGGTCATGACAAGGCACCAGGTCCAGACGGATTCCCTATTGTTTTCTTCTAAAAATATTGGTATTTCATCAAGTGATAGACACATTTTAGTGTCTAATTTGCACCTTAATTTCTAATGAG